>BGZK01001088.1:0-215397 GCA_005406025.1 Eumeta japonica | reverse complement strand
AGTTATTCTCGATTAAACATGTCAGCTTACAAGCCAAATTCTAGTCATTTGAGGAGCTTTTTAATTTTCTGCTTTAATATGAAGAAATCTGCGGCTGAGGATCATCAAACGCTCTCAAATACCTATGGTGAGGCCGCTATTAGTGAAAGAACGTGCCGAGAGTGGCTTCAACGCTTCAAGAACGATGATTTTAAAGTCGAAGACCAGCATGGTGGTGGAAGAGAAGTTTTTGAAGATGCAGAATTGGAGGCATTACTTGATCAAGACTCGTGTCAAACGCAACAAGAATTGGCAGGATCATTGGGAGTGACGCAACAAGCCATTTTAAAACGCCTGAAAGTCATGGAAATGATTCAGAAACAAGGACATTGGGTGTCGTACGAGTTGAAGCCGAGAGATGTTGAACGGCGTTTGTTTGCTTGTGAACAGCTGCTTGCAAGGCAAAGACGGAAGGGATTTCTGCATCGCATTGTAACTGGGGACGAAAAATGGGTTCATTACGATAATCCCAAGCGCAGAAAATCATGGGGATATCCCGGCCATGCTGCCAGGTCGACGGCCAAACCAAATATTCACGGTTCCAAGGTTATGCTCAGTATTTGGTGGGACCAGCTCGGCGTAGTGTATTATGAGTTGTTAAAACCGACTGAAACAATCACAGGCGATCGTTATCGAACGCAATTAATGCGTTTGAGCCGAGCATTGAAAGACAAACGGCCGCAATACAACGAGAGACATTATAAACTGATTTTACAGCATGACAATGCTCGACCTCATGTTGCGAAAGTGGTCAAGACATACTTGGAAACGTTGAAATGGGAAGTCCTACCCCACCCGCCGTATTCTCCAGACGTTACTCCCTCGGACTATCACTTGTTTCGATCAATGGCAAAAGCCTGGCTGAGCAGCACTTCCGGTCTTATGGACAAGTAAAAAATTGGATCGATTCATGGATCGCTTCAAAAGATGACCAGTTTTTTCAACGCGGGATTCGCACGCTGCCCGAAAGATGGGAGAAAGTAGTGGCCAGCGATGGACAATACTTTGAATCATAAACGTTGAACTAGTTTTTTATAATAAAGCCTCGAATTTCGGGAAAACACGGCGGAAGCAAAGATGTACACCCAATACATTCTCATTTTATTACCTCATTCAGTGGTAAACTGGTGATTTTTTTCATATTCACATTTTAAGGGTTCCGAGCCGAAATGGCAAAAACAGAACCCTTATAGTTTCGTCGATTCCGTCCGCATGTCACAGACATTTTATTCAAAAGCTACTAGACATATATCTATGAAATTTATAGTGTAGATGTTTTGTATGAGCCGCTACTTAATTTGGTAGATTAATATCAAAAACAAATATTTCTAGGGGGGCACTCCATACATGTAACAGAAGCAAAAAAATTTTTTCTGCAAACATCAACAAGTGGCACACATTTAGACAGTTCTTATAGAAACACTAAGGTTTTTAGGCAATTTTTCTGATTATGTAAATAATTTTGGAAATAATCGCTCTGAAAATTGCAGAATTGTCCGCCCACCTTGTAATTTCTAAACCTAAATCCAAAACATATGAAAACATAGTGAAGATAACACTTAACAAATACTTTCAACGAAAATCATTTTGAACATGATCGGATATACTGTTTTCTAGTTATTACTGAAAAACTGCGCTTCTCAAGAAAAGGACGTAAGTGCCATGAAGAAATGCTATTTTGCTGATGCAATTTAATTTACATTAATTTATTAGTAATAGAAAATATACCAACTTGTTTTTTTTCTAGTTATAAGTGACTAAAGTACTTGTTTACAACTATTCTGTGCGGGAAACATGTAAAAAGTGTAACAACATATTTTTTTCATCTGTAGTGCATTTCTTCGTAATAATGGCTTTGGAACCCTATGATGAGCACGGTCCGACTTGCTCTTGGCCAGTTTTTCTATTGTTAGATCTGGTCTTACTGTTAGTATTGGTCTATCATTTTTGTTTTAACACTTTTTGCTTTCATGGTTTTGAAAACTAACTATTTGCGATTCGTGCATGCATTCCCCATGTCTATTTATAGTATGGCGTGAAATTTTTAAGTACAGTACAACGCATGAAACTGTCGCTGTGAAGTTAGTCACGAAAACGTCGCATTGGCGTAAAGTTGGAACGCGGGGCTGAAGAAGGGTCGGGGAGCGCTGAATCTGCGCATTGCAACATTCGCAGGCAATTCAGAGCGGCAGAGTTTCGTGCGTTGTACAGTATCTTAGTGACGCTGTTACTCGACCAATAAGCAAATTATAGTCTAATAAACAAGTTGTAAAACTTGGAACCAATGTTCCTTCTTTTTGGTTGTTAACATTATATTTATATAGTCTAATAAACAAGTTGTAAAACTTGGAATCAATGTTCCTTCTGTTTGGTCGTTAACATTATATTTAATTTCAAACAATGTTTGCCAATGCAAACATTGTTTGAAATTAAATAAAAGCCGCAGGTTATATTAAGCAGAAAGTATGAGCAGTATTTATCTTTAGTCAACTTCTATCAATCGGCTTACAGTTGTTAGTCAATCACATACAAATATACATAAAACAGAAAATAATTTTCTATTTCAAATTATTTCAGCATACACATTGTTTGGTTTATGGTTTCAACACACATACTAGAGTATAATACAAAACAGAGTGACACCAGTGATGATCTCTATTTACAAATGACGAATTTATATCAGAAGTGATTAGCAGATTGATTATGAGCTCCTTCTGTGTTAATGGGTCATTTAAATGATGATAACATTACAATGAGCCAAGCTCAGTACTGTACTTGTTAATATTGACAGTACAAAATATAGATCTTAGCCGTTCCAAATGATTGCTGCTGCGCGTGGTATACACCGATGGTCGCAGAAGGCAGAGGCTGGAGCCAACCCGAACGCATACAACACCATACCTACCGACTATCCTACATCATACCACCCTAATAACTATTTCACAGCGGCAAAGGTCCGTTGTGTATTTTATTCTAAATAAGCAGTTTTTCACTATCACAAAAGTGCAAATTTTTAAAAGGCTCACTTAAAACGCATCATACTTACATTGTTCATGTTCACAATGATTTTTGCTCGTATGAGTGTGCATGTGTATTTTAAAAGCGTCCAACCGACCTGTGCTGTATTCACACTGTTCACATTTATATGGTTTTTCACTCATATGAATCCACTTATGTCTTTTTAAAACGTCAAATCGATGCGTGCTGAATTCACACTGCATACATAAATATGGTTTCCCACCTGTATTAGGGCATGTTTGCATTTTAAAACTATGTAGTTGAGGTGCTTGCCGCTCACATTTATACGATTTTTCCCCTGAATGTATGCGCATGTGTATTTTTAAATGGCTTGTGTGACGTGCCCTGTACTCGCACTGCTCACATTTATACGGTTTGTCGGCCATATGAGTGAGCATGTGCGTTTTCAAATTATGTTGCTCAGATACCCTGAATCCACATTGCTTACATTTATATCGTTTGACATTTGTATGAATGCCGTTATGCTTTTTTAAAAAACATGGTTGAGTTGCACTGTTCTCGCACTGGTCAAATTTACATGGTTTATAGTCCCTATGAATGCGCATGTGTAGTTTTAAATGGCTTACATTACGCGTTCTATACTCGCACCACTCACACTTATATGGCTTGACTCTTGTGTTTATGCGCATGAGCTTTTCTGAATTATTATATTGATATGCACTACGCTCACATCGCTCACACTTACAAGGCCCCCTTCTCGTATGAGTGCGCATGCATGCTTTTAAATCACCTAATTGAGATATGTGATCTCGTCCACCCTTAATGATATGGCAATGATAAGAGTGTTCCATCAAAACTCTTGCCGAGTGTTGTTCGCAATTGGCGATAGACAGAACTCCAGGATCTTCTTTACAGTAATCATCCTTCATTTTCGTTCGCAGCAGTGGTTCACCGAATTCTGCCAAAGTAATGACACTCATTTTAAAAGTATGAAATCTCTAAAGACGTAGGGGAATCAATAATTTGACTAGAATATTAACTTAAAGTAGACAGTGGATATCACAATACTTCCAAACTCCAACACAAGATACCCATTAGTGAACTCCACAATTCAGAAGTTTCATTAAAACCCTCAGGCTGGTAACTGGATTATATAACAGTCTAAGTCGGTTATGTACTTGTAAGAGAGTAAAAATTGGTATTCAGCATCAGAACAAAGCAGGAGTAAAAATCATACAGTCACACGGTTGATGGATTCGAGACTGCTGAATCGGTTTTCGCTCAGCATAATGCCACTGCCTGGGCTGTGGCACTGGTTTTCAGCTGGAGCTGGTTAGAATTTGGGCGGTTCCTTAGACTATATGCTCTACTTAACTTAAAAGGATACTAAGACAATACATAATATAAAAAATAAACTACAACAATAGAAAATACAATATTACAAATTGTTAACTGCAAAAGTTGCTAACAATACAGCCTTACTATCAAAATATTTATAAGTAATCAATACACGTTAGAATTATTTTTGCTACGTAACTTGTGTTGAAAAATGTTGTTTTAGTTTTTATGTGAAAATTGCTCATACTAGTATTCATACATGGTATATTATTTTTAAAAATAGGTTAAGGATTCATTAGTGCGCAATGGAGTCCCAGGTCAATTTTTATTGCTTTCATTGCGTGTTCGTTTGACCTGACCACCGTTGGTCACAGGTTAGCCAATACCATTTGTCGAGGAAATCTTGGGAGAAGGCTTCATATCCAGCCGTGGATGTTTATTGGCTGAAACTAACGAACGCTTGAGCTAATAAAACCACCTTGTCGAGCAGTGATTATCATCATTGTCATCATTATCATCTAAGACATCTTTAGAACAAGTCATTTATATTATTTTCAATTCACGTGAGTGCACATCTGTACTTTCAGATAACTTAACTGATGTATACTGTACTGGTAAGACTAACATTCATATGGTTTATCGCCTATAATCACTTCTAAATGCATTTCTAAAGAGCATACACAGGGAGATGCACTGTTCTCACATGGCTCACATTCATATTGTATTCTTCGCATACGAGGGTGCGTATGTGTATTCAAATTTCTGAAATGTAACGCGCTATACTCACACTGTTCACATTTATTACACATTCCTACTGTATGACTGTGCATGTATATTCTCAAATTATTGACACATGTTTTATGCTTACTGGCCTTACCAATAGATTGATGATAAGAGTGTTCCATCAACACTCTTACAGTGTGACCTGTTTTACTCTCATCTTGTATGCAATTGGCAACAGACAGAGCTTCAGAGTCTTCTTCACCGTAATCGGCCTTTATTTTCTTTTGCAGTGCAGGTTGGTCAAGTGCTGGTGAAGTTAAAATAGCAATTGAAAAAAAAATTATCTTGTTTAAGATGGTGGAAAACGAGCTAAAAGACAACAAAAAGAACAAACAATTTAATTACAATGTTATGGTTAAACAAGGCAGTTGAGGCTATGGTTTCAAATTCCTATACAAGGTCTGCATTGATGCGCTGCATGGCTTCAATAGTTCGTTCTAAACTTCCAACTAGGTGATACCTCAATTACTTGATTATAGAAATATGGCACCAGAAGTTAAATAACTTTTTAAGTCAACTTCTGCTAGTATTATACTACATTTGAAAAAGGAGGCAATAATGCAACAGCACACAATGAAGTCCAAATCACTTTTACTAACCTTCATTATATGTACCTACATTTGACATACATATTTACACTGTACCCAAATTTTTAAGAAAAGGTTATGTTCACGTGGAGGAGAGAGAACCTCCCACTGAGGGATATTCCACAATTAGTTTAACGATAGTCGATCATGCCGCTCAATTTCAATAAAACTGCATATCAATTTCCCCTGTATTTGTGGTGTAATCTTCTATATTTCTGCTTACATGACATATAAAAAATATAAAATAGATGTTAATTGAATACACCAGCGAATAAATATCACTGCGTTTGCACCCAAGACTCCACATGACAGTTTGAAAAGATGATAATTGCATGCTTGATTAAATCATGTTCTTACCAAATCTTAATTACTGGCATACCCACTCACCCGTTTTATGTTCAGTTTATTTAATATTTTTACCATATCGTTGAACTCTATTTTTATGCACAATTTTAACTGCTTAACATGAAGTGAACATTAAAAGTTTTTTGTGAATCTTGTTCGTTTCATCTATGGGCTCGTTCTCCTCAGGGACGGTAGGGTAGGGACAAAGGTTGCTGATTGTCATTAATTCGAACTTCATTACCGCCATTTTAGAACGATGTCGTCAACTATGACGCAAAATCTTTATTCTACAAACCACAATGGAATGATCTGTGTCAATATCGGCACCACAATGAGTACATCTCGTATCAAAACTTTGTTTATCAATCAACATTTCAAAATTGTAATATCATCATAATTTTTGTACTTTGTACAACATACATGTAATTGTAGTCAAGTATTGCCATTGTAACAACATAATTGTTATTACAACTGAATTTTGATGCACAGTGAAAATTTGGAATTTCCTTTTGATCTAACTCCGATACATGCACACCACACTCATCCGAACAAAATATACAGTTAGTTTTAAAAAAGTCATGTTTATGTAATGATTTCGTGACCCCTAACAAACTCACTCATGCAGAACTGTGGAGAGACCGCGCGGTTCCCGAAATCGGTGCTGAGGTATGGATCCGGTAGGTTTACCTGCAGACAAAACACAATAATTCATCCAGCTGATGAAGATAATAGTAATAGATATAGGTTATTTTAAGGAAGTACCGATAAAATTCAAACATAACCATTAAATTGCAGTTATTTTTTTACTAATGGTGGGTTGTACCAAAAGTAAAAATGTGATTCATAACAACTGGCAGATAATTAATATATAATGTCATGAATCATATCTGAATTATGGCAATATAAGGATGTGCACTTCACAGAAAAAAAAAAATTGTTAATTTTGTTAATGGTAAATGTTTCATTTTAATAACTTATTAGCTTTTGCTCTTGGCTTGGCTCTGGGAACAACTAAATAGTTTACAATTAGACAAACATACTTGAAAAAAAACTATATTTCTTACCGCATTCTTCGTCTTGATTAAAAATTGCAATATGATGGACTTAACTGACTTTAGGGGGCCCCTAGACCTACAATAAGATTGTACAATACTTTTTATTGTACAATAAGATTGAAAGGCGCTCTGAATCCAAACGAGCAATTTTATTGCACAATAATACAAAACAATGTTTTCGTGTTCAGTCCGAGAATAGTATTGACTCCGTGTGCACCGTGCGATCAACATGTCCGAACAAGATTTAGCTGCAGCTGTAGTGTTGTTGCGTGTGGCAAAACGTAAACGGAAACAAACACGTAGCTGATCGAAAGATTGGTACATGAAAAAGCAGAAATACACTCACGAAAATCTTTTAAAAGACTCGATGTTAACCGAGGAAGCAGACTTCAAAAATTATGTACAACTGGACTTGAAACAGTTTCAAGAGCTACTAGGATTGGTCACGCCATTGATTGAGAAAAAAAATACAAACATGATGGAAGCCACACCACCTTTTCAACGGCTTTCAATAACATTACGGTATCTAGCGACTGGAAACACTCTGGAAGATTAAGTTTCATAGTGCTATTTCTCCACAAAGTCTTTCCTTAATAATTATGGAAACATGCGATGCGATAATACATGTTTTGAAGGATTTAATCAAGGTAAATAAAGATTACAATCTTTTCATTTATTTATTAAACTGTATATATTTAGAAAGTGTATCTTCGTTCGCGTTATCAGGATCATCTTCCTGTTGAAAATTGTTCATGTTCTGCTGATTATTCTGTTGGAAGTAATGCATGTTCTGCTGGTTATGTGGCAGCTGCTCAGATGGAAGTTCAGAATATTGCCGCTGAGAATAGCTTATAAAATACCCAGGCGATGGAGTGCTGCTGTAACTTGTTGGAGTTGACGTGGATCTGGTATATGATGGAGTTATCGTAACTGTTGGAGTATTTATTTGTACCGAATTGATGTAAAAGTCCTAATTGTCCTTCCATGATAATGGCAGCAATAACATTTTTAGCAAAGACTTGTTGCATTGGTTCCATTTCTTTAAATCTGCAGCACAAGACAAACCCCAGTATTCATATTCGTCTGGTTTCTCTTTAAGACGCTTAGCTGCCAATTCCATAAGGTCATCATCAAGTTTTCTTTAAATTTTAGTTTTAGTCTTCGGAACTGCATAGGATGTAGATGGTGTTTCATCGCTCCAACAGTTGTAGTATCCTCCTAAAAAGATAAATAATTTGTTTTTATTACATTTTCAGCTACCGCAAACAGCCGAGGAATGGCAACAAGTTGCCAAGAATTTTGAGAGCCAGTGGAATGCCCCGCATGTAATCGGTGCTATAGATGGCAAACACGTGGAAATAAAGAAACCTCCTGGTTCTGGATCATACTATTACAACTACAAAAAAACTTTCAGTATTGTGTTGATGGCGGTTGTTAATGCGAACTACGAGTTCATTATGATTGATGTTGGGACTAATGGTCGTGTATCAGATGGAGGTGTGCTGCAGAATACAACATTTGGACAGCGATTAAAAAATAATGCTTTAAATATACCACCACCTGCATTGTTGCCAGGAAGTTCCCGAAAACTCCCATACTTTTTTGTTGGCGATGATGCTTTTCCAATGTCTCAAAATTTAATGAAACCATATAGCCAAACTGGATTAACAAAAGAGAAAAGAATATGCAACTATCGAATATCACGAGCTAGAAGGATGGTTGAAAGTGTTTTTGGTATACTAACAACTCGTTTTGGAGTATTTCAAAGAGCATTTCCTTTTGATCCTATAAAAGTAAGGAAAATTGTTTTGACTTGTTATCTACACAATTTTTTAAGAAAATCCCGTTCCTATTTAAGTCCATCATTCATGTTTCGTGAAGATAACGAATCAGGAATAATAAACCCACCACCTCAGGAAGTATTCCAGTTGACAACATTGGAAAATATCAATAAGAAAAATTCACTGAATATCGCAAAGCAAGCACGGGACGAATATTGTGGATTTTGTAACAACGAAGGTGCAGTTTCCCTGGCAAGATAAAATGATCTCGTAAAATATATAATTTTGTATTTATTTTAATTAAATAAAATAAATTTTACCTGTGTGTATGTATTGTCCAAAGTAGAACATTCACTCTCTCCTCCCAGACTACCTATAGAAGACTGAGTATCCATACTAGAATGTGAATCTGATGAGGTTTCCTGATCTTGTAAAAAAACCATTTCTTTAAAATACCATAAAGTAGGTTCGTAAATGTCGCTTGTACTAGATCCAGATTTCATCGACTGGAGGTGTTTCTTGAGCTCCTTCCGATAGTTAGTTCTTAAAGAATTGAATTTTTCTTTACATCATCTACGCTGCCTGTGAAAACATCTCTTTGTATTTAGACAACAATGTTTCGTAAGCAAATTTTTCTTATCACGGTCATGATATTCTTTGCTTTGACATTCCACAGAGACGGCAATTCTCCTACATTGGATACTGATAAACTCTCCTTAACTTTTGGCTTCACTTTTTCCGACATTTTGAACGCGTGTGTGCTCTTCATGACGACGATTCACAGACTGAAAAATATTGCGCAATACTGACCCTACACGATGCAATGGAAAAATATTGTACAATAAAAATTAAACTCGCTCAAACTTTCGATCAATCATTGCGCAATATTCAATATTAACCCTAAACGGTCAATAATATTGCACAATTTTCAATATTGCGCAATATAATTGACCGTTTAGGCGGCCCCTTATTGATAAATCTCAAAGATGCTTTCTCCCACTTACTAAATCTACCATATTGTCACTATTACTATTTTAACTATGAGTCCTTCTGCACAAAATACTGTCCCATCTCTTAAACTTAAGCGTACCCATCTGATACGTAATATAAATTCACGAGCCCATTAAAAGTTATTGTTTGTAGATTAGAACATTTTGTTTTTACTAAATTAAATAATGCTTAAAGAAAGATGCACAAGTCATTTTGCAATTTAATTAAATTACATTATTTCGCAATTTTTCCAAGGGCTCCTTGTTGAATTGATATTTTACTGATACATAAAAGTGGCTCATTACGTGAGAAGATACTTGAGCGGGTGGGATTGGCCACGACATGGTCTTCAGCTGCAACACTGTGGGCCCGATGTCCAGCTCTTGCTTGATCGTTATTTCATCCATTTTGTTATTTTCGGTCTCCACAATGCAATCGTTTTCCTAGACATAACACTTAGTTATGAAATACAAAGACATAGACAAAATTACTTTAAATGGTATGTTTTAAAATTGAAATATTAATGAGGTCATTTTCCAATGTATAAGAAATTGTCTAAAATCATGATTGAAATGCATTTAACATTAGATCCAAACTACAAGTCACCTTTTTCAAGGACAAGCCGATGTATGGTAAGTGCCCTTGAGGCATCAACTGAACCTTCGGTGTTTCCATACTAACTGCATTCTCATCGTCAAACTCCGTCTTGATCACCGGTATGGCCATTTTATTGTCGTCCTATGATAAAATTCTCATGTTAAAACATTAATGTCTATCTTGACATAACAACTTACGATTTATCGTCAGTTAGTGGTTTGTGATATAGTTGGGTGCACACAAGCAACACACTGTGTCCCCACACTCACACAAATGCACTAATTGAACTGATGCACATTAACCCAGTGTGAGTGAGGTTGGGTATCTCATACCCACCTATTTGTAAAACATTAAATATTTGTTAACTGTACGATTCCTGGAACTCAGCTGGCTTAGTAGCTGGAGGTGGTGGTACGGAGAGTGATTTTAAGCGACAATAGCTATGTTGCGCCGGCGCTGGAGTGAACTATACATGTGCAAACATATAGCAGGTACGTAATACCTGACTCCACACTCAATGTAACTATTTTGTGTTTTGTTTACTTTTTAATTTTATGCTTATAATAATTAAATTTCCTTCTTAAAAAAGACAGAAAGACAAAGTGCCCTTGCATTACATGCGAAAAGCCAAGATGTATGGAACAAATTCATTTTGTTTGCGAAAACTGCTTCGAAGAAGAACAGTTTCTGTAGGTAATAAGCAAAAGAAGATATTAGAATGTTGAAAGCTATATTATATAAAACAGATTCGTTCTTTAATTTTGTGTACACAGTTGATCTCAATTCCAAATTTTTACATATTAGCCATAGTTTCCAATTATTGCTGATTTATGCCAAAAAAATTGACTTTGAATTTCATAAAAATATAATTACTTTTATAACTAGAACTGGGTTATTTTATCATATTACCTTATTTCCCTAATGTTAATTAATATATTACAATAATAAGTATTATTCTAAGGTCATTTCAATTATCAAAATCGACAATTTCATTTTAGGGTATATCATACTCACTTCACAGCTGGTGTAACAATTATTCACCTCATTCACACCGGGTTAACAGCATTAATGCAATAACTTTTCTCACCTAACTATAAATAAATCTTTGAATGTAGTTCAAAATCATTATATATAACATCATGGTTAGATAAATATTTTTATATGGATTTATATGAACATTTTAACTGACATCCTCCAAACAATTATATACTTAATCAGAATTAATGATATTTCCTAAATACAAAATCACATTTTAACTTGATACTTTCTAAGAATATAAGTGATTCAATGCTAGGCGCTGTAACATGCAAGAGAATGGTCTCATCTATCTATTTTATTATAATAGTGCGGGTCTCATTCGCTTTCTTGCATTACAAATTTAATGGTAGTGTATACCAAAACTATGGGAATAAATAATTGCAGCGACTCATATATTTTACAAAAAATCAGTAAAAGCAGTTTAGATCCATTTAGATGTGTCTTGTTTAGCCATGGCTTGGAAAATTTTGATTAAAATATTCTTTGAAGAGTGATTCATACTCCACTTTTTAAATATATTATACAGGTATTATTTAGCTACAATTAAATAACTCAGTAAGTATAATTATAGTATTTATTTTTTTTTCTTCTTAATTTTTTGAATGACCATAGCATTTAGTATCCACTTGAACTCAATTAGCGCAATACACATGAGAATTCACAGGCAACCATATTAGATTTTGTGAACATTGTTTAATAAAAATATTGGAAGGATGCCTCTGTTATTGAATACTCATGGTTAGGTAATTTTTGGGAGAAAATAGTTACTACCCGGCAGCAAATTCTAAGTACCCGATAAATGTGAAACCATTAAATGTAACCTTTGTGCTAGTATCACTGTTTGTATGCACACAGCACAATTTGTATTACATTTTAAGAATTTAAAAAAAACTTGCGTTATTCATTGTATTATGTATAATTATTTACTGTCTTACTAATAAAAATATTTTATGCAGTTGTTCAACGTCTGAGTACTTATTCATTGAAAAGGGTATGAATAGCTTTTTATCCAAGACTTAACTAATAACAGGCGTATAAGGCTTGTATAACTATTTAATTGTTATGACGCTGACTACTGGTAACATTGTTAGAACTGTTCTGAAACCTGAAATGTTTTAATTATCAGAATTTAAAAGAAATATTTTAGGCAATATTACACATTATTTTTATGTAATGTTGAAACAAAAGCAGTATTTTGTATTACTAAAGTAGTTTTGTGTACTAATTGTGCTCAAACTATACATTTCGAAGACTCGTCTCAAATAGAAATATGAAAAACGTTTTGAACGTATCGTGAAATGTCAGTGTAGTGACATTTGCTAGGTTATGTTTCCGTTTGTTATTTTCTCACTGTCTGTGATTTTTGAGTTTTGTGTGAGTCGTCGTGTAATTTTAAATTTGATCAATTGGTTTATAATGGAAACCAAAAAGCACTTGTATAGAAAAGAAGAAGCGATCTGCTAATTGGGATTCATTAGAAAAGGTAAGCTCTTCGATCTCCCACGGAACAAATTGTACCAAAAATCAAGAGTTATCGCACACAGTATTTCTTAATTTCATAATAACATTTATTAGCGTGCTTCCTGCACTCTCCACAGCATTCACAAGACAACCCTAACATATCCCACTTTCTGTGTGAACCTAACTGTTATACTTCAAATGTTGATTCTCGTAGAGATTAATGAAAACTTTCGAAGTTAAAGTATTGTGCGCCCTTTGCTTTACACCGTACCTAGTAGTAGGTATTTAACTAATTAATGTTTTTTTCAAGAACCTACTGCGGAATTGCATAAAGGATCTTGTGGCCATAATTGAAAATAAAAGTACGGACACAAACACCAACAAAACGAAAAATGATGCTTGGCAGAAAATAACAGAACGGTGTCTATCTACCTCATTCTGCTTGTTATTATTATTACCTTTTAAAATTAAATAAACTACAATTACATACTTACCGAGTTTGTTTGATTATAGATTTAATGAGATGAATAGCCGAGAAAGAAGTATAATAGAAATAAAACAGCAGTGGCGAACTACAAAACTGGAGGCTAAAAAGAAATTGTCAATTTACAAGAAGGAATGCAGTGGCACTGGAGGTGGACCAAAGCCACCTAGCCCAGACCCTGAAACAAATGAAATCCTGAAAATGATTCCACAAGAATTTGAGGTGGATTCCAACAAATTTGATAGTAATGGCTTAACTTTACAGGTATTTTTGTTATAATATTGTAGCCTTCATAGTGTATTTGTTCTTCAGTATTCTAATGTATGTACCTAGGTGTTTATTTTATATCGTAGTATTCAAACAGAAGTTTATTGGTATTTACGGACTATACAGCTCTATGTGATTATTGTTAATATTTTAAAATTAATGACATAATTAAATATGATTTCAGAATAAAGATTCGAAGAAATATGTGAAACAAAGATGCCGACGTCAAAACAGTTGACTCAGACCAGGTTAGTTAATGTTATTAATTTTGTCATTTAAGTTTAATATATATGAGCCACTCGATACACTCAAATATTTTTGTTTTGTTTGCAGATCATCATCACTCCTGTAACTTCAAAGGGAACCACTTCAAGATATCATAGTTTATATAACACCATACCATCAAAGGCATCAAAAAGAAAGTTGCCACTTGGAGTAAGTTTAATTATGGTAAAAATAATAACAAACCAGACATTCTTTCACAAAAAATAGCAAAATTAGAAACAACGCAAACTTTGATGCATCTTTACACATTTTGTATCAGTGATCAAACAAGTACTGGATAGTTGCCTCCTATAAAACTGCCACAATAATTTAGAATTATTTTGTAGTTATACTAATATTTCATAATTTGTTTTAGGTAAGTGAATTGGCAATACAAAGAACAAAAGTTCTCACGAACTGCATTGAGTCAGAGCACACTCTGAAAATTGAACAAATGAGGGAATCTCACGAGTGGGAAGGAGAGAACACGAGCTGCGTGCAAAAGAAACAGAGCTGCGGATCAATAATTTAGAACTAGAAAATAGATTACTAAGAAATAAATTAAGTAATTATTAAAACAATATTTTATTTAAAAGTATGTGTTTATAAATAATTGTCTAGCGGTCTGTCCATTTATGTTATCTCGTACTTCCACATCACGTGGTTGATGATGAAGCTCCCTATTATCTTCACTTATGCTTCTCTCCATTATCCCTCATTTTCTCCCATTTTAACTGCAATATTATGCAAAACAGCAAGAGCAACTATATACATTTTACATTTTCTAATGAAACACTAAATCCATGTAAAGACATCGGAACCTCTGTTTCCAAACACCAAAACACCGTTCCACAGGGTTTCTGGTCTGTATGTGGGCCTTGTTGTAATTCTCTTCTTTGATACCGACAGGATTATGTATAGGAGTAAACAAAAACTAGTTAGTCCATATCCTGCATCACCTAATAAGCGGCCGTGAAACTCACCCGTTTCGAACCTGTGCCGTATATTGCTTTCTCTAAAATTGGGAATCATGTGTGCTACCTCGCCAGTGAGCTACTATATCTCTGATTTGTAGTTTAGAATCACAGACTACTTGCACATTTATTGAATAAAATCCTTTTCTATTGATATAATACTGTGCACTGTCGCCACCAACTTTCTTGATTTTTATATGAGTACAATCAATAGCACCTACTACATTTCTGAAACTACATGCCACGAAATCCTGCAATTATTTCTTCCTCCTCTTCAAGTGATCGTGGCATATATATGAATTGTGATGCTCGGCTAGAGCGATCGCGACTCTACGGCATATATTTGTGAGAGATTGTTGACTCATGCCGTGAATGTCTGCGGCATCATCTTGGACTTCCTGGCGCCCAGGTCCTTAAAGCTGTACAGACTTGAAGCTCGGTAGAGAAGCCGCCACCCTTGCTGTTTTGTTGGATGTCTTCTCGAACCAATTCCACCACATATCTTGCGTAGGCCTTAGTAAATCTATATTTGTTTTTAAACTCCTCTTCTTTTAAAGTGAAGGGATCATACCGGTTTTTATAAGTTTTTCTCTTCCTTGAAGGTTCTTCATTGTCCATCTCATCAAAAATATCAAAATAATGAATATAATCCATAACTTATTCAATAATAATACAAAAGTACCACGCGAAAGATAATAGTATTGTAGGTTATAAACTGACAATACAAGGTTTGACAGCTGAATAAGAGTTGCATAAAATACCATACTAGTTATACAGCTGCTATAACAGGCGTATAGAACGAAAACGTCAAAGAGCGTTTTATTGGTAATATTTCTGTTATACGTTTGTTATACGCAGTGTGTAAATGTTTATTAGTAAGACAGTTATTGTATTATTAATTATATTTCAATATTATTTATTGTACCGGGAAGGGGAGTTGCAGTAAAATGTCAAAAATTGATTTTTGGATAATGAATATGTTTCATGTTTTTTATGTAAGATCAAACGCACTCACAGTAGTATTGACGACTCTAAACGTTAAACCTACTATAAAAATGTCAAATCTATGCTCTGTATGCTTAAATCCATATTTAAACTTTCTTTTTACCACCTATCCACTGTGACTGTTAAATTATGACCAATGCACTAACTTGGTAGTAGTCCTTAGCCTGGGGAGTAGTCGAGCTCGCGGGTACCCGCGGACTTGTAGAGGTGGCTCCTTCGGCGCGCAGAGCACCCGCATCTTTTGACCGGTCGAGATCGCATCTCTGCAGCCTCACGGAGCACGCACGAATTGCAGTCTTCATTATTTTAACTCTTGTGATGTAAAAAAGTGATAAATAATCTATTTGTAGCTACTTATACGCAAACTCCATAAAAATATTGACAAGTAACCACAGTATACAATGGTCTTGTCATATCATAACAAAGAGTACATTAGTATGCGGCTAAAACGTTCCGAGTATTATGACAAATGACAACAAAAATTTGTTTACCACAGAGTAACTTTTTATGTTTTTACTATCGATTGACCACAGACTAATAATGTGGACATGTAATGTCAATCTCAATAACAAATAAAATATTCTTTAAAACAAAACATTCTCTATAGTAAATTATTATTACTATCAAAATTATGTAACGGTACTTAATTTCCAATGTCACTGCTGAAAATCGTTACAGTTAGTATGAATAACAACTTTTGTATACCACAAAGGCGATCTGTTATGTTTTTGGATATTTATTAGTTTAGCTATAAGGTGAAAGATTTTGTAGTTTTCAGATCTACTGTCAAACCAATCATAATATTGTTGCAGGCTACTAGTTTCTATCGCAGCAATGTATGTTCATTAGAGATTCTAATGAAATTTATTAAATAAATAATATTATTCGCATCACTTCTAAGAATTGCAACATTTAAATCATTTCGAATATAATAAATATAAATAAATTATTAATAAGTCTATTATAATGTTCACTTTCGAGCCTGAAAGGGCAGTACCTTTTTTATTCGTTTCTTCCGTATAATATGTACTACGTGAGATGTTTCTTCAATTTCTATGCCTGTTTTAGATAAGACACTTTTTGAAGTGAAACTTTTAATGCGACTTCCAACAAGGTTACGTTAAACGTTTAACGCTACCATGAAGGAGGTATGAAAGCACTGTTGCGCTAAACGTTCAACGCTCCTGGGGAGGGAGTATAGAAAGAGACATAGCGAGAGTGAATGCGTGGCACTCGAACGCATGCGCGTAGTATACCTGTTACAGGTCAGCGCGAGCGTTAGCAAGGCGAATGTATGTTGTTAAATTTTTCATAGGGATAGACTCGTCTTTATATGTCCAAGACATTCTTCCGCTTACTATGAAATTAGCGATATAGTATACTGGCGAACAGGAAGGTATCTGAAATAGAAGATATCTGAAAAAGACTAGCATTTGTATCCGACTTCGTCTGCGTATTTATATTATTGAATAAACTACTGAACCGATCCTAAAAATTACTTCAACTATTTTTATAGGTGAAGTAATTTTATTGGTATTGTGATTGAAAGCTCGGTATTGTGATTGAAAGCTTGATCAGTTGATATATAAAACGGAAGAACTCCTTCTATTTCTACGCGGACGGAGTCACGGGCGAATGCTAATATTAAATAAAACTGATAGGATAATCTTTATTAAAAAAATATTGGGTGCGTGTACTTATGTACGCGCGTGAGAAGTTATACTTGTTCGGGAAGATATACAAACGAGCCCAAACTCGATGGGGTTGCGTCGTTTAATTACGGAGTTCCTATGGCCACCTTCCAGCTCCATCATCAGACTCTTGTTACCATATAGCACCAAAGTATTCGGCAAGACGAATCAAACGAGCCCAAACTCGATGGGGTTGCGTCGTTTAATTACGGAGTTCCTATGGCCACCTTCCAGCTCCATCATCAGACTCTGGTTACCATATAGCACCAAAGTACTCGGCAAGACGAATCAAACGAGCCCAAACTCGATGGGGTTGCGTCGTTTAATTACGGAGTTCCTATGGCCACCTTCCAGCTCCATCATCAGACTCTGGTTACCATATAGTACCAAAGTACTCGTCAAGACGAATCAAACGAGCCCAAACTCGATGGGGTTGCGTCGTTTAATTACGGAGTTCCCATGGCCACCTTCCAGCTCCATTATCAGACTCTGGTTACCATATAGTACCAAAGTACTCGTCAAGACGAATCAAACGAGCTCAAACTCGATGGGGTTGCGTCGTTTAATTACGGAGTTCCTATGGCCACCTTCCAGCTCCATCATCAGATCAGCTCTATGTCATAATAATATTGCATTGTCATGCGATTTATACATGCATGCAAAATTTCATTTAAATTTTAAAAATTAAATGAATAATTTTTTATTTTCTTATATTAAATGTACATAAATTCTCTCATTATTCGAAATTCGAATTCTAAGCGGGCAGCTTCAATCTGTTAATTTTGTGTCACACAATCTTAAAATTTCACTCTCATTATTTTTTCATAACGCGCCTAAAGAAGTATAATTTCAAAAAAAATATATCCAATATATTTATTAGTTCAAAATGCGTTAAACAAATTTTATTATTAATATGTATCGAATAGCATAAGAAACTTCATTCCTAATTGATGTCCCACGACACTCACATACTTTTTTAATTCCCTTCGGTTATGTGACCTTAAGAGCTTTTATGTATTTTTTATTAAACAATAATTTTGTCAAATTCGTATTCCTGAAACGTAAAAGTAATCAATAGCACATAGAAATATGTGGCATGCATTAAAGCTGCATAGACAAATAACTAGGAATGTGAATTAACTTTGGAATTTGTAAGTGTATTAGATTCATTGTAACCCACATTGAGAAAGCATCGTAAATGTTTAACGAATTGTCTTTCAAAATCCAAGGAATCATATTGAAGGCTGGTTGGTTGGTCCGATGAGGCTGCCACTGTTTTTCCTATGCCTAAGGCATAATCAAAAAACAACGCATCCGAAAACACGTCAATCGCCCATTCGCCAATTACACATTCACTAAAACAATTTTACTGATGGTTTCTTGATGGAAAAATCTCGTCAGAATATTTCCATCAGTCACAACGATTACGCGCTCAGTTTATCGTCAATCATGGTATGGTAGATGTTTGCATGATCGTGTAAGCCTCACCATATGATTTATATTAAGACTTTACATCAATATCACTTGTTAAGAAACATAATTGACAGCTATTTTCTACTGAATGGGTTTTTTCCAGATTTTGCTGGCCTATATATGTGTCGGACGTCATTAAGGCCAAGTGCAATACCAAACGCAACGCGTCACGCCCCACACTGTTTTGTGAGAAGGAGAATCGACTTAAAGCGGCAGAGTAAGGAAGATGGATTGTCATTTAGTTACGCAGAACTTTTTGTCGTAAGCGACATTTTAGTTTTTTATTTATAATGAGAAAACTATTTATTATAAACAAAAATGCTTAAGGCCAACCCTGTATAATTATATTTTACTAATAATGTTTAAATTTTGTTTTTTTATCGTTTGTCCTGTTAGAAATTTATTGGTATTAGTGTTTTAAGTGAACATACTTTAGTATTTTTTATTATAAAGAACGTGCTGTGTATTTAAGCTTCCCCTACGGTAGAACTCAGAACATATTTTGTATACTTAGAATTTTTTTTTTGAGTTTGCTAGGTATAACAGTTTTCTAGAAATATTCGTTTAAAGGTACCCATAATCAAAGCATACTTGGCCTTAAGGATTATGAATTTGCAGTCTATTATGCAAGATTTATTAAATGACAATACAGACGGATGAAAATAAATATTACATACAATACTTAAGATTTAATTAAAAACGAATACATAACAAAAACGTGTTTGTCATTTGTACATATTTACAATCATTTTACAAAAGTTTTATTGCATAATGCAAAAGTTATTAACATTACTTACAAATAATCATATACATTTTGTACCTAAACGCAATATTAGGAAATAAAACACGATTATCACAATTTTCCGACACCAAATCACTTCTTGTCATTTGCATATCTACATAATTTAGAATGTCTTGTCAACAGCACAATAGTTTGACAAGCCTCCTTCTAATACTGATTTTTAAAATATTCCAAACACATGGACGGCATCTCAATACAATAATTCAATTATTCAGGGGAGAGCAGGCGGTAGGCTCAGTAGTCACAATTACGCTACCCAACACATTAACTTTTGTATTTGCGTGCGTGACTTCCGCTTATACGCGAGAACCGATTGCGGAATTGAGAGACTGCTGCGGCCAGCGTCGATGGAACCAGCCGATACATGCTTAAATTCTACGCAACTAAATTTTGGATTCACCTTTGAATGAGATTAGACGAACTGGTCATTTTTATTTTGAATTAAATTGTTGTTTTACAATACAATTAAATTGTCACTCTTTCACGGATGATTTGGGTACATTCATATATACTTTCATCAATAAAAAAATTAATCTCATATTGTCTATGGAGTATATCAATGTCATGATTGTAAAATACTGTCACAAATTCTGTTGTATGACCCATGTTTACTGTTGTATGTACTCTCAAGTGCTAACAGCGAAGTTATTATGGGCTACTAGGTTCTTTTTTCCGCCTACCTTTCTGAGAATTGTGTGTGAGATGGCAAATAAGAATAAAAAACTATAATATGTGAAATTCCACAGAATGACAAATGATAAGTCACAAAAGTGGCTGTGGATGCGGTGGCTTAACGTCCCCGCGGAGTCGGCGTACGGTACTGCGCCATATTGCACAACATTCACACTGATAACATTCATGTATGCACTTTTTCTCCCTCGTGGATACGTATGTGTTTTCTTAAAAGGTCCACTCGGGACACGCTATATGGGCAATGTTTGCACTTGTACGGTTTTTCACCGGTGTGCGTGCGCATGTGTACTTTTAATCGGTCTAACAGGGCCGCACTGTAATCGCACTGTTCACACTTATGCGGCTTTTCGCCTGTATGAATAAGCATGTGTCTCTTCAGATGTCCTGGTCGAGATGCACTGTACTCGCACAGCTCACATTTATACGGTTTACTTCCCATATGACTGTGAATGTGCGCTTTCAATTGCTCCAGTCGAGATGCTCTGTACTCACAATGCTCACATTTATATGGCTTTTCGCCCGTATGAGTGCGTACATGCATTTTGAAATCGCTCAACCTGAAGGTACTGTATTCGCATTGGTGACACTTGAACAACTTTTCGCCGGTGTGAGAGTGAATGTGTATTTTTAAACTGTGCAACTGAGAGGCACTGTAATCGCACTGATCACACTTGTACGGTTTTTCACCCGTATGAATGCGCATGTGCCTTTTTAAGTTACTCACGAAAAATGCACTGTATTCGCACTGCTTACACTTATAAGGTTTTTCGTTCGTGTGAATGTGCATATGCGTTTTTAAATGGCTCAGCCTACGCGCAGTGTAGTCACAATACTCACACTTATAAGGTTTTACGCCTACGTGCGTGTGCATATGGATTTTTAAGTTAGTCAACCGATGTCCACTATACTTGCACTGCTGACATTTGTACGGTTTTTCCTCTGGCTGAGTGCGCGCGGGCCGCTTTAAATGTTTTTTTCTCGATGTACTGTACTCGCGTTTGTATGGTTTTACATCTGTATCAGTGCCTGTACTTACATTTAAATCGTTAAGTCGAGTTGTATTTCTTTTACTACCCACCCTAACGGGGCATTGGTACAATTGTTCTTTTAACACTTTATCAGCACTGTCCATTGTCTTTACTTCCGGTACAAAAACGGCGTCGGACTGAACTTCAGAATCTTCTCCACAGTAATCGAACTCTACTTTTATTTCCATCGCTGGTTGGGTGAGCCCTGTGAAAGTAAAAACATACTGATTTAAGAAAAAAACCCAAAATCTGTAAAAATACAAATCGAAGTAAAAAAAAAAATTGGTTGCCTGTAAAGTCGGTATACGGGCGAAAGTTTTACGTGACAACGACTTTGAATGGTAAAATCATTTTAATGTGAATATTCATTCGTATAGTAGGAAGAAGGATGAAATAATAGTAACAATTTAAAACATTTATTTATACAAAGAATTATATTTAAAACATTAATTTATACAAAGAATCTCGCACTGAATTTCATATTAACAAAATTTTATTTTTACCTTTACACATACATACGTATTTATATACAAATATACATACAATAACTTGCAATACATTTGCAAGCTATGCACTAATTCTCTAGTGCTGCGCGCGCGGCAGACCGATCATAGTTGAGGGGAGAGACGCAAGGCATTCGGCGGGCTCTCTCGTTCGGTGACTCATCGTAACGTTACCGAGCGTTACACTTTTTCATAAGTGACTCCCAGCCGCAACCTAATTTAAGACGTTGTCACGTCAAAAAGTGGTAGAAGATAACAAAATTTAAAATAACAATATTTTTAAGACATATGTATTTAATTTTTTTATTGACGTGCTTTACCTTGCTTGATAAAATCTCAATAAATTAGAGACGAAATGCTGTAAGTAAACGCAATTCATTGTATTTATTTTGATATTAATTTCTTTAAAAACTTTAGGAAGTGGAAAGGAATAGCAACAAAGAATATTCCTTCTCAAAGACCAAAGTGCAGAGAACACAGCCATGTCCTGATTGCCAAAGTTTGATTTTAATATATTACTTACTTAAAAATAAAACTTTAATTAAGTAGATGTTGTTTCGTTTTAAAAGAATTGCTTGAAATTCGTATCTTTACATATAATAAAAGTGTAGAGCATTTTCAATATATATGTCTGTCTACATGTTTATTCATGTCGATCTTCACAATGAAGGAACCGATTCGGATGTGGATTTCGATGATGTATTGAGATGAACTTGGACTCACATTTAGCATATGTTTTATCTAACTCTTAAGCAGTGGCGTATTAATTTGTTACACTACCGCTGATGTATGTTTAGTATACATTTTTTACTTTGCAGACCTCCAGATGCATCAATAGAATGTAACCTAGGTGATTATTGCAGTCTGTTTACTTAAAAATATTCAAATGAGATAGGCTTATTAAAAAAAAATAATAATAATATTCATAGACAAATATTTATTAATCAACAATGTTAGAGGTAATGAAAGTTACATAGGCATTTTTTTTAAATCAATGCAAAAATATTCTGTAAAAATAAGAACTTCTTTTTTTTTTTGATTTAAATAATTACTAAAAATGGCTTTAATTTAAAAATATCAGAATCGCCATATATCACAGCATGAGGCACTTTTTAACAACAGTTGTTGCACGTCGGTTTAGAGCACACCCATCTGACTGGTTTAGAGCAAGCTTGACAGCTGTAACAGATTCTATAAGGTCTCAGTTTGATACATATAGCAATTCATCATGGTGTCAAATAGGCGAACTACATTATTTGGTTGACCGATTTTCTTATCCTTGCCTAAATATAGGGCCAATGAGACATAACAGCTCATGTGAAAGTCGCGGCTTCGTGTACTTTCGCTCTAGCTGTGGAATTATCCTAACTTGTTCCAAGATTTTTCAGGAATATTAAACGGTCCGCAGAATTATATTTTGATATTATAAGGGAATTGACAGCAGCAATAACCAAAATCCTATAGAATATGTCCAATGATCATAATTTATTTGGCACACTTTTCATCTAATGAATCGACACCTCTTTTTGACGAGTTATAAATTGATATTAATTCTGGAATCCCTTTTATAAAATCCGAAGTCTCTAAGTGATGCATTGATGATATCATTACAATCTTTTTTTTTGGAATGTAAGACATCAGGCTAAGTTCCTTCGTGAAACCATAGAAAGACTGTAGTTGAAGATTTTTGGAAAGGAACTCTGGCGGAATTTCCCTTTAATTTTTATTTAGTACTCTAATGTGTCAACCCATTTTTCTTTGGTTATATGCATACTTTAACAGAGGAAAAATAATTGACAGTAATGATGTGTCGATCAGTTCCCATAATGGGTTTTGCTAAACGCTATACACACCGCATTGGCACTAATAAGTAGTGGTACTACTGGTCAGACATTTTATTTCCAAGCCGTAATTACATGGTCTATTAGGTATATATTTCTACCATCTACATCAACCTCCAAACAATGCTAACAATTCATCAATTGTGGTGTTCTCTCCAATTTTATAATTGTTTTGGCAATTGGCGATAAATTCATCGAATATATTTGATGCAGCGACATCTACCTCCTGTCTTTGGGCTCTAGTGAACACATTATTGAATCAAATGAGAATCGGGAACGCTCTTTAGATATCACTCCTCTAAATATATACCTTTCAGGCCCATTGGCAGCAAACAATAAATTTATGGATTTGGAAGCTGTAATAAAATCAACAGCCCAATAAATGCATTCAATTCAACAAAAGCTACGTCTTCTATTTCAGACTCACAACACCTCTTCTATCAATCTCTCATAAATCCTGATCTTTGGTTAGTTGTTTTATATAATTTGAGTATTGATACTAGCGCTTATGGGCCGAATAATTGGGAAGGTGAACTATCAGGCACAAAATCAATAGTGGCTATGACAGTCAGGATGTGCGCGGGTGTGCGTGTAGTTATTAATGGTTCTTCTGCAGACCATTTCATACGTTTTTGCTATAATAATACTATCTACGATGTCGCGACATACCATTTTCATCAACAATGTCTCTCTGATCGCTAATGTTGACGCTAGTTCAACCTTGCTTCAAAATCGATTAGGCTGGAAATATTTGACAAAGGAATGTTGTTTTCAATAAAGGCAGAATCGAAATGATGAGCAGGAGCCTCTTCACCACCACAATGTTCATGCTCAGAAGACACAACGTGATATGACTGAATGTAGTCATTTTCATCCACCGATGATTTATCAAATTCATAAAGCCCACATACGATAAATCACCATGTACTCAAACTTGTACTTTTTAGATATAGATGGCCCAGAAGAAAAATAAGACCACTTACGATTCATTTTATCTATGGACAAACATAAATGGACATTAATAAAAAATTTACATTGACACTGACACTACATATCCATTTTGCATACATCTGGTTATCGAACTTACCTACTTAGGGATGTGCCACACGTGTGCTCTCTATCGCCGCAAACGTGTCACTGGTGACTAAGATACTACCAAAAAGGATGCTCAGAAACAAAGTTTAGAACAGAAATCCTTTTGGATGACATACAAGTGTACATCAGTGGATAAGAGTTAAAGAATCCGAAATTAGTGGCAACCGATCAATTAATAAAATTTATCACTCACCTAATTTGACATAATCGAACCATATACTTTAGTATTTTTACATTTACTTCAACAATTTAAAAAAATGTATGCATTTAAAAGCAAAATAAGAGATGTATTGTATATGGTATTGTGCTGTGCAATAAAAATCATTAAATTGTTTAAACGATATTAATCAGGGAAATGTACCATATTATAAGATAAGGAGCATGGGTAATTTACGACTTCCTCGTGCATTACATGATAAACTCACTTTTGGAGAGTGGTGCCGAAGCCGCACAGATCCCGGAGCTGGTGCTGGGTTGCGAGTCCAGGTTGACCTTAGAATCAAGACACTGCAACAAGCAATTCAAAAAGATTATATTAATGTAAATGCTTGTATAAGAATATTCCAGAGGTTTCATATTCACGGTGTTTTTATTAATATTTGGCATTTTTTCTTAATAATTATTCTTTGTTTTACCAATCAACTTCATTGTAAAAACATGAAGGAAATCAATGCCGTGCTGCGAGTCAGAGTGAATATATCTGAGATTGTGGTGTGGTGTTTTGCTTCACCACTGTCGGTTTGACGTACACCTCTTGTTTGACCGTTACCCCATCCCTTTCATATTTCATCTTCAAAATAAAATTATCTTCCTATAGAAGCAATGAATTGTGAAGAATTACTTCTGTTCTGTGCATACAGGCACTAAAATTAGGTATCCTATTTTGGCACTGCCACTGTCCCCAATCACAAAAGGTTTTGCTTTTAATACTCTCAAAACTACTATCAGCATTTATAATTTAACATTAAATTCGTTGATGACCATTTTCAACTTTAAATAAAGGGTGTCCAGTTCATTAATAATTTCATTCTAAAATTCCGAATTAACTTATGGACTATAAGTCTCATAGAGTTTTTGTCATCTATTCCTTTTTTTTCGATTTTGCGATATCTATTTTATCGATATATAATGCACTTGTTAAACATATTTATAGCCATCTTATAAGGTTTTCACTTAAACCTTTTTTTTAAACTTTGTCAGTAGGATTAAAACATTTTATATAAATGAATATTATATGACCTTTGAAGACTTAGCTTCCCTATGGAGGCAACCATGTATTAAACGAAAATGTTTTTAAAAGGATGCCATAATTCAGAATAATAATGCAATTCAAGTCTTGATTCTACAAATTTATCGCATTACTTAAGGTTGTATCTAGTGAATTTATATGATCCCATTTTGATCTATTTTTCTCAAAAATGGCTACTTTAATGACTATAGTTTCTTTGGAAAAGTCGTTTTAAATAAGAAGGAGATTATGAATATTTACAGAAATATGCAAGATTGATTCCATTACGGTATATATTTGTTACATATATACTTCAACAACAAAAATTATGAGATCACCTTTTCGTTCAGCGGATCGTAGTCATTAGGACAGTTTTTTTGCAGGCACGGGAGTCCCACATCTCTCTTGTGCATGGCGCCTGTATCTTTACCCTCATACTTGATCTTCATCAACGCAGGTGTTTTATTATTCCCCTGTTAATGAATTTCTTTGCACAAAATTTATATGTTACAAAACAAAACTATTTCAAAACATGCATCCTGCATAAAACATCAGCTTGACCGAAAAAAATGTATTACAGTTTCACGCATAGACATTCAGTGTTCCAAAATACTGATGACTTTTTTCAAGTATATTTCAACAATAAAAATTGTCATACTATCATTTTGTTTATAGCATATATGAGCAACAACCGCCCGCAGGCCGCATCCGGCCCACTGAAAATTTGATCCAAGCCACGAGACATATTGAAAATGTTATGTCTGATATCTATCACTAAAAATTATGAATACTAGTTTAAAAGACTACTCTGAAATACACAACTTTTTAACGCGGCCCGCGAATGTATTTGCACACTAAAGTTTGGCCCACAACATGTCAAAAGCAGCCCATACCTGGTTTATAGGGTCGTGATCATTAGGAGAGTCCTCCTCCAGACACTCAAGTCCCGTGCCTTCACCTTCATACTCGATCTTGATTACCACGGGTGTTTCATTGTATTCCTGTTAAGTACATTTTTTAGTTAAAAATTTACAAGATTTATTTATTTTGTTATTAATAAATAAAAACCGACATTACAATTGGTATAATATTTCTTCTTGTCCCGCCCTTATGACCTGGATCCAGCATTAAAGCATCTGCTAAGTCTTCATCATCACACTCAGTTTTGATAAACACAGGTATTTCTCCTTGCTCCTGTTGAACATATTTTATTATTGATTAATTCTATTAGAAGCTTTTGTTTTGGTTACACCTGACCTGGTGTCTGTCTGTGGGTGGGTGTATAACCAAATGTTGCAATTTAAATTTGAACCATTTCCTGGTGTTCAATTGAGCTGAAATTTTGCATACACATGTAAATCGGATGATAATGTAATAAAATGATGTCTTAGAGCTGTTTCGATCATGGAACTAAAAGTAGTCATAGGAAATTTGAATGAATTAGAAGGCCCTTTCACATATACATTTTATAATCTTACCTAGATTTTTAGATAAAAGTATATTATTTTATTGGTGTATTTCCTTAATAATAACAAACCTAAAGAATAACTACAAATTTTAAATTTTAATACACAGCCTATAATGTATACTAGAATATAAAATGCTGATTAAGAAACGAAAAAATCATCATCAGACCACAAATTACCAGTAATACCAAAAATTTGAATTACAAAATATTAAAAAAGTGGAAATTTAATGATTTTATATATTATTGGAGATTTTCCATAAGTATGTTGAATTAAATGGCATTTCTAGAAAAAGTGTTGCATTTCTTTTCATTCACAATACAAGTTCCAGCCTATAGCAATATGACAACCTGTGAGAACTATCTCAATTTAGTTATAGAAATTTACTTATAACACCAGGGCACTTTCCAAGAAGACAGGCAGTGACCACAGATCTACACAAGATCCATTTAACCGTACATCTCTTGTTCCACTGCTCATAATCAAAGTTCATTTTATACAAGCGCATAAGTTTAGCTTAAATCTTGGCCTATCCACACCATGATAAATATCTAATAAGATTTTTAAGACGACTCACCTACCACATAGGTTCTCTTTGTAAATTTCTTTAGAGACCTTTACTTTCAATCATTCAGATGTTTATAGCACCTCTGTATGAATCCGTTACTATTCAAAATAGTAGTAGAAAGATTCTTACGTTAAGATAGATTCCTTGGTAAAAATTTCAGAATTAAAATTATAAACAAAATGTAGCGTCAATAATGATCCATGGTTTTACATACATACATTTTAAACCCATTCACAGAATAGTTTCAGTACCGTTAGAAGGACATACCCTATTGCAGAAGCGAACAATCCTATTCTAGGAAATATACAATTTATCTAAACGATAAAGGCACAAAACTGTGTTGGGTGCACTGACTTGGGGTTCGATGTAGTTTGTAGTGCGAACAGCGGGCAGCACCCCGGGCTCTGGATGAACGTCTACGGGTCGCTGAGCATCCATAAGACGGTCAGGGTTGCATTTCACTAGCCGCACCGAACATTTCTGCATGGTCTTTCTCGAGCCGTTCATATCCTCGCCTCTCAGTGGTAGTACAATATCAATACACCAATGCGAACTGTATTACACGATCAATAAAATAAGCGTCTACTCGTACGGTACAAAATGTACTCTGTGGTCAGCGTTGCCACACGAACCGAACAAAATCCGCAAAAATTAAATTAAATTTTACAATTTAGGGAAAAAAAATTCCTGTTTTCTGACAAATTCTCCTCAAAATTATTTTAAGAAATGGAACGAGTTTCTATTTTTAAAACAATATTTGGGGTTTCATTACGAAGCATGAAATGCTCAATCATTCATGCTCGATTACGAAGCACTTTTCTATATTTTTGTTGCAAATATTCTAATCGATGAGTTACACATGACACTGCCGCTCAATTTTGCCTTTATTGTCATTAAAGATACTAGAGTATCTGTACTTAATCGTCTGTGATTTCCTGTTTTTGTATTTTTATGCACACAAAATTTTTGTTTAACCAATGCGTTCAACATAGCAGTATTAGCTATAAAACATCACAACTATTATGTTTGGGAATAAATATAATAATGTACAATTTTTAAAGCGGCAAACTTTACCCCGTTTAACGTTCATCATCAAAGTTATCCCAATAAAATTCAAGCCCATGTCCATTATAATACAATAAAGCATGAGCTCGTCATTCGTCAACTATCTAATTTTTGCACTTTCCGATCTATGGTGGTAAATCATGGATTGAAAAAACGAAAGTGGATAGAAAATTACAAAACGTTGTGGTAAAGTAGCGTCTTATTATCGACTGCTAGTACTGAATTCATAACTTCATGTTCTATCATCAAATTGTTTGATCAAATTTTTTTATTGTAAAATCTGTGGAATATCATATTTTTTAAGCTAAAACAAGAGATATGTTTACAATTAAACATTATTATAAACAAAATGACAAAAGGGTGCAAAAATGTACAATAACGTTTTATACAATGCAACTTCAATGTTATATAACATTGAAATATAATTAATTAAAAAAAGGTCTTAAAATCGTTATGTGTTTGGAATAACATTGATTTAAACAATGTATAGAGACCACTTTCGACAGTCAAACAAAATTTTTTAACGTTTGGCTTACTTCCGTTTTATAGCAAACAACCAACATAAAAAAGAATACTAATCTAATTCATACAAAAGTGTTACAGCCGAACTATTGATATTATTTTACAGTGAGATGTCGATTTCTACGCACAATACAAATCTCCAATTAATCTCTAATCCCATTAAGATTCCCTACAATTTGGGGTATTTTCCACAGCATAAGAACATTCAGTCAGTGATGTAGACTATCGACAAGTGAGTTAAGAATGACATAAGATTAGTGCTCAACATAATGTTCATGGTATTGATTTAATATCTATTTCTCAATTCTATGCATATAAATAAATTGCATCTAACAAATTTAATAAATGTACCTAAGAGGAAAAATGAAAAATAGCATAAAAGTGGCTTTAAAATTCCGAAATTGTAGTCCATACATGTGCTTCTTTGCGGTACCTGCACAAGCTTTTTTTTTTTGTATTTCTGCCCGTGCGAAGGGCACGGAGGGCAAAAATCCATTATGGACAGTGCGTGTGCCCGGACGCACAGGGTGTGTTCGACTCTCACGGACTAAAAACCCCCTGAAGCATTAAGGCGCTTGCCTTTAGCCCGTAGGCTTTTCAGACTTTATCTGAGCGGCCAGAAGGTACTAGAGAGTGCCAACGGCGCGAAGATCAGGAAACCCTTCCGGGTCACCACGACGTAATAACCACGTCCGGGTGAATGTGTCGCCCCGGGAAAAGGCAAAAATAACTAAACTGCCTATTACACTAAGTAATAGATTTACCACTTTGTATTATTTTATGTAAATATCTATAGTTTTATTTAATATAGTATGCCGCAAATAGATCTGATCAGAAATTGCTAAATATAGCTTTAAGAAAAGTTTACAATGCGATGATCTGATCAAAAACCGTGAAATCCATTTTACTTTCGCTATTATTTTTGACGCAGAGGTTATTAAGTAAAATTCTTACAAATTGCTTCATTTTTAAACTTTTCAAATATAGTTTCATTCATGTCTTTTAGACAGGTCAAAAATAAACGATTATCATTAAAAATAATTTAAATGTGCACTGAAAAAACACTAATAGAAGCCATCCTATTTAAACTTTTAACATAGCATTTTTTATTACATCTAATGTCAATAGAGGGTAAGAAGTATTAAATTAGATCTTGTAATTTTAGTTCATGTTATTCTGTGGGTTGTTACATTATTTGGCGCCAATTGCATGACATGCGAGCAACGTGACCAGTTTCCATAGATTTCTACTTTTTCAGTATGTTTCTAGCATCTGTGTAGATTAAATTTTGTAATTTCAGTAGATTACAAGCATCATTAATATTTTTTTTTTATATAATTTAAATTTAAAAACTGATTACAAATTACTTGATGGAGCAATATTTTGAAGAGACTATGTCTTGTACTAAAAAAGGCATTGAATATTACAATTCAGTTAATCTCTTGGTAAATATTTTCGTATTAAATCATAACAAAGTACAATTATTATTTTATGAGTTCAAAGCGCTCAGAAATATTTCTGACAGTAATGATAGAGCTTGAAAACATAACTTTTTGGTACATTTTAAGCACTTAAAAAATAATAATGGTACTTTGTTATGATTTTGGACAAAAATATTTATCGAGAGATTAAATGAATATTGGTATTCAATGCTTTTTTTACTACAACAAATAATCTCTTCAAAAATATTGCTCCATCAAGAAATTTCACAGTTATTTTATAAAGGCACTTTTTTGAAGGTTTTTATAGTCATATATTTTGAACCAAATAACTGCTTTGTGGCATCCCGATGCAGTTTTTCCGATGTGAGAAATTAATTCTTTAGGAAAATGTAGATTTTCTAAAAAATTAGAAACCTATTTTGAAGAAATATTTATCGGAAATTTCTGAATGGTGACAACTTTTGAACGAATGAACTGATTTTGATTCACGTTCCAACATTAACATAATTCTTCGAGTATTAAAAATTGTATATCCCATCTATCTTTAGAGTACCGAAACCAATTAGTCTGAAATCAAGAAAGCCGTAGAAGAAATCTTGATGTGGGGTAGACTTGAGCTAGTCGAATTTAACTTTAGAAAGATAAAACTTTCCGTGTAAAGTTAGTGTACTGCTAAAAAAAAATCCCATTTTGTTCCTTTTATGAAAGCACACCCCTCAGTGCCACAGAGTATCTTAATTCTTAGTCTAGAAATATCGCTCAAAAGCGTTCAATTTTGGGATCATCTAAAGAGCAAAATAAAACTAGGCTTTGAAAAGCTTGGGTTGCCTCAAAAGAGGGTCAGAGTACTTCAAACTGAATCATCGTCTTTTATTTTATTAGGTGTAGGTCAGACCACATTAGGAGTACAATTGGGTTGGAGTACCTCAATATCAACTGCTGCCTATAGAACGTATCCCATTTAGAACATCTCAAATCGTCAGCGACCAAGATTTCGACCCATCGGTCCTGCGACGAGATGTAGCATAATTTTTTAGATAATTTCTCACATATACTATGGAGAGTGCTCCGAAGAACTGCTCATCCTTATTGCTGAATTCCGCTTGCTGAAAATACCATCATCTTTGTGGCGGGCGTTCTACCACCATTTTGTGCTACGTATGGTAAAACTTCGAAATACTCTACCGTCCGTGGAATTCTCTATTAACTTTTACAAGAGGATTTTTCCGAAAAAAGCTTATTCCTTTTTTGAAAAGGCCGGCAACGCACGAGTGACTATTCTAGGGTTGCGGGTATCTATGGGCAACAGTGATTATCTACTGGCTCTCGTTTGCCTCCTTAAAATGTATTAAAAAAGCGAGCTAGCTCCGCCACTGGAACTTCGAGTCTTTTCTAACCTACAACAAAGTTGATATTGAAATTTCAATTGTCTTTTTTTATACAAGTATCTGATAGAAGAAAAAAAAATTTTTTAAATTATAGCATCGTTTTTCAGATCGGCTGCACATGCATATAAACTTTGACAGTTGAATAACAATAAAAGTAGTTCAATGCAGATTAATTCAAGAAAAATTTGAATGATGGATTACACTATGAATACACTACGTGTTGTTTTATAACTTGTTTAAATCTAATTTTAGATCCTCTAGATAGCTTGTTGATTTTTTTGTGATTCCAACTGCTTCTGAAGCATTCCCTGTTCTGCTGATCCAAAATTTCTAGCTGTCACTAGAATTTTCTTTAGTAACCATAAATAATATTGAATCCTCCTTGCTCTTGTTAAAACTATGTATACTAATTCTGTAGGATGTTTGCGATCTTACTCGCAAACAATAGCAATAGATGTGATTTGTAAATAATCATTGTCAGAGCAAAAATAAGTGGAAAATATTCTAATTTCATTAATATACTTTTATTGTTATTACGTGGTATTGATGGCTGAGTGATAGGCGCAACATCACTGTCAAGATTGAGGCGCGCATTGAGACTTCTTTATTTAGTTGCCAGTCACTGTCCACATTATTTTGGATATTTGATGTAAATTCTTTTATCATCATTCTCCTCTCTCTTCAGATGATACGATTTTCCTACAGCTCCATTTAATAATCCATTTGCTTATCTATCTTACTATTCAATACCTATCTTTTAGTTATCAGTAAGGACTGTTAAAAAGCAAAATTCATTCCTAAAACAATTCACCAGTACCGTCAGTTTTCATTTTAATTTCTGCATGTAATTTTCTTGCTCAACATCATAAGAACCAACTAAAATGTTCTATCCTAAAGCTATTATTTTAATTGCTACACAATTTAAAATGGATTGGTTATACTCATATACTGCTGCGTACCAGTCTTGTAAAAAACCCAAAATACAAATCTTGTTAAAAATTGTAATTGAGCTTCTTCCTTTATGATAAATTTTGATTCCATTACCTGTATTTCTTCTTCCGTTGAAATATTTTCATCTTAAAACTTCGTTAAAACTTAATTAAACTGACTATTTTCTAATTGCATCTCGACTTTTTTAAATTTCTTCCAATTCGTTTCACCATTCATCCTTCTTTCAATTTGTTTTCAAGATTGGTATAGCCTTTCCTGTATTTCTTATATTTTTAAGGAGTCAAACAAGCATACGAATTACCAGATAGTAGGTGATCGCAGCCGCCCATGAAAAGTCACAACGATAGAAGTCACTAGTCTATTGCGGGCATTTTAAGAAGGAATATCCTTTTTTCTTGAAAACCTTATGTCCATTAATTCATTACTCGAAGAAGTTATCGCGAATCCTCAGTGAGAATCCATTTGATTTTCCTAAGCAAACCAGTAATTTATTTCAAAATAGTATCAAATCATTTCAATAACTCAGCGGAAAGTGTGTACTTCATTAATTATAAAAATCTTAACAAATCCAATAAAGTTCTGTATTTATTAGGTTTTTCAATATTAAGCGGGGTCAGGAAAATGACATGCATAAGAAATCGTGAGCTGTTTAACCGTTTGAAGCTGTAGCAGTGTGTTCAGTTGTCGCACGCGCGACGTGCGCATTGAGAATGCCTGTATCTGAAAATCTATTATATATATTTTAATTTCTTTTATTGTAAGAGAACTTAAAAAAACCTACAATTTTTTTTTATCAAAAATTAAAGTATTGTCGCGAACAGCATTCACAAGTTAAAAAGTCAAAAGCAGGGGCATGCGCAAAGATTTCAGACAGGGTATTCAAAGTGCTAAGAACTTATTAGTTTTACCATTGTGTCGCCTTATGATGGTTGACGATGGCTACCCTACTTGACTTTAATATACGACATATCATTCTGGAAAATTCATACAATAGAAAGAAAATTTTCACAAGTCAGCGGCTCAACGTACTACAAGTCTTAAATTTTTGGTACGACTGTGACACTCATACAAAACGTTGTCTATAATCTCGCGAAACACGCACTTGTAACACTGTCGAAGATTATCAATACCGCTTTTCCTTTTAGGTCGGTCGCGATTGGATATCAACACAATTACAGTTGAAATAAAAATCAAAAACATCTTTATTTCGTAGATAATAGAAAATACACTTGCAATACGTCATTATTAAATTCTTTTCGACATTACGACCCGTTCCAAATGCTGATTCATCTATAGAAAAATGGGCAACAAACTCAAGGGTTGCTCTTTTTACTCATCAATACAATGGATTTAGTAATTAATAATTTAGTCGACATTTTAAAATAATATGAAATAACCTCCTAGCCAAGCAGTTCAATCCCAAGTCGAGTAAGTGCGCTCATATCTGAATGTGAAGTGCCTATTAGCTAAATAATTTTGAATAGTAAGTATGAGACGATCTGGTACTTGGAGTGAGTATAATTTAAAGACCAGACCCGCGTGCCATACCCTATCGAAGGCCTTGGCTACGTCAAGACAGCTACGGTTTTTTGTTTAGTTTTAAAGCCCTCCGTGGCATACTCTACTAAGCGGAGTACATGTTGTGGGCAAGAATGGGCTGGGCGAAAACCGAAATGCTCATCTATGATAAGGCCTTTCCCTAGGAGGTGATCGCAAAGGCGAGTTTTGAGAATTCCCTCGAAAATTCCCCAGACCGCTCAGGAGGCTGTACGGTCTGTAACTGGCTTATGGATACCTATTACCTCCGCCTCCTTCCAGGCGGGAGGAAAATAACAATTTTTATGGCACGCGTTAAAAATCGCGACCAGTAAGACGAACAAGTGTAGAGAAAAGTATTTCATTGTTTTATTACTGATACCATCGAGGTTCGGTGCCTTTCTGGTATTGAGTGACTTCACTAGCGTTTAGACTTCGCTGAGTGAGACGGGAGTCAGATCGTCTTTAGGTTCGAGGGAGGTTTTATGAAGAACCTCTTCCTCGATACGATTAATATGGGCAATGTCGTGCGGAGGGTAAGCGTGAGATAATTAAGTCTCTATAGAGTCTCTAATGCACTTCGCTCCCTCCGCGTCGTCTAGGGCCACTGAATTTAAGTGAGAGTATAGGTATATACCCCTCTGTTTTAAACGCTTTAGTGGCTTTCCTAAACGCTTTGTGAGTTGGTGTAATTTCCTCCATGAGATCGCTCCAACTCTCATTTCAGAATTCCTGAACGCGAGCTTTCTCCGCGTCGTCTAGGGCCACTGAATTTAAGTGGGAGTATAGGGATATACCCCTCTGTTTTAAACGCTTTAGTGATTTTCCTAAACGCTTTGTGAGTTGGTGTAATTTCCTCCATGAGATCGCTCCAACTCTCATTTCAGAATTCCTGAACGCGAGCTTTCACTTCACGTTGGAGAGCTCGCGCTCTGGATCTATATTCAGGAGTGGGATATGCGCTCGTGCGGCGCAGAGCTGCGTTCTTTGCTCTTATCAAGATGTCAGGCGGAAGCTTCCGGCGATCCGAGGATGCCGGAACCTCCCGCTCGCATCTCCCGACCACTGTCCTGACGTACCGCTAAGAGCACTTATAGCAGAGTCAATCTGGTCTATTGTACTGATGTCACCTGGGATACTATTGAGGGGTTGAGTGTCGATTTTCTCAAGTGCGGTCGACACTCTTCCAAACTGTAATTTTTAGTGTGGGATTAGGCCTCTCGGCGTCGGGAGGTCCCATCTTTAACATTGCTGGCCTGTAGTCAGACGTGAGATCATGTAAGATCTCAATACGATTTTAATTCAATGCGACTCCTTTTGTCGGAACAATATCTAATGTGGATGGCCTATTTCTTACGTTATCGGGAATATAAGTCGCCGTAGAGAGCGCGATAATTTCCAAATCGAGTCTGTCCTCGAATCGATCAAGTTTATTTCCATTGCAATTATTATTTGGACAGCCCCATCTGGTGCTTTTACAATTAAAGTCGCCGAAAAGGACGACGGCATACCCTAAGGCAAGGAGGGCTCTGAGGTCGCGCCGGAGCAACCTTTTGGGAGAAGGGAAGTAAACCGAGACAATGACGAGCACACCCTGATCCGTCACAGCAAGTCTACAATCCGTAGATTCCATATTAATAAGAGGAATGACTATTAGGCAGCAGTAGGTAGCGACTATAGTAAAGGGCTGTACCCCCTCTTCTACCGTGCGCCTTGACCGTTCGTAAATGACCATAACCTGCGATGGCATAGACCTTAGGCCTACTTGGCTTCAAAAAAGTTTCTTGGATTAACGCGATATCGATCCCGTACTCCGAAATACATTTTGTCAGATAAGCCGTTCGCGTTGAACGATAAAAGAGTTATGTTTCTTGATTTTTGGCTTCCAACTAAAAGGGAAAAACTACTACACCCTGATGTAGACATTTAAATATTTTCTAATCTTACTATCAGGTGAGGGTACCTAACGAGGACTGATAACGAGGACTGACATGTTCGGGTATCTCTAGCGAAATCCGAGATCTCCGAGCTTGAAACTGCACGGAGAACAGTCATCACCGTTTGGGTATCATCTCTAAACCATGAAAGACTTGTAGTCGTGGGCGCTGGGGCAGCACAAGGGAAGCGCGTCGGCTTCCCTTGTGGATCCTGGCGGTCTGGCTGATTCCTCCCCCAAGGGTTGGAGGAGGGTGCAAAAGAGGGGCGGAAGTTGATAACAGGAAATGGTCTTTTTTGTCACGAGAGCCGGGAAGTTTTCCAGATTCCGGGGAGAGGCAACGGGGGCGCGGAAGGGTCTTTTAGTATTAGGGCTGAATTTGGGAGCCTTAGGGCATCCCCTATAGTTGGCCGTATGGTGTTGGTCACAACTACCACAGGAGTGTTTTTCTTCCGAATCGCGCGTGAGGGGGCAGTCTTTGGTCCAGTGAGGGACCGGATATTTAACACAACGCGGGTTAGCGTTGCAATTGGCCGCTGCGTGGCCGTAGAGTTGTCACCGGTGGCATTGACCGGGCCACCTTTTTTGTGTGGAGCCTCCACTCGAATACCCGAGACACCGCACACTTTGTTTAAGGAACGGGACAAATTTTTGGCCTCTTCGGTCCTGGAGAGGACCACAAGAACCAAGAGGCATTTTCGTCCAAGGGAGGGCCGTAGGTTTGACGCCCGCCTCGGCAGGAGCTCTATCGGTCTTCACCTGCGAGGAGGTGATGACCGGTCCTTGCGCCGATGGTGACGTGGGTATAGCCCTTGGATGGGTGCTGGCGCAGCCTGGGCTGAGTCAACCTCCACCTCGTTGATTGGAGAAGCATTAGAAGAATTGGAAGTTTTTCTCTTTTTAAGGGCCTTTCTTAAGGCTTTTTAATTTTTTTCTCTTCGCGGAGCTAGTAGAATCAGACTCACTGTCCGAACCGGCGACCGTGCTGTCGAATGTTGTCTCACTTTCGGATGATAAGCTGGCCGGTCTTTTATTTTTCCTACATTTGGTAGGAGAGTTAGATCTGCTCGAGTTTTAGCTCGAGGCAGGAGTGGTCGCGCGGCTCGATACGGGAGTCGCGGTGCGCACAAACTTTATCTATCTCATTTTCTGGGCACTCGTACCCCATCTCCGTGAGCGATTTGAAGACAGCGTCCTTTATTAGGGCTCGGGTCACCGGCCCCTTATGCACCCCTCCTGTCCCTGGGGTCAGGAGTTTCCTTTTTTCATTGTTAAAATTATAATAATAAAATGGACTCTTTTGAGTCAATTTAAATAAATTTAATTTAATTTAAGAATTGTTACAATAGAAATATTGTTAATAGTATAACACATTTTGTAAAAATAAAGGAAATTATCCTCTATCACTCACCGAGAAGATACTTGCCTATCTACGGTCACGCGCAGCGCACCACCGCGCCTACGTGCGCCGGAACTACGGCCGCGGCTATCCAGAGGACGAGCCGCGGCCGAAAATCACCTAGGAACACTCCTACTAATAATTACGGAACCCTAATGAGTACCGAATCGTATTAAGAAATAAGAAATAAACACATACTGCGAAAACAAAAAACGCGCGAACAAACACAATACGCGCCACGCCGCGCGTCGAAAGATGGGAATGGCCCCGAAGGGCGCGAAAACCACGGAAAACACTAGTGCACGTCCCTAAAAACGGATCGACGCTATTAACGCGAATTTACTTCAAATTTCACGAAAAATTTCCCCCGCGGGAAAAACAAGCAAAATGATAGGAAAACGCGAGGAAATTGAATTACGCGCTGTACACTAATAACACTATAAAGAACACTTATGTTGTCCAAATAGATATTTTTCCGTAATTAATTGCTCGAAATTACGAGAATATAACGCGAAGACCCGGATAGCGAACTCGTGGAACACGACATCGCAAAATCGAACGCTTACGGCGACGAAAAGCGGTTCGCGATTAATTTCGCTAGGCGATATTAATTACGGAAAAATCGAGTGCCGAATAAGGTGAGAGTAGAAGTCAGCAAGCGTCCTTCCTCCACGAAACCAAACTCGGACCCCCGCGCGTGTAGAGACACCGCTCAAACTTTAAACGTCAATATCTCGAAAGTGACTTTTTCTGGTTTGGATCATTATCGCATAACATGTCCATTTGTCACGTAACTGACAAACATATCCGAATTATCGCACCTCCTTTCCTCATAAAATACATATAATTCTCGTATGTACGCCCACCGTCGTCCAATCACTGAATGATAAGGTGTAACTAACTAACATCAATAGTTTTTTGATTTATAAACATTTTCGCATTCAGACCCGGTTATAGTCAACAGCGATCTATATAATTCATTGAGGTCTTTACAATATGACAAATCAGACACCTTTTTTCATACATTGAATTCCAAAAAAAACCATTGTTCAAGGGCAGAATTTCGATCTTACGTTTTATATATTTATATTTTTTATCATTAACTTTAAACGTAACCAGATGTCCACGATGGTCAGATGATAATTTAGTTATGATTGACTTATACTTTGGATTAATATTTGTGGATATATTATCCAGATTAGTTGTGAACAGTATCTCGAAAGTTTCAAAACTTTCCATTTTTCGGACACAGTAAAAAGGTTTTTATTTTATTATATATCATGCGAAATGTCTATCTCAGAAAAAGTATTTAGAAAGAAATTAAATCAAATTCCCTTCGATATTAATTTAATTATTTTCTCAAACCAGCAGATATATATGTACTTAAGGGCCGTTCGCTAATTACGTAAGTATCCTTAGAGAAAAGGGGAGGGGACACATTCTTACGTAATATATTTTAAGTCGAAAAATGCGATTTCTTACATAGAGTGATCACTATGCGAGAGCTAAACTTTGGGGAAAACGACTCTGAGATCTATTCCGTCCTTTTTAATATACTAACGATCTTATTAATATACACTTTTATTTTGGAAATTTTTATTACTTAAGTTTTCAGAAGTATAATAAGTCTAGTTTTACACATTTCGAAGCTTATAAATTAAATTTATACTGCGTTCTGTTCGTATACTAATTTGACTTTAATTATTTGAAAAAGAAATTATTATCCTACCATCATTTTACAAGTATGAAAATCTCGGGGAATTTCTGTGTCGTTCTGATAATGGCGCCTTTAGCCCCACTCTTTTTTAACGTCTGTAACTGACTAAATTATAAACCTTCGTTTACAATTTTTTTTTTTAATTTCTTTTATAAATAGTTAATACGTAATTAATGAATGGCCTCTTACACTTCACCAGAACTGGAATATTATTCTATTTTTTTTTCAGTAAAATTACTAAATAATTACGTAAAGACATTCAATCATTAAGGAAAACAATTATAACGAAATTATTAAAAAAAAGTCTTTGTGATTACAATATGGGCTGGATAGAGGGTCTGTTTCCAAAATCTAAGCGCTTTTTCAGACAGACTTGCGGTATCTACACGCTGACGCACGAGCACGATTTAATATGAAATTGTCATGTTGTTCGTTGTGCAAATTAGTTTCCAAAAAGACTAACAGATGGCGTGACGTGCGTGAAGTACAATAAAAAAGTAAATAATTTTAAAGCATTCTTTACAAGTTATATTTATTTGTAATTTAAGGACATTTATATATGGGACTACAGAGTATACTCAGGTTAGTCGCGTGAATGAAATGCACGCGCAAAGTTAAAAGTACGATATAATACTCCTGAGAAATTATTCGAGAACAAATCCCTCACCACGTGCCTTTCACGCATGTTTACATTTTAAAATGTATTTCTTTTTGGGTTAGAATGTTCATGAGCACAAACAATATTGTTTATGTTAGATTTGGCAATTTCACGTCCCAATTTTTTTTTAAATAAGCAATGAGTTATTTACATTCGAAGCACCGACCTGCCTCTAATGTAAATTTTGTCTGTCGACGTGTCTCGACAGAAAAAAATATTTTTATTATCAGTGCGTTTACAAATATACTATTTGCTCTTCCGTAACAATCCTCGAACCATCAAAAGGATCTTTACATAATAATATCATAATTTGTAAATTAAAATCATTATCTTTATCTTGTTTTCACATCTATTGTTATTCCAAGCGACAACTGCATACATTTTTATTTATTTTTTTTATTAATCAGAACATGTGATAAGCTAAACAAGTTAAGTAAATTTGAAATAAAAATTAATATGAATATTAATATTTGGATTGCACAATTTAAGCTTTTTAATTTAAACAAAACAATAACAATGTTGCAATCGAGTTGAATTTGAAAATGTCATTTTCACATATATAAAAACATTTTCACATATATTGTTAAGGTTAGCATGTCGGTGACGCGAATTCATAAGATTTTACTCACACGGCAATCGCTTAATGCTTACAAGTTTTCGCGCAGACTGTATTGCCAGGAAATCGCACAACGCGCATGAAAATGTTTTCATATATTCTGCATCGGCATGTCGGTGACACCAACTCATAAAATTTTACCTATGCGAAAATCGCCTTACGTGCCTATAAAAGATTTCATTTCAAAATCATATTTACACATTGTTGTCTTTTTTAAGTTGTATTTAGATCATTGCATATTTCTTGAATTTCTTGACTCGTTGACTGTTGTTGTCTGGACTTGAACTTGTTTTGATCAGGAAATTTACCAACATCTCTTACTTCCATTTACATCTTCATCATCATCGGGAATTTCTTCGCGGTATATTTCGCGACAAATTTGTAACATTTTTTCAACATCTATGTTGGATTCAAACTCTTTTCTCTTCTCTAATATCAGATCTACATTTTCATCATACAATGTAATAAATTTCGTTTCTTTGAGAATATCCGCTTCCTCATGACGAAATGGGATGTGCAGTGTTACCATCTCTCTCTTATACTCGTCGGAATCAGTAGCCATGTCATAATTGCGATAACGTATTATTCTTGGATCATCTCGTTTAACATACTTTCCTTTGTCATTTTTATAGTACTTAGAAACGAATTGCGCGAGAGAAACGCCTTCCAGATCTTCAGGTCTTTTTTCATACTTGTCAAACCAATTTTCTTTCCATATATCCGTGCAATCATTGTTCAATCCACTCAATTCCTTCATGGTCTTTTTTATTCTTTGTCTTTCAATGGGCCATACAGTCGGTATATAGACAATACTGGTTGAACTTTTAGATGTAGGTTCTTTCAATAAATACCAGGCAGCTTCTTGACTTGTCATCTCTGTGTTATTTAAAAGATTGATTCCATTATTTTTAGCGATTTCAAATATATTGAATTCCGGGTGTTCATCCATGACTTCAATTATTTTTCTTTGCAAGTCACCGATGCCTCTATTAGTTTTATTGACATATTCCGCGACGTAAGATGCGCAAGAATGCTCCTCTGTTATAAATTGAAAGTCTGTACTAGATTTGACAATGTTCAATATGAATGGATTAAACGGGTTGTGCCATTTTTCATGAAGTTGACGCTTTGGAAAAACTCTTGGTCTGTTGATTCCTGCACGAATGACATCAATGTATTCCCGATCTGATTTAATATTATTATCCTCATAAAATGTTTCGAAATTATCATAGTCATAATTTTTCAATTTATTTCTGAGAGCATTGTATTTTGCCTTATACTCTTCAAATCCATCTTCAGTGTTTTTCATCGGTGTCAAAATCATTGTTGTCTTGATTGGCATGAAAGGAGCTTCAAATCTACATCTTTGCATTCTTCTTGATGTCACTTCTTTGTAGCATGTAAAAGTATGCTTGTGTGTTTGTAATTCAGTATTGCCTGATGCCTCTGCTGCGGATACTGATATAAGAAAGTCTACCAAATTAATGGATTTATTGTAGTCTTTTCCGAGTGCATCTTCGGGAGCGTTGCCTAGCCAAGCTAAAATGTGTGCAGCGGGGCTTCCTCGATGTTGAAATTCAATTTTTTTGAAGTAATATAAAACTCTATATTTCTGGAAAGGACTAAATCTTTTTGATTGTAGTATTTTCATAAGAACATTAACCAATTTATTGAAATATATAGCGCAAGTAACTGCGTCATCATTGACAAGTGTACTCTTTTCTATGAAATGCAATGCTGACACATCTTCGACTGATATATCCGAGTTATTTTTTAAATTATGCAATAATTGTAGCAATTTGGGCCATCCTATTTCGTTGGCACTTATTGTAAAAAAAACTGTTGGCTTACCATATTGTCTTATCATTGCGAACAAGTCCTTTTTCATTTCTGACCAATAATGTGTTGAATTTGGAATTGTGCGAAGAAAAGCCAAATTACTCTCATAACAACCATTTACACAATTTTCTGATTCTATTTGGCCTTTAGTGATAGCAGTGTCTTTTCCATGTTTGAACGCGACAGAAAGCGAATCACGTATTCTTATTCTCATTATTTTCATGGCCAAATATAACAAATGCTGAGAGGTGACTCCCCGTCTGTCGGATCGTCTAAGTTCACTTCTTGCCATCATCAAAGGCGTCACAGTGACGCCATCCCGAAAAGTTCTGAATTGACCTAAATATATTTCCGGAAAAGATAATTCTTCTGCGTGTTCATCGAATAATAGACTAATGGGAACATTACCTTCACTGGGTGCAATTCTTAAGTACATTTCGTAGTTCCACATCAATGTTTGTTGCTGTGCTATTGAGCTTTCATCGATTGATATCTGTTCTGAAATGTCATTGTCACCATCTTCATCATGGGTGATTTCATCTTGTACATGATCTTGGCCGTTTATGAAGCTATCATCAACCGTTATGCCATAAGAAGTATAAAGAGGTGTATCTTTCAAGTATTGCAACCACGCTTTTATATTTCTTCTATTGATTATGCTGTAAATGTGTCCGAATTTGTGTATCTTTCTTCTCCTGATGTGAACCATAATGCTATGATCATCATCTTCATTTCTTGGCAATGTACATATCATTGTTTTTACTTCTATTGGAATATTTATCACCTGTCCATAGATTCCAAATCGACCATGAACATGTAAAAGCCTTCGAATTTGCATAAATGGAATTCTCGGAGATATAAGTCCTTTTGTTACCAAATCTAATGGGATATTCTTAAGATTTTCTGGAAACGGAGGGTATTTAAATCCATTGTATACAGAAAGTGGTGGAACACAATTCTTTTTAATTGTTGATAAGCAAGTTGAGCATATTTTCACCTCTGCCACATTAACATTTTTAAGCATTGTTCTTATAAACTCAATCTTAGGAGTTGTATTGTTATTGACAAAACTTTTCAAATCTTTTCTAAACCACAGTCTATCACAAACGCAACAAGCATGGCCGAAATCATTTTCAAAAAAATCTTTTTGAAATTCTCTATGTGCACTGGAATTTCGTTGAAAAGAAGAATATGTTCGAAAGTGTAGATTATGTTGAAAATCTAGGTTTTGCATTTTATTTTGAATGTCACTTGGTAAACGAGTGTTTGGTCCAAAGTTTGTTATTGTTGATTCATCTAATCGTGGAACATGATCAATTTGAACTTGCAAAGGAATATTATTGTGTATTTCAACATTATAATCCGAATAGGATTTTGAAATTGTTAGTTCATTCCATGTTGATAGGCTAGCAGCACAAGTTAACGGTAGACATGGCACATTTTTTTTTGATGGTCCTGCAATTTGTGCATCATGGAAATTCTGATGTTGGGAAAAGTGATTTACAATCATTTTTGAGTATTGATTTGCCTGTAGATGAATCAAATTAGTGGCTCTTTTCTTATCTCTATAACGCTGACTTTTTTGTTTGTCTTTTTCTTTACGACGTTTCATTATCTCTTCCTCTTCAACTGTTATTGTTGGCAGTTTAGGAATTTGTGAATTAACTTTTGCTGGTACAAGAAAATTATGTTGAGATTCCACGTCTTGTGTATTATTTTGAACATCACCCGGAAGAATGTTTCGATTATTTGGTTCACAGTTTGTTATTGTTGATTCATCTAGTTGTGGACTATGATCAATCTGAACTTCCAAAGGAATATTTTTGCGAGTTTCGTAACCATAATCTGAATGTGACTCTGGAATGCATGGTTTAATCTGTGTCGATATGCCAGCAGTATGAGTTGGTAGGAAATATGACACATCTCTTGTCGATGGTCCTGCAATTTGTGAATTATGGAGATCCTGATGTTTGCAAACATGCTCTACAACTGCTTTTGAGGATTGATTTGTCTGTAGATTAAGCAAATTAGTGGCTCTTTTCTTATCTCTATAACGTTGACTTTTTTGTCTGCCTTTTTCTTTACGGCGTTTTATCATTTCCTCCTCTTCTACTGTTATTGCCGATGGTTTGGGATTTCTTGAATTATTTATTGCCTCAGCTTTTTTCTTATTTCTGTAACGCTGACACCTGATTCTATTTTGGAGTTTTCTTTTCTTTATGATATCATCAATCCTTTTTTGTATTTTGTCATCATCAGAGAAATTCACTCTTCCCGATTCTTTAACATTTTCTTGTATCTTTCTTTTAGCACCTCCTGGAGATGTCTTCAATTTTTTCGATGTAGAATCAAGGATCTAAAGAAATATGAAAAATAAATATTCAGAAATACTAATTACATTATATTTTTTTTGTTAACTTGTATTAGCGAAAATGAAAGATTTAAGCAAATGAGAGCAAAATTAGCATAAAAATAATTTCTAGCAATAAGAAAATTGTGAACAATGAGCAAGTTTGTGGATTCTATGTTCAACATAGCCAGTGTGTCGAATGTCAAAACAGAATTAAGGTTGGAAGTGAAACGTGTGTATATGAAGCAACTGGAACTAAAAATGTTAGAAGTAACAACATAAAAATCAAATTTTTTTTTGCAAATTTTTCAATAAAAATTACTATAATGTAAGGTAAAAAAAAACATAATTTTTCATTAGTAAGCAAATTTTCAGAATTCAACACATAGATTTAAAATGATGAAGACAAGAAATAAAAATTTTGAATTTTAAAATCCACAGTAAGAATTATAATCGATACATTATAAATTTATTTTGTTAGGCTAGTAAAATAACTCCTAAGCTACTATGAAATATTCATCATATGATGTATAGCAAAGATCGAATATATAAAAAAATCAAACTATGAAATAGCAGGGGTTTTTTGGGATTACCTGATTTAGTCAAATATTAAAAATTAAAATATCATAATTCATCATCAAAATACATTATTTAGTTTGCGATTCATATATATCATATATTTTGAGCTACAGTTATACTATACATTTTTCTATGGTTCATTTAATAAATAAATGTAGTTCACTACACAAGTCCAGTGAGTTTGTTTAAGTTTACGCCTTCTCTCACCAAATAACATGTGATTTATTCAACAAGAAACAATGTGAAGTTGCGAAAAAAATATAGGTCAAATTAAATCAAATATGCTTTCCCACTGAAACGTGACTAAATTCTAGACTATAATATCCATTGAACTAAGAAATTTGTGTGCAAGAGAACAGTTTTGAGTGACTCAATCAGCAAGGCTGATGGAGCCGATGATTGAAAATGAAAATAAAATATACATATTCTTTCTAGTAGTCACTCGCTAATAGAAACTATGTCTTGGTACAGTAATCCAACTCAATCAAACGCAAATTGACATATTTACAGTAAAAGTATGTATTTGATAAAAACCTTATGTGAGATTTAGCAGCAAGCCGAATGTTACTAATTCTCGTCAAAGGAAGGGGTGAAAAAATTATCTCACATGATTAAGGATGGCCTCCTTAATGTTTAAATTGCAAAACTTAAGCCAAAAGTCTTAAATTGTTATTTAAGATTATAAAGTCTATGCTAAATAACAATAATCTTGTAAATTAATTAAATAAAAAAAAATATTGCATATACAAAAAGTCTACACATAAATATCGCTCAAAGCAGACGTGTTCATTTTACACAGCATTAGCATGAAATTGCCCAATGCAAATAAAAAAATTTCCTTACTATTTTACCACATTAGCGTGTCGGGGAGGCGGTAACTCAAATTAATGAAATTTTATTCATCCAAAAATAGTATATTTAAAATCTTACATAGATCAAATTAAAGTGCAAAATGATAATTTTTTTTTAAATTTTTATTCATATTTCTTTATCAGAAATGCTTTTCCAGAATTGATATAAGTCTATACTACTAAGTGTGGTACTGTTTTTAGTTCAATCAATATTTAGTTCTTGGAACCCCAAATATAAAGATTGATGATTGATAGGAGTTTTGGATACTTGAATATCCTTTATATATCTATTTATTTATTGTACAGGCCTATGAGTTCTTACAATACGAAAGTAGTTCAAAACACATTTAATTAAATTATCAATAAATATTATGCGTCCTATGCCAATACACCAATTATCCTCTATTCTATTTGAAAAATTATAATACGAGTAGTTACTTCAATCATTTACATTACAATCAAGCATTTACACATAGACATCAAGTTTTCTAAAATGCTGATGATTTTGTTAGCTATGTTTATGCTTCAACAGCAAAAATTATATCAAATCACCTTGTTCTTGAGCGGACCGTTATCAATCACAAAGTCCTCCTGTAGATATTCGAGTCCCTTATCCCACTTTTGTGGGGTGACCGTATCTTCGTTTTCATACTTGGTCTTGATCAACATGGGTGTTTCTTTCATTCTGTAAAATAAATTCTTTGTTAAAATATAAATGATTTACTTTATTTGTTATCATTTATAACCAATTATTACAATTGGTATAATACTTCTTCTCCCAACCATATGGCCAGGGTTCATTCCTGGTTCAGCTAAGTCTTGATCCTTGCACTCAGTCTTGATAAACACGGGTATTTCTCCACATTCACACTATTATATCCAATTTCTTAATTTTTTTTCTAATTACATCTGCCACAATTGATGAATTATATGGTTTATGACATCCTGTAGTTTTTTTAAAGATGTACAGGTAAAAAAAATATATAATTTTTGAAATTTATTTACACAAGAATAGAAAAAATAAAACACAAATGTAAATTTCAATTTTTGATACATAGTGTACAATGTATATTAAGAAAGTATTAAACATTTCAAATAGGTCAAATCAAAATTAGAAAACTGCTTTCATTTGGAGTATAATTTTCTAAGTAACTAGGTGCAGTAAAACCACAACCTTTGAGAATTATCTCAATTTAGTTATAACCTGAAGGCTGCTTCCTATAAGGGTAGGCAGTAACCAGATCTCCAGATGGTACGTCTTTCCACACCTCTCTTGTTTCATTGATATTCATCATTCATTTTATACAAGTCCATAAGTTTATATCGTTTTAAATTTGGCCCTTCTGTATCATAGCAAATATTTAATAAGATTTTTTAGACGGCTCCTGCCAAACTATCTGCTACACGCATTCACCCAGAAGGTTCTCTTTGATAACCCATTTCGTTCATTCACATGGCTAAACAATCTCAATACATCCATTTCTATTTTAGTTATATTGTCCCTACCATAATGAGCCAGCTTGAACGGTGAAATATGTTTTTACAGAGTACGGATGTGAAGTAGAAGTTTCTGCTGTTGAATCTCGTCCAGTGAAAAAGAGTTCCAGTGGTCCACTCCCCCTCTCCCTTTTTCATCAGCCCTATCCCCCTCTATTAGATAAACTATTCCCTCCCATGAGGCTGGCAAAGCAGTCAATACTCCTCTGGGGTTAAAGATGTCCATTGAGCGAACTATTCTCTGATGGCTCGCCTACTCATTTGCCTCTCAATCTTCTATTAAAAAAACATTGTTCTTATGATTTTTGAAATAAATAATGACATCTTAGTCAAGGCCCGGCGTGAAGCCCTAAATAATAGTCTATAGGACTACCCCTTTCATTCATTATCTTGCAGCAGAAGGATATCCCTATAGGAAATTCTTCTATAGGGAGTCATGCATGACTCTCAGGAAATAATTGAATAAACGAGAAAAATAGTTTGGTTTTCGAATGTTCTCCATACTAACTGAAAAATTATGTTAAAGATCTACCTGGTACCTCGACCAGCATTCACACATAGACATTCAGTATTTCAAAATGCCGATGAGTCTGTTTGATATGTATATGCGCTGCTAAAGTAAAAGATATATCACCTCTTTCTTGAGCGAACCATTGTCAATAAGAGAGTCCTCCTGTAGACATCTGAATCCTGCATCCCACCTTTGCATGGTATTTCCATCTTCATACTCCGTCTTGACCATCGTGGGAGTTCCATTGTACTTCTATTAAGTGAATTCCTTTATTAACACATTAAAGATTCATAGCATTGTTATCAATTGAAATCAGCATTACGTTTGGTAAGAAATTTCCTGTCCCAGCCATGCGGCCAGGGTTCACCACGGCGGTTTCAGTTAAGTCTTCAGTCTTGATAAATACAGGTATCTCTCCATATTCCTGTTAAACATATTTTATATTTTTCTAATACTTTTAACAAATATGTATATTATAATTTGTAGGCTTGTGATCAAATTAAAATGCATTTGATAAAATTATTAATAAGGATTAAGCATCCTGTGTTAGAGAGTCTTCTCTACTAACTAATAAATTGTGTTACATGTGGGTAGCTTGACCAGCATTCACACAAAGATACCTAGAGTTCCAAAATGTCAATCACTTTATTTGCCATGTATGTGTTTCAACAGTAAAAATTATATAATATCACCTTTTTCTTGAGCGAACCATTGTCAATAAGAGAATCCTCATGCAGACATTCAAGTCCCGTGTTCCAACTCTGTGTGGTGCCTGCATCTTCATCTTCATACTCTGTTTTGATCACAGCAGATGATTCATTGTATTTCTGTTAAGTAAATTCCTTTCTCAAAATTAAAAAATAATACAGTGGAATCTCAATAACTCGAATATCAAGGGAAATACAAAAAAATTCAAGTTAACGAGTTTTCGACTTAACAAGAACTTCGAGATACATATGAGTGTGTCGACAAGGAACAAACATAACGTTCACAACTGTTACTTAGAAAGTTTCATGAATGTATTCATTCACTGCATGTGTACAAGAAAAAAACAATAGATTAGAAGCCCCGAACCCGAACATTCATTTTGGAATTTATTGCTATTATTTCGGGGAATCCCAAGTAAGACATCATTATATTTTACCAACTACGGCTTATGGAGTCTCCTTTTTGAAATTCGAGTTATAGAGTATAAATATGTATTATCAATACTTCGTAGGGAAATAACATTTTGTTCGAGTTACAAAGTCTAAATAATTCGAGATACCGCATATTTAGAGGTTCATCGGAAAGGAATGACAATTTTTTTCGACTTACTGAGGATTTCGACTTAACGAGGTTCGAATTATTGAGATTCCACTGTATTTTTATTTATTAACTATTAAAACAAACATTACAATTGGTGTAATATTTCTTATTGTTCCATCCATGTGGCTTGGATCCAGGACTACAGATTCAGTTAAGTCTTTCTCGTCACACTCGGCCTTGATAAACACGGACATTTCTTCATGCTCCTGTAGGACATATTTCAATATTGTTCAATTTTTTTCTAATTACTTCTGACAGGATTAGCACATTTCATGTAAGACTTTCCATAGTTTTTTTAAAGGTGTGTAGGCAAAGGCACATAATTTTCTGGTTAATTTGCTGAAAAATAAAAATAAAGGAGAGCATTACTTTTTTTAAAAAGCTTTAGTACGTAATGTACAGTAAATACTGGAAATGTATGAAAATTTTAAATAGCAAAAATTTAAATCAATTAATAAATTTGCATTTACAATCTTAACAGTTTAATGTTGTTGTAGATTTTTTATAATATTTGTTAGAATCAAATGGCTATTCCGGTGAAGGCAATAATTCAAATCAACATTACAAAAATGCTTTCATTCGGGAGTAAAATTTTCTAAGTAATTAATACAACAAAACCATTTTTAAAAATTATTTCAATTTAGTTACAACCTCAGGGCTATTATCCATAAGGGTAGGAAGTAACCAGATCTCCACATTGTACATCTTCAGTATTGGATCCAGGGATGGGGCATCGTGAGGATCATGAACACTTGGGCTGTGTGTTTGGCTTACTATTGTAACTAAATTAGAGCCAGTCCTGACTTCATCTCGTATGTGGGACGCCCCCCATGTGGGATACCCCTCTGACTCAAAGGCTGGATCCACACTTATACATTTTTCTGTACCATTAAAATATGCAAGAGTGCTGAGGTATTGATATTCATCACTCATTTTATACAAGCCCATCGGATTAGGGTGCTTGAAATTTGACCCTTCCATATTACAGTAACCATTTTATTAGATTTTCTAGGACACATCTTGTCGGTCTGTCTACCATGCAAAATCGCTTGGTAGATTTTGTTTGATAACCTACTTCATGCATCTATACGTCGAAACCATCGCAACACATTCCTCTCTGTTCTAGTTACAACATCCACTACTTTAGTACTGGGACTGCTTTAAGTTTAGAAAAATAAAATATTCAGAACCAGAAAAAATATTTTAAGATTTTTAAAATCAACAATTAATTCTTAGTAACCTTTGCATTTACTTTGGATTTGGTTTTTGAATAGTCTTTGATATTAACAATTAATTCTGTTTAGGTACAGATAAATATGAGAGCAGAACTGCACTGTGTGGCTCATTAATCACAAATTATTATTCAAATTTAAAAACAATAACCTGGGAAATCACTGCACTCGAGGTTATTGTCTTTAAATTCTTTAAAATACAAATTATATTATTTTTTTATTACTACCTAATCCTTGACCAATCCACTTGGACTCCATGAGCAAACAAGTTCTAGTAAATTACTTCACTCCTTTCATTCATATGTATTGTCACTTTTAGATTAATATATTGATTTTAACATTGTGTTCTGTAGTCACAAGTTTTGTATATCTATTAGTGTTCTATGGTCTTTTGTTGACACAGCAATGAACTGTTATTAATTTTTAATTAATACATTTACAGTTACTGTGCAAGTGTGTTTCATGTTACGGTTGGTGAAAAAAGAGTTAAAACAAGGTAGCCATTCTGAGATGATAAATGACATTTAGTAGCACATTGAAGTGCAATGCAATGGCAAATATTTTTTTTCAGTAAACAGAATCACTGTTGTATTACTTGTAGTGTACCCAAAACCGGCATTCAACCACGACATAGATCACAAAAACGGTATCTTATCCTCATACCACATTTAAGTGTCTATATTTATAAAAGAATAAAGATTTTTGCAGACCGACATCAGCATGAATTCCCTCGTTCTCTTTCCATATTCTACTTTGACTGAATGAACAGACTGTAAGAACCAAGTAGTCTAGACTTGTAGTAGGTAGCGGACGATAATAAAGATTACATAAAGTGCGTGGAGTGCACTGAAATTGGGTTCATAATAGTAGCGTGCAAGGACCCTGGCTTCGCAGGACGTACTATTCGGGACGCCAGGGGCCCGGACGGCTGTCTAGGCCGCACCGTAGATTCCTGGCATATTTGTCTTGCAGGGTCGATTCCTTGGTCTTTTGCTTGTTATACAAAGTTAACATTACGTATGTATTAAATGAACAGAAAGAAATTTGAAGCGCATACTATCATCAAGAAATCCTCGTTGTTGTTTTACTGAGCAGAGTTGCCGTCTTGTCATTTTTATAAGACGTCAACTCACTACCACAGAACAGTAATAAGCAAATAATACTAGTGTACACTCAATGCACAATATAGATATGAAAATATTAACTAACGGTCGAACATTTCGCGGATATACTGCGAGCTCATCTCGGTCACATAAAAGATACCTTTTGTATGGTTGTCTCAGTATCGCGGTGTGGATACTTATTTCTACACTCCTAAACATATAAATAAAGAAATAAGGTGTTAATTGAGCATTTAAATTTTAAATAAATGCTAGTCGTTATTTAAATGACATTGAGAATCTTAAATAGGTATTTTGAAACTTCAATTATTTGGTATCAGATGTAGTAATCTTTGGTATTTGAAAATAAGATTCCACTTATTAAACTGACTGAAATACTAATAAATACTGTACAATAATCTTGCCATCATAATTTTAAAACTAACCTTCGAATAAGCGACATATAAAGCAATGGTAATTGCAAGGGATTGTGTCATAAAACTAATACGAAATGGATGTGTTCGTTCAAGGCTAAGTAGTAAATCAAGCATGGCAATATTGAAATAATAAATGTAATAAAATAAAAAAATATTTAATAAATGAAAATACTTTGCATATCTAGAAACCCAGAGACGCCTTACTTTCAAAAAAAAAACATATTAATGTGTATTATCAATATTATAAATTGCATTCTCTGTGGTTATTAGATAATTGATTGAAGGCCTGTATTAAAGGGCAAAATTAAATATTTATGTTACAAACTAGGTAGGTAGAAAAATTATTCATTATTGGAAATGCAAACTAAAAACGGTCTTAAAATAATGAATTCAAAGGCCCGTCCTTCGAAGTTCTGTCGTCTTTTAAGGCGAACAGCTTTTCAATAGACAATGATCCTATGCAAAACTAAAAAAAACTGAATTCAAGGTCCACTTTACGGTATTTCAGCAATGTACAAAATTGACTGAATTGTACTGATATTGCGTGTACAGCTGAGACAAATTCATATTTTAGCGTTCTTAAAAATTAAATTACGTAATGTGAAACATCTTTACCTCTTTTTTTTTAACAGAAAGTCTTGGTGACAGAAGGAAAAAGTTATAGCTTAAAAAATGATCTCTTTAAAACTGAAATCTTATTATTAATACCATACTACTCGTAAGCTTGGCGACGAAAAGTATTTCCTCAATTATTTGGAGGGCTTTTCGCAATTATTAATTTTTGCATTATACTAAGAGAGGAATGGCACCACTCCGAAAAAAGTCACGTTCGAGAAATAATGTACAAAAAATATTATTCATGACTGAATCTCACATATAAGTAATGTAGTTTAGTTACATAAGAAATTAAATTAAATTAAATGAAACTTATTAAAAAATAATTCATTTATTGCTTATTTTGAATTATTATGAAGTAACAATCAATGGTATCAATGGTAAGTTATACAATTATATAGTCTTAGTATTTAGAGGAATAATTATTGTTTTCTTCTGAACGTATTGTTTCATTATAATTTATGTAAAAGTTGTATTGTTAGTTTATTTGTACGATATAAGCATTTGTTGCTACGTGGACGAACATGCTAAGAAACATTTACAATGTGTCTGCTTTTGACGTGACAACGTCTTAAATTAGGTTGCGGCTGGGAGTCACTTATGAAAAAGTGTAACGCTCGGTAACGTTACGATGAGTCACCGAACGAGAGAGAGGCCCGCCGAATGCCTTGCGTCTCTCTCCCACTCAACTATGATCGGTCTGCCGCGCGCGCAGCACTAGAGAATTAGTGCATAGCTTGCAAATGTATTGCAAGTTATTGTATGTATATTTGTATATAAATACGTATGTATGTGTAAAGGTAAAAATAAAATTTTGTTAATATGAAATTCAGTGAGATTCTTTGTATAAATTAATGTTTTAAATATAATTCTTTGTATAAATAAATGTTTTAAATTGTTACTATTATTTCATCCTTCTTCCTACTATACGAATGAATATTCACATTAAAATGATTTTACCACTCAAAGTCGTTGTCACGTAAAACTTTCGCCCGTATACCGACTTTACAGGCAACCAATTTTTTTAATACAATGGTGTAGTGGCTTAATTGACAAAAGTAAAAATGCCTTAATTATAATCGTATTTCAAAACCTTTTTCTTATATGCGGGAATTTTTAGAAAATTTCTTACAAATAAGGGTTGTTAAAAATGCCTAATTTCGACCAAAACTTTTTTTTTTTTTGCTTTTAGATAGTTATGAATGTTTGGGTAGATTTTATAACGTTACTTTGTTTTAAATAGTTGTACGTTTTAGTATAAGAATAATGCACTAGAAAAACTGCATTAAAATATTTTCGATATTGTATTGCAAAATTTTTTTAGAAACGGCAACACTGTATTTGATAATCTGTAAAAGTTATGTTTTCGTTTTCATGTGTTTATACATGTCTAAACGGTTTTGAAGTACGACATTAGTTTGTTCTTAGTTAATATACTGTATAAAAGTGTTTGTTTCCCTGCCTTAGATGGAGACGAGAGCGAACAAGCGGAAGTTTTCAGCGAAGACAAGTGAATGCATCCCCGACGTGGCTACCACTCGGCTCGGAGGGGTGTTCGCGGAGCCCCGCGGAATGGAGACCGCGGGCACCTCGCGTACGGCGACCCGAGTGCAGGTCGGTGCGATCTTTTTGAGTACATTTAGCTGTGAAGTGATAGTGGAATGGGTAGACGACGCCTACTTCCATAGAAAATCCTGTAAAATTTACATTGAGACCTTTTCTCAGTGGTAAATATATTTATTTTTCCTATTTCAATCAGTAAATAATACTAATAAAGTTAATAATAATGAGTTATTTTACTTTGGCATCCACACTTACCAGATTAGATGATGAAAGCTTCATTCATATTAGATACATGACAGTAACTAAGTTGAAATATTTAAGCTCTACCAAACTACAAGTTTTAGATGAATTTAAGAGTACAAGATAAAAAGTTTTGAAATCAATTTTTTCCACGTTTATTATCCTTATATTAATTTAGCCTGTCTGGATAAAATAGGGTCATTGGTAAAATGGTCAAAAAAATGTAATCAAAAACTACTGTTTTGATTCGAAGAAGGTCTAACTGTATAATGTACAGTTACTCAGGACGTGCTGCACGTTCTCGAGGACTGCGATATGTTCCTTCGGGAGCGTGCGGCACTGAAAGCGGGGACTGGCGTCCCGATCTCGAGGCGGCACTTTCCGGAAATCCTGGAAGACATTATCAAAAGAGAAATCTTTATCGTTTTGCGGCATGGTCGTAAAACAATGTGAATTAAACAAGACTGGCTAGAAGTGATGAGACTTATAGGAGTAAATATGTGGTATAACTTGATGGAAGGAAATGGTTAAAATGAGGGAAATAGAAATTAAAGGGAACTTATAAAATTGAACGGGCCTGGGATGGTAGGATAATGTTGAAATTAATTGTATTTGACATAGATATAAGCAACATTGAACTATGTATGAGAAATAGACATAAGAAACATATAACAAATAAGACAATGTAAAAGGGTTGTAATATAAAACAAAAATTACAAAAAAAACTTTTTCTTTATTTACATTCTTTTTTTATTAGATTCATAAAAAAAGAATGTAAATAAAGAAAAAGAAAATAAATACAAGAATCCCACAAAAACAAAAAAAAAGGTATAAAATAAATTTGCAAAATAAACATTATGACCCTATCCTACCTACCATCCCAATGTTACAAAGATGTAATTAGGAATTTGAATTAGAATATAAGGGCCATGGTTGCCATGCCACAGGGACAGAGTTAAAAAAAAAAACTAACACATACTAATGCAACAAAGTTGAAGAGTTTTACTTTTCATTTCAATGGCATTATCTCTGGAACTACCAGTAGAATTCGTTAAATTATTTTTTATTCTGTATATATTAAAGCTTTGCCAAACTATAAGTTTAAGAGAAATTTGAAGGATACAAGTTAAAAAGCTTTTTAAGCAATTTCATCTTTGTGTTATTATCTTTGGTCTTATTAATTTAGCCTGGTTATAAAATATGGTCATTGATCAAGTAGTAAAAAACCACTGTTTTGATTTGAAAAAGGTTGAACTGTAAAATATATAGTAATATAATAAAGCTGGAGAGTTAATTCTATTTAAAAATTTTCTTTAATTCGTTTAATATATCTCAATGGTATATTTATTGAGGAATGTTATAAGCTACCTTCGAATTGTTTTCTTTTCATTTTTGCATTTTATAGCCTATTTAATAATGTAACGCTATGACCTTTAGGAGTCGAGGTATTATGGATTTGTCTATTGTCTGTGGTAATGAATTAAATTGTTCTATGTCCACACTGGTGGTGCCTCAGGCGAAAGCCAGTTTATTATAAAACTTAAAGAATAGCACTCAGAATTATCAGAAACTAAGTAAAAAAATATGTATATTTTAACATTAGGTCATTCTTAATAGGATTGCATTGAACATCCCATGGTGGCCGTCAAGACCGAGTACGAAGATGAAGAAGTCCCCATAAACAAAACGAGCTTGGCGTATCAACAACAAGATCCAATCACCAGCATCGTCAAACAGGTGATATAATGTTCTTTTTCAATATGACTCTTACTGTGTTATAAACTTCACAATCCTGTTGCAAGTCAAACCTTTGCAATCATTTATTTAATCCATCCACTTGTTACTAACTCTATATCAGCGTTCATGGGGTAGATGTATCAATTCACGTGTTTGCGATCATCTTCCAAATAAGAAAGTTTCTTTCATCGCTATGCACTCCTAAGACATGTGTATATTATTTATTGCATCTCGAAGGTTAAAAGTTTTGTTTCATACTTTAGAAAAACCTTAAATGCAAACTTTAAGTGACACTCAAAAACGTCCCCAATAGTCTTGTTTATATAAATGTAGTTATTTGAGGCCTTATAAAATGTATTCCATAGATAAATTAAGTATTTATAGTACTAGAACAAAAAAATTAACAATTGTATTAGCTAAATATTTAGGATGTATTTTTTCATTTAGTATTCAAATATTTTCCATTATTCCCTGTGTATGAGTATTTGTATTTTATTTATTCCTTAATAACTAATTTACAATAATAATTAATAAAAAACAGAGACTTATATTTCAAAAGGATAAAAAAAGAAGTCTCAAGAGATGGCAGTTCAGGTAGGCTTTTATTTTCTGACCCATTATGTTTTGTATATACCTCTTTAATTAGCGTGCTTTATAGCTCAAAGTATTGCCTATTTATTTCACAATTTGAAAGGCAAAGCATTATTAAATTTCATATTTCTAATAAAATAAGTACTAAATACATTTGGAAACATTATTGCAATTTCACGATTCTCAAAGGAAAGTCTATAAAAAGAAATTTAATGAACAACATAAATACATAAAAAGCAAGCAACCTTTTGTAGAAAAAAGTTTTAGGAGAATTTTTGAATTGCCCGTTCGATGGCATTTCCTTTTGATTTACTATGTGGTTGCAATTCTGATGGGGGTACTTTGGACACTATTTTTCACAAATTTATTATGAATATAAAGGTTAAAATGCACTTTTGTTACTGTTTTTCATATGATAATCATATTTAAAATGATTTTTATTATGAAAACCATTTGCAATATAGAAAAGAATCAGGTAAGCGAACATTATATCGTAACTCGGCGATTCGATCGTGAATTTTTCTAAATAGAACTCATAAACCCACACTTTGAAACTTAAATTTTCATTAATAGATGAGTAATTATAATGCAGAATTACTTTACTACAACTTGATATTGCAAAAAGAAATAGACTAAATTATACGGACTTAAAGCTCGACATATGTCAGCCATATTGATTGAAAAGTACATGGGTTGTCAATGTTAAAAATTCTGTAATGCAGATTGAAATTATAATTTCATTCCTAAACTCACCACTCTGAGCACCTAAATCTACCGAAATACACTTAAAAAAAGAACTCCTTAATTGTCATTCATGGGCACTGTCTGTGAGAGCGACAGCGAACGTTAAGCGGGTGTCCCTGACAGGGACTTCAACTGTTGAGAGGTGCCTTTTCTGTTCCATAAGTCTGTTATCATAATTACACAAAATTAATGATTACTGAATTCCTAAACAATCATTTGAATATCTTCCACTCATTTCAGCATTTACAAATTTGATTTGATTTTCATAAATTGAGTATCAGTATAACAAGCTGTTTGATTTTTACTTATTTAGTTGTTTAAAAGAAACTGTCATTTATTGAAGGAACATGATTTTGTTATGGAGATGGAAGAAGAACAATTCTATGAAGTAACAATCAAAAGTGAGCTTACCATTGAGCCTACCGTGCTGCAGCTGGAAACAACATCGTGTTCTCTCCTGCTGCCAAATAAGGTATCTTCACATGAAACCCATGTTAGTTTCTTATATTTTGTGGAAAGCTTATGGAAGCTCTCGCAGCTGAATGGTAATCCCTACCATTTCAACCATATTTGAGCTAGTCTCGAATTAAGATATGAAATTACATCAGAACTAAGATCACAAATATTAGATCCTAAGTAAATTGAATGTATATTCTTAGCAACTCTAATTTAAGTAATATTTTGTTTGCAATGTATTGCCTAATAACAACCCTAAACAAATTACAAAGTAGACACTCGCTTCCCTCATCGGCAAGGCTGCATCAGTGTGTTATCATAATGCATTTGATAATCTCTGTTTTCCTGTACATGCTCTTATTATTTTTCTAATTTATTTCTTTCAAATATCAATATATAATAATAATAATAAGCCTCTCATCCTGAACTGCTTTCTTCTTTCTTTGTATTGTGGTCGTCTCTTTTGTTATAAAATATCTCTGAGTTCAGTGTGCCTCTTGGCAAAGGCCTCCTCTAACAATTTCCATTGTACTCCGTCTCTAGCAACCCTTTCTCCATTTTGGGCCTGCCGTCAGTTTCAGTTCATTTTCCCACCTCTTGCTTTGTCTTCCTCTGTTCCCTCTCCCTTCTCTAGGGTACCAGTCTGTTATGATGTTGCTCCATTTCTCTTGTATACCGCGCAGCATGTGCCAATATATATAGTGATATGAACTCGATTGCATAGGGTCATAAATTTATTTAGGGGGCTCTGTGTGCTCATGTTCAATAAGATTCCTGTGGATATACAAAATTTACTCATATACAAATTTTAAGTATTTACTAAGCAAACACTTTGCACAAAAGGGTATTATACAGTCCCTTAATATTTAGAGGATAAATGGGCATAATGAGCTCAACTTCCTACAGGTTTTTTTTCCTGCATTAGTTTTATATATGATTGTATTTCTATGTAATTTTGGTTTGAAAAGAGCTATTCTCGAGTTTCTTTGCACGCTCGTATTGAGGGATAACTATCTTACGAACGAGTGGTAATTAAAATAGTAGACATAATTAGAAAACTAAATTATATAATGTTATGATGTATTTTAAGTGTTATATTATAACCTATGAAATAAAAAAAAAATGAATTTAAAAATACCTGCTGAATTGTATCAGGTTGTAATAAAGCTACAACCTCAGGCATTCCCGCCCGCACTCCATTTTTTATTTCAAGAACATGCAACCTAGTATTTATATTTGTGTGCCATTAGCAAATATATTATTGGTTAATATGTTTGCAACTTCTACTAAAATCCTGATTGCATAAATGTCTACCGCCCAGTCTTTAAAGCTAATCATCTTCCGTTGCTGTGTTTATTACAAATATTTATATCTGTTACCTACAGATTGTACCCTGTTCTGACCGCTTGCAACTGAAGCTGCCCAAACAGGAGCCAGATCTTTCAAATGCGTAAGTTTTACTATATTGGAACGAAGTTCCTTTACTCTTTTTAAAGTCTCGCCTGATATAGGATGCAGGTCATACTTTAGTCATCCCGTGTGTTGCATCCAGTAATATTAAGAATGCCCCATATTATATTTAAAGTGTATGAATTGTGAGTAGTGCTTTTGTTTGTCATTGGTAAGTACTTTATGTTACTTTTTACAATATTGTTTTTATGAAAAATTTATAAATAAGCTGTTGTAATCAAAATTTGATGTAATGGAGATAAAGAGAAAAGGTATCTGGGACTTTAATTATTTAAAATTAGCAATTGATAATGTCTTAAACCAGAAAACGAGAATAAGAGAAGATTCACAGCATTTTAAAGTACCAAAAATCACTTTATTTGATAAAGGAAAATTGTTGAAACAGGGAAAAAATTCAAATTGAAAGCAATTATGGGGCGATTTAAGAGAACATTCTCAGAAGAGTTCGAACAATTGCTGGAAAATCATGTAAAAGATTTAGCCGACCGTTGTATGCCACTGCCTAAAAAAGAGTTTTTAAAGCTTGCCTATGACTTAGCTAATAAGTTACAATTACCATGTTGTTTTAAGAACACCAAAAAATTGCAAGTAATAATTTTTGTGATGATTTTATGAGAGGGCATACAAATTTAAATTTGAGCTGCAGAATCTACACAAGTTTAATGCGTGCTGTAGGCTTTGACAAAAATTAAATTAATCTATTCTTTGCTAATTTATAGAAATTTAAAGATTAATATAACTTCTTTTAGTAAAATATTTATAATTGTGATGAGAGATGAATCTATAAGTTTAAAAGTATGAAAAGTTTATAGTAAAAGAATATATGACAAATTAACTAATTAATATCAGCGGAAAAAGAAGAAAGAATGTAACGGTAATGTTCTGCAAGAGTGTTAAGGGTCAATTTGTTCCACTTTTTTTTTTTCATATTTCTCAGGCAATGAATATTTTTATGAGCGTTTAATGATTAATGCTCCCCTAGAAAGTGAAGCTGTAGCCAGCCCAAGGATGATCAGCAAATTAGCCAATAATTTTAAAACAACCATTACATTTTGTGATATTTTCTAAACTGACGAGGATCATCAATTTTATTAGTGTTCTATGGGCACAGCAGCCGCAAAACATTAGACGTTATTAACTTCTATAGCGACAATCCCATACTTTTGGTCAGCACTCCACCACATGTTACACATAAGTTGCAACCATTGGACCGATCTTTCATGAAACCATTCAAGAATGCTTATTATTTGATATATGGATGTGGACGGACTAATGCGGGAGTTAGAATCACTGAATATGACATGGCAGGTTTAATATCAGGAGCATTTGAAACAGTCGCGCTTTGTGAACTAGCTAAGTCGGGGTTGAGATGCTCGGGTATTCACCTCTTTGACAAAAATGTATTTACAGATCTGGATTATGTACCTAGTGACATCACTAGCATTCGCCTTGGCAGCAATGAACCGAAAAATGAGTCAGAACAAACTAATGTAACCACTGATGCAGTTGTGACTTCTGTTCGGCAGCTAACTTGAAATTGCACAAAATATAACTCAGGAAAAAGTTCTTACTACAGACAGTGCTAGGCCTGAATTGCAGTCGGTCATTAAACAGGATTTAAAGTCGTTCTTGATATTTAACTACTACCAGATGCTGCTATCAGAAAACCTCATCAAGTAGACAGAGCTAAAAAGTGTTGACCGATTCAAAATTAAAAAAAATAAATAACTGAAACGGAAATGAAAAAGTACTATTGTGTCGTGTGATGAAGACTATGAAGAGGACTGGATCCAGTGTAGGAAATGTAAAACATGAGCTCGCGATTCCTCTGCGGATATCTCGGGAGTGTTCAGATATCTATGTTTGTGGTTTTGCAAAATTTTTAAAGTTTTCTCAAAACTGTAATTATCTCACTGTTTAATTTTGAAAACTTTGTGTTGGAATATCAAGAATTATTTCTTGAAAACTGTTCACTTACTTCTTGTCCACAGTTAAAAGACATGTCGTTTGTATTTATTTATTGTGTGTCTAAATTTTTTTGTAGTCTCCTGTCCCTTCTCTGGTATTAAGGGTTCGAATTTATATTTGTCCAGTACTAGGTGCCAATTTTCAATGAAATTATCGCTCAAACGATGCATAGCACGCATTATTACTCGTGGATTCGCAAGCTGTTGACTGTCGAGGTAAATTTTCACTATAAAATTTTGAGCCCCAACAATATCACCTCTGCAAACTCCCCAATAATAAATTACGTTTGCATATTCTATAACAGTTTGTTAAACACTTCAATAGTAAATACGCACAATCTTGGTTTAAAAAACGCCAATATCGTAAACGTGACGTTCGAGAGAAACATTAAAATGCTTATATGCCGGGTGTCAATTAAGTACCGGGACGGCTGTATATTTTCTCAGGTGCACTATGTATGAAGAAGGTCAAGGCCATTCCTTAAGTAACTTTTAACGAGGAATCCAGTGGCGAGCTTAAATGTGACTTTGGACAAGACTAAAGATTACCTTTTTTTTTAATGGTCATACCCATTTTTCAAACCGGCTATCGATATAGCAGGAAATTGCTTGTCCAAAATGTTCTTTAGAGTGATCTTTAAAAAGTAAAATCAAGGTAGATTATATGAAAAATTGTCAAAACAGTGTTGTCTTCAAATTTCAAGGATTTATGAATGAACAAATGTTTCACAAAGTTTTTAGACCAACCACATTGATCAATTTGACTTTGAGATCAGTTTTTAACATTATTTTTAAGTTTGAGTAGGGGAAGCCAGGGTTCAAAGTGCCAGGGGTATGTTGTACCGATGCAAATAGCTTCGCGAAAAAAGAGATAATAATAAGTGTGAAGTGTGTCGCAAAACGTCATACCATAGCCTTCTTTTGGCAGACATTTTAGTGACGCCTTAACGGCGAACAAGTGTGCTTGTCGGTTGGAGCTAAATTTATGTCACGTAAAGAAATATTTTGGTATTGTAACTTTTTGATCCGTTTTAAAGGATTTTATAGCTATTAATGAGTAACTTGCATTCATTTGTTAAAAAAAACTATAGAGATTGTTTTGACGTGACAACGTCTTATAAATTGGTTTGCCGGGTGACACTTCAAGAAACTGCGTTACGCTCCGCTCACGTTATGCGCTCACAATGAGAGCGAGTGAGAGGCACGCGTTCCTTCCACTCGGGCATGGTTAGCCCGCCTAAGAGCGAGAGAGACAGACATAAAAAGTGAAAGGCACGCGTCCCTTCCACTCGAGCACAGTTAGCCCGCCTAAGAGCGAGAGAGACAGAGCGAGAGAGAGAGAGTGAGAGAGATAGGCATACACACCGGTTCATGTCTTGCGCTTCTATTTCGCTTAGGCGCCTGCATACAAGTTTACACGTTGCCAGTTAATTGTAAAACGATTGTGTAGTGATAATGTGAAGGTAGTTTCGTCCATCGCAACAATTCAAACAGCAAAGGTAAATAATTTCAGACTGATAATATAACATGATGAAATAAATGACTAAGACATAAGTGAATAGGTTATGTTGTAGTAATCACAATGTTGTGGTAGTTTTCAATCAAAAAAGTAGTATAAATCGTTTCTCAACCAATAATAATTTGTTTAACTTGAAAAAATGAGCGCGACTTGCTATGTAAAAAATTGAAATAACAATGTTTAACCTCCAACCTGTCAAATCGAAACTTTCAAACATTCAAACCGAGACGACCAATCACTGCGCAAGGTAGTAGCGCGCGATTTACAAATTCAAAGATCAAATGTGAATTTGTTTTCTCCTTTTAGAAAATACACTTTGAATTAAAATCGATTGATATTAACAATTAATGTGATTTAAATAAATGTTCTAACTTTTAAATTTAGTTTTTATATTTATAACAATGTAAAACAAGTTAAATTTATTAATAACTTATAACAACTGATTGATTTAACATAAACCAATTTTGTGAATTCTTGAATTTGTTATTTATATTAATAACTGTTTCAACAAAGTTCAATTTATGCAAAAATTTGAAATAAAAAATGAATTTAACATACACAAATTTTGTGAAATTTCAAATTAATTATTTATATTAGTAACTTTTTAAAACTACTTTTATTTTTTAAAAATTCTTGAAACATAAAGTAAATTCAACAAAAACAAATTTTGTTAATTTTCAAAATTATTATTAATTCATAACATGAACCAAATTAGGTATTTAACACAAACAAATTTTGTTCATTTTAAATTGACTATTCATATTCATAAGTACATATTTGAAAACATTTAAAAATATGAGAAACAATAATTTCTAATTTGTTCAATTTTAGTACAATGGAGCCAGATGTACAAATTCCTTCAACGTCCAGTACACCGATGGAGACTGATGATATCGCCACCAACGCCTGCCATACCTTTCGTGCCCACACACCCCATAACGCCAAAGCGCAACGACAAAGTATGTATAGAAAACGTAAGGCCGCGGAAAGAACTCCTGCAGAGGCAGCAGCTTTTGCAAAAGCAGCCGCCGAAAGACAACGTAGATTCAAGCAACGTAGACTCGCCAACTCAGCTCTTGACACCGGCACGCTAGAGTCAGCCACAGTGTCTGCTCCTGTGGTAGTGGAAAGAACAGTTACTGCCCAGACCAGCGCTCAGCGACAACGTGCTTACAGACAGCGTAAAGCTGCTCAAATTGTTTCACAAATAAGTACTCCACCGACTCACACAGCAGTGCAACCGGAACAATCAACCTGGAATATCAAATGGTCGTTGTCAATAAAGAGGTTTAAAACTACATTTCTGGACAACGAATTTGGCCACGCTTGCTCTGTTTGCGACCGATTGTGGTTCAAGAATGACCTTAAAGTCATCACTGCTGCACAACTACAGGTCATATCGGATTGGTTCGTTAAGGAAAATAGGCAACTACGCGAGGAGGATTATACGCATATTTGCAACACCTGTAGATTTTCGCTGAACAAACATAAGCTTCCTACCCTTGCAAAAGTGAATGGCTCTCATATCCAGAAATACCTCCTGGCTTACCGCCACTGGATCCAATTAGTGAACGATTAATCTCACCACGTCTGCCATTCATGCAAGTGCGTCGTCGGCATGACTTCTTATGGAATTATTGCTCAAGTGATCAACGTTCCAGTCAACGTAGAAGACATGGTAAAATGCTTGCCCCGCATTTAGATGAGACGACGTCATTAATGTCAACATCAAACGGAATCTCGCATACAAAACAAATTACATCAGCGGCTACATGTCCAAAAGGACAATCAAAGAATGGTTGGATGTACTTCAAAATTCAAGTCTATATCGCTTGTACGATATCAAAGTAGATTTGTCAAGGCTGCAAACTGTCGTGCCACCAGAGGAAGATTTGCAGGATTACTGGCTCATCGAATCGAAACAATCGCCGCCGAGTGTACCGAGTCAGAATTCTTGCTTCCAGGCAGCATACACTACTGTGGAACGAAGAGGATTCCTCGACATCGCACCAGGACATCGGGCCATGCCTCTGAACATCATTTACGACCGTCATGCTGAAGAACTATCATTTCCTGCAATATACTACGGCCAGCCTCGTTGCTTCCACATGGGAGTTTCAGTGACACCTTACATGATGGCAACCAGTGAATTACGACGAAGTGACAGACGCGGAGCCACGCCTCAAAAAGTCTTGTACGTTGCTATGAAGATTCTACGTCTCCGCATGGTGGATGGCATTTACAGCACATTTCGGAATGTGTCAACCACGGAAAACGTAACTCGACGCATGTTGGAGGACCCGGAATTTCTTATAGAATTTGTCGTTCAAAATCTTGCCTTCATGAAGTCAGTACCCAATTCCGTCCAGTATTGGGCCTCTCGCAAACGAGATCTGTTTGCGATGCTCCGTCAACTAGGTAAACCGACCATATTTCTCACTTTAAGTGCAAACGAAGTACGCTGGTTGATATTACTGAACTTACTCCTCAAATTGAGTAACAAGTATCCTGGAAAAGTTGCTGAAGATCTAAACACGTCAGAGCGGTGCAACTTAGTGAGCGACGATCCAATTACGTGCTGCATATATTTCCATAAACTCGTCGGTACATTGATGAATATGCTGAAGGCAAAACAATCATATAATCCATTTGGCCAGTACTTTGTTAAAGATTATTTCTTTTGCATTGAGTTCCAGCATCGAGGAAGCCCCCACGCACACATTTTGGTGTGGTTGAATAATGATCCACACGAGGCCGTGTCAGAAAATATGCCAATGACCATCGAGCTCGTGGAGAAGCTGAGTTCTGTCGCCAAAGAAGATATGCCCAACGAGACCATCTACGCCAATCAAATTCACAAGCACACTTTCACCTTCACGAAGCGAGGTGAGACGACTTGCAGATTTGGGATCCCGTACTGGCCAATGCCTGCTACTCGAGTCTTGGTTCCAATGCCTCAGACTGATGGACGCCGGTCAACATTCCAAAAAAAATCCAAGGAGCTACGAACGTGTCTCAGCGAACGTACATACCCTAGCATGGATGACTTTCTGAGGGAACATGGTCTGACATTTGATGCATATCTTGATATAGTACGTTCAACCCTTCGCAGGCCAACTTTGTTGTTTAAACGTAACTTGATCAACTTATGACAAACACGTTCAACCCTTACCTTGCTGGTCAAATTAATTCCAACATCGATATTCAGTTTATCTTAGATGAATACAGCTGCGCACAGTACGTCGTGGAATACGTGAACAAATCAGCTCGTGGAATGGGTAACTTGAATCGAGAGTTGACTAAAATGATGGAAGAACATCCTGACCGCGATTACACTGGTCAATTAAAAGCATTGAGTGTCAAACTTCTCAATGCAGTTGAAATGTCGGCGCAAGAAGCAGCATGGTATTTGTTACGACAGCCGATGAGCGAAGCAAGCCGTCAAATTGTGTACATACCAACAGTGTGGCCCTCAAAGAGACAACGTTGCCGCAAACGTCGGAAACAATTGGATCGCGAAGGAATCGCAGAGGACAGCACAGACGTGTGGACCAAAAACGTCATTCAGCGGTATGAAGAAAGACCTCCATCTTTGCAAGATGTACATTTGGCCGAGTTTGCGTCGTGGTATGCTAAGTCTCGTGATTTCATTGACAATGAAGACGACTTGAACGTGCATGAAGATGACGATCCTGAACCGCCGACTGGAGAAAGAATGACATCGAGAGGATATCGCAAACGTCTGATAGGTCGAATCATACGATACAGATGCTACGACATAGATGAAACTGTCAATTATCAACGTGAGATGGTACTGCTGTACTTGCCCTTTCGCAACGAAGTCGCTGACATTGTTGATTGTAATAAATTTATACAATTATTCAATGACAACAAGGAAACTATCATGGAACGCAGAAAACTTTATGAGAACAATATTGACATCGACAAAGTGATGCAAGAGCTAGAAGCAATGATGATTTTGCAAAATTCAGACACCACAGAACCAACGGAAACAGAGTCAAGAAGAGTGTTTGTAGAACAGCTGTTAGGAGGAGAGGGAGCTGAAAATAACGATGATGTTAATGAAATCGTGCCGCAAAACGGATTGTCAGTTGTAAAAAAAACGGAGCAACGTGATGCCAAAACAACAATATTGTGAGCTGCTACGAACTACAAATGCTGAACAACGTGAGGTGGTTCTTGAGGCTATACATCGTTTACATGGCTGCGGAGATGAGCTCCTACAGGCTCTACAAATCTTCTTCACCGGACCAGCAGGATGTGGCAAAACGTATACATTGAAGGCCCTCATGGAAACGTACAATCGTTACACTCAGAACCACAACTCACTCAACAACGCCTACGTTGCTTGTGCAAGCACAGGTAAAGCAGCTGTACCTCTTGGTGGAACAACAGTTCACTCAGCATTTCGCCTAACAACTTCTCGAGTTACAAGACTTCTATCAGCAAGCCTATAGAAATATGTTCGTTGGCGTGAGAGCAGTTTTCATTGACGAGATCAGCATGTTGAGTGCAGCTATCCTCGGTAAAATCAATTATCGATTGCAACAGATAACCGGCACATACGACCAAGTTTTCGGAGGCCTTCACATCATCTTATGCGGCGATTTCAGACAGCTGCCGCCTGTACGCGCTACTCCGTGTTACACAGTGCCAATCAACCAACTCGGAGCACCTATACTGTGGCAAAGCATCGACTACTTCCCATTGGTCCGTGTTGTACGACAAACTGACGAGCTGTTTTCGAGAATTCTGACTAAGATTGGAGATGGACTTAAACTAAGTGTCAATAACATCAAACTTATAGAATCCAGACATAAGTCAGAGTCCTGGTGCAAAGAGAACGTACCTGACGCTGTTCGGTTGTTTTACAGTAACTTTGAGGTTGATTCATACAATCGAAAAGCAATTAATAACGCACACAACTGTATTGCCACTGATATCATGCTCGGATATTCCAGTAATTCTGAGAGGGGCCAACAGCAAGGAAAACTTCACAAGATGTCGGTTGCAGAGACAGACGGATTGCCTTACATGCTGCCCTTAGCAGTGGGATACCCTTACATGATAACGTCTAACATCAACGTAGGAGATGGATTGGTAAACGGCGCTATTGGAGTCTTGCGACACATCGAACGTCAGCCAGCCGATCCAGCCGAAGCAGGACCATCGACCAGCACGACGTCACCGCCCACAAAAGATGAAATTATCACTCTTTGGTTCGAGTTTCCAGACAAAAGTACGGGTGCCAGTGCAAAACTCAAAAGTCGACCATATGTACTCAGCAAACCAAACACTTTGTCCGTTGATTGGGTGCCGGTGTACAAAAAAGTGGTCAACATCACATTGACAAAAACAGTGAAATGCAAACGCAAACAATTTCCTTGCGTACCTGCTTGTGCCATTACGATTCACAAATCACAAGGTGGGACGTTTGATGTAATCGTGTATAAGTACTCCTCCAAGCAACCACAACAATTAGTATATGTAGCCATGAGCCGCGTAACGAGTATCACGGATTGCATATCATCACGGAGAAGGACTCTCCTTGATTTTCAAACATGGGCGCGAAGGAAACGACTCACAAACTACACGAGATATTCGCACTGAATATATTTGACTCCAAGGACACACTTTGCAAACCACCACTAAAAAGGCAGTCAAATTCTGTGACGATGCTACCAGTGCTGGACAAACTATCATGACGAACATCAATTGTCAAAGTTTGAGTGCTCATGCCACAGACATTGAAACAGATACAGTGATTCCAAGATCTGACTATTTAGTACTGACCGAAACGTGGATGCGCGACACTTGTGAACCACATCCAATCAAGAATTATGAGTGCATATCAAGGAAGAATAATCGAACAAACTCAGACACTAACGCAGCAGGTGGAGTAGCGATCTATCGTAGGTTATCATCAATATCAACAGGAAAAGTGATCGATGTTGCGGTCACAGACACTGCTCGAGTTATCAAAACCTGCGGTGACTTGTGCTTGGCTGAAGTTACTTGCTTTACCGCTGATACTACCTTCAAATTTGTGCTCGGTGCTGTTTATATTCATCCAGGATCAAGTGTACAAGACATCGGAATGTTGCTACACCAGGCACTTCTTCCATACGTGCATAACAGCCAGTACGTGCCACCGTTCCTGCAAGTTGATCCTAATATGCCGATTCTTCTATGCGGTGACTTCAACCAAAACGTGAAGTCTGATGACAAGTTTCTCAAATTCATTAAAGATACGTTTAATCTTGATTGCGTATCAGATATGTCTAAGTCTACTACGTTAAAGGAACAACCATTGACTTGACATTTTCTAGGCACATTACAGCAGAAACACTTCCTTTCATTTCATATTTCTCCTATCATCACCTATCCTCAACAAAATCACTCAGATAGGAACAAGTTAAGTTGTAGTAAACGCTGTTTCATTGTACGCAAATGTATTGCAAGTTATTGTATGTATATTTGTATATAAATACGTATGTATGTGTAAAGGTAAAAATAAAATTTTGTTAATATGAAATTCAGTGCGAGATTCTTTGTATAAATTAATGTTTTAAATATAATTCTTTGTATAAATAAATGTTTTAAATTGTTACTATTATTTCATCCTTCTTCCTACTATACGAATGAATATTCACATTAAAATGATTTTACCACTCAAAGTCGTTGTCACGTAAAACTTTCGCCCTTATACCGACTTTACAGGCAACCAATTTTTTTTTAATATTATTATAGTATCCTATTTTATGAGAATTTACGATAACCCTGAAAACGAATTTAGGGTTCTAAGTTCCGCTGGCTGGGGGCTGGTTTGCCATGAAACAATTTACCCTGTTGACAAAGCAGGTAATTAATTTAAGTAAAAAAGAACGCTTTAACTGAAGAAAAGGCAAGAGAAAAGAAAAAGTCAGACAAATGGTGAAGATCGGCCCAGGCGATCGAGAGATAACGCGCATCGAACATTTTCACAGAATGGAAATATCGCTTCTGGCATATCTCGGAGATGTTACGTCCGATCGTGTTGGGATCTATGACATGATTTTTCGTGCGTACCATTAGCCTTCGAATGCTGCAATCGCAGAGATTGGCCATTCAATAGTTTCGGAGCTGTTACCGTGCATAGGAAAATAGGTTTTTGCAACATAGCTCGGCCACCGTACGTCCTATTGGCATAGAGTAAATACTTAAAAATTTGTAAAAAAGGTAAAACAGAGACTTCTTCAAGACGATGATCTGGAAAGTGTTAGCGAACCTGACAGCCTAGAATAGTATTGTTTAATGTGCAGCGATGCCTATTCCAATTCACAATCACGAGAGTATTGGATTGAACGCATTATATGTGAGAACTGGACACATTTGAAATGTTCGGATTCGGACAATGTTGATTTTATATTTGTCTAAATTGAAATTCTGATGACAAATCATCCTAATTATTTAAGTAAGCTAATTATAGTTGATTGATCTTTATTAATTGAAATTAAAAAAAAAATGTAAGTTTATAAAAGTTGATTTTGTTGATTTCTTTGTCAAAAATAGTAAGTTTATATAAACGGTGGTTGCGCCGTAATTTAGGTGTTTTGTGTTGCAATGATGACACATATTCCATCCTGGTTGTCATCATTGCCTATGACTTTTCCATATTGCGCCTCCCTACCCTCTCATCTGTTAGCACCAATCCGCCCGCAAATCGCAACGGACTACTCGAACTCCGCGCCCGCGCCGCTACACAATAAAACGCGACCAGTGACCAGTGGTGGCCACTCGAGGGAAATTGAAGTGCTACAGGTGAGTCCTCTCTGTTTTCTTTCCTTTTGAGTGTGTCATTATTGTGAAACAAAATTTTCCAACCAGCGCAATTCGCCGCACCAAACGGTAAGCCTTGTTTTCAAAATCATTTAAATTGAGTGTTTGTGTTTGATTAATACATATTATAAATGAGTACAATTGTTATTGGAACAACTTACCTCAACGAAGGAACAACCAGCTCCATCTCGGGGTCAGTTGTTCCTTGTGGACTTTCCTCAGAAAAAATATCCTGATCAAAAATTTGAAAATAATTTAAGAAATACGATTCCATAATATGAAACTAAAATATTTTTTGAATATATATATATATATATATATATATATATATATATGTATGTATATGTATATACTAGCTGCGCGCCGTGGTTGCACCCGCGTGGTGATGAAAAATTGTGATAATGATAATAGAAAGTATTTTATTTTTTCATTACATTTTCAATATTTTTGTATGATTCTTCTATTCGGGTGGACACAAATCCAACAAATTAAAAATAATGAAAATCGATCCAGTGTTCTCCAGTTATAAGAGTTCAAACAACTATATTGTGTAATGTATGTAAATTGGAACTAAGTATTTTTTATGATGATCTTACTAATATGTATTATAAACGCTGTAGTTTGTAAGGATAGATAGGTACGATAAAAGTATTAATTTTGATATAATGATTAATTTGTTACTACCATTTGGTAGTAACTTTTTAGTAGTCACTTAGTTACTGCCATTTATTTCTATCTCACATTTGTGAGTTAGAAGTAAATTATAAATTTTTATTGTATTTATGGTTCACTATTTTCGCGATAATGGCTTACACACAAAAGATAGATATATGCTATCGCGGGCTCTTTTGTAGGACTATTTAAGATAAACATTTCCATTGTACATTATATACGTGTAATTCCAACGGTTTTTTGCGGTGCACTCCAGAATAGCTCGCAGATAACAGATTTTTTTTCCTACTCATTTGACACTTATCGTTATATTTTGGATAATTCAGACTATATCTTTATAAAACATAGCCTATGTGTTATTATGATGTGTAAGCTATATTGTTGTAAACTTTCATCAAAATTCATTCAGTACTTTTTGCGTGAAAGAGTAACAAACATACATCCATACATTCTTACAAACTTTCACGTTTACAATATTAGTAGAATATCCCTAAATATTGGAGTCCAGACTTTCTTCGACGTTTTTATGGTATAGTATGACGTTCTTATGTGGTATCTGAAAATTGGCACTTTGAACCCCGTCCTCTACTACTTTTTAAATTCGTAACCTTACGATCACCCGTATGCTAACTTTTAGTGTTACCCAGAAACAACCTTAAGGTGACTGACTGGTTAGCAAAGATCTCCTTGCCTGACAGGCTATTGAGTTGTTTGCCTTGATGTGAGGTGTAAAAAAACATGAATCCTGAACTCAAGCTTTAAACCATAAATGAACATATTTAACATCCATAATGGATACTAAACCCGAATATCTATAAAAGCATAAACCCTAACCTTGCGACAAACCGTCTCATAAGTAGGTAGGAATTGTTGGTACTGGCTTAAACTTGCTAAGGCACATGAGCTTTATGTGTATGGCAATAAGGGTGTGTATCGTTTGCAAAATTGCGATTTTCCCACGGTCGCGGAATTGCGCTTTTATTCTGCAGTACATATTAGTGCAGGGGCTCTCAGGCCGATGCTGCCGTCGCCGGGTGGGCGGGGCAGGGGTGGGGCGCTTCGGTGGTGTGTGTCGACGAGAGCGAGAGTGGAGCGCCGGCGCTCAGGGCCGACGTCGACGACGATGGATTGACGATGGAGGGGCAGCGGAGGGGTGAGGATGTTTGTGGATCGTTATCGACAACCACGGTGTGTGTCGCCCACGCAGAAATGTGGTGCTGTTATCGACTGTATAATCAGTGGTATATAATTCATAAATTGGTTTCATTTAGCAAATTTACACTGTTTCATTTTTTTGAAGTTAAGCAATATAAATCTTTATGAGCTTAGGTTTAAATCCTGATGTGGTGTAAATTTTAGTTGTCCTTAATTTTTTGTTTGAAGCTAAGATTCTGTAGGTACTTTCGGGGCGTTTGCTGCGCGGGCACTATCCGTGCTAAGCGTCAGATTTATTACCGTTACCCGACAGCGTCAGATTAAGTACCGTAACACGATATATATAGGTATATAGAGTAGCAGCTGCGGCGCGCGCCCGCATGCCAGTACGTGCACGCTGCCTCCCCACTTCAACGCACGTGGCCTGTCTCTCACGCATGTCAGTGCGCGTGACTGGCGTGCCTTTCTAACTCTTTCTCTAATCTGCGCATCCCCGCCAGTCATTTTTTGATATCCGTTACGATCATCTGTTTCACTTACCCTTTTTGTCTATTATAAATAAACCATGTAAATTGTAGTTTTATAAGACTAGAATTGTGAACTTCGCCGTAGTGTCATTGTGTTGGAAGACTATAATTTTGTGCACAAATAGTAAGTGAGACATGGAGAGTGATCCAGATTCTCATTCTCAACTAGGAACGATGGGAATGAATAAAGTGTCGGAAAGTGAATGTAGAAGAACTACCTACAATTCGGATCATGCAATGAACCTTCAAGGTATGTTTAGAAATCATTTGAAATATTATACAACAATATCTTCTCATATATGATACATTTGCGTGATTGCATTTAATTATATACATAACCTTTATAATGTGTTTATGTACACTCATGGATATACACGCACACACCAATCAGTACATGCAAACGCGCAAATACACGTGCTTTTTATGTATAATGAATATTGTCAAAATTATAATAAATAGTTTTAAAAATATTTTTTTTAATTATTTGTAAAATTATCAAAAATATTTTATAAATTATCGAATAAAATTATTTTACAGAAAAAAATAAAATGCGGAAAGACAGAGAGAATACAGGCAGAGAGAGAAAAATAAATATATATCAGAGGAAAAAAAAGAAAAGTCACAAAAATTTACGGAAAGAATAAATCCTGATGAATGTAAATTACGAAATGCAGCTTATTCAAAAGCGTATAGAGATAGAAAAAAAAGTCAAAGATAAAATCTCAAACACAATTATTACAAGATTCACAACATTCCACATCACAGATTGAAACTGTAGCTGTAACTTCTGGCACAATTCAAAATGTTCCAGATTGATTAGAAGAATCGCAAAGGTTAGAATAAAAAAATATTCATGATCAATACTTTTACCAAAAAAATTATTCACTTCTATATAGAATAAACTTTTCTCGAGTACATTTTTGATTTTTGATTACAGACACATTCAAATTGAAACTGTTGCAATGATTCATGATACTAGTACTCCAATAACAAATAAAATTAAAAATGTTCCAATTCAATGCAAAACGAGGCCTGAGGAGGAAAATATAGATTATGATGAAATTGCCCCATTCGTAAGCCCATCTGTGCAACAAAATAATCAAGTCGGTCGAGAACAAAATATTGAAGTTAATAGGCATGAAACTATTGAAAATGAAATAAATGGACGGATATGAATTTGAATTTGGAGTTGATAATGACTTTGAAGTGGAAATTTCAGATGATGAGTTTATTGAATCAAATCCGTTCAGACATCCTAATCAAAAGTAATAATTGAAATTTTCTTTGTAATTTCAGTATAAATAATATAATTGATACTAATGAATTACATGATTTCAGTGACATATGTCAAACCAGCACATCAGCTGATCAAATGGGAAATCAGGCTGATATGATCATTAATAAATCTAAAGACTATGATAGGCACATTGCAACTCGAGTATTATTTCATCAACAATTCACACAAAATCCATTTGGTCATGCATGCAAGATTTGTGACAGATTATGGTTCAAAACCGATTTGAAATTGGTGATAGAAGATTTTTTCAAGACCTTTTTCACCAAATTATAGAGGTAAAATATTTTAATTTTTGCAATGTAAGATAAAAATTCAGTGTATAATCCAGAAAAACAAGTCATTTTTTAATTATAGAATTATTGAGATGGATCAATAATTGCTGTTTGTTCAACGTGTCATGTATCTATCAAGAAAAATCACCAGATCTATCAAAATACAATGCATTCGAATACCCAGATTTTCCAACACATTAACCAAAGCTGGATATTATTTCTGAACGTCTCATTTCTCCACGACTACCTTTTATGCAGATCAAAAGATTGAGACATTATGGCCAACCAGGACAATACAAAATTTATGGTCAGATTATCAATGTTCCCATCGAGGTAAATAATATGGTGAGGAATTGGCCTCGACATCTAGATGATGAACACTCAATATATATTCACATAAAAAAAAAATTATACACAAAAGTTATTATTTGAGAGGATTAGTCAACAATCAAAATATAGAAATTTGGCTCAGGTTTTTTGTTGATACTCCTTCATATAAAGAATATGGTATTAGTATTAATGAAAATTTCTTCAATAATGTTGATACACAATCATATAATGATATTAATGATGTCAGTGAATATATTACCATTGAAGAAACCAACAGCCCAACAACAAACTTTATTGTGTAAAGAAGATAAATTCTTGTACAATGCACCAGATGAAGATAACAGTCCTATTAACTTGTTATTTGACGAACATGCTGAAGAATTATCTTTTCCTGCAATTTATCTTGGACAATTCAGAAAGTACGAAATCACAGTCACACCGTTCATGCAAGCTACCAGTGAATTGAGAAGAGCCGACCGACGAGGAGCAACACCCAATCACGTATTATATTTAGCTATGAAAACTATGAGAATGCGAGTTAGAGATAGCCTTACAGTTGCATTTAAACACACTAGCAGCTCCGATAGTATTACTAAAGAACAAATTACGAACACGGGTTATATTAATACTTGCATAGAATCGAATCTTGCTTTTCTAAAAAGTATACAGATCTCTTCTTACTACAGAAATAAAAATAAACTGTATTCACATGTTAGTTGATTAAGTAAAGTTACAAATTCGTTTAGAGGGCTCTGTGTGCGCCTATTCAATAAGATTCCTGTAGATATACAAGGTTTACCCCTATATAAATTTAAGAGTGTTATTAAACAATCACTCAGTAAAATGGGTATTATACAATTTGTGAATATTTAGAAGACAAATATACATAGGCATAAACAGCTCGATTTCTTACCGGGCTGTTTTGTTCTTAATGGTCTCGTATTTGTTTTGGCTACGTATGTACAAATTAGAAAAGAGCTACCCTTAAGTTCTTAGCTCGTTCTTCTTGAGGGAAAACTGCCTTTCGAACGAGCGGTGAAGTGTAAATTCGCAAAAAATTATGACATGACGTATTTCAAGTGTTATTTTGTAACCTATTAAATTAAGATATTTTGAATTTGAATCTACTTGGTACTGGTCAGGAAGAAAAAGAGACCTTTTTTTGCTATGATAAGACAATTAGGAAAACCTACAGCATTCATGACACTCTGAGCTAACGAAATAAAGTGGATCCTTTTGTTGAAAATTTTACATAAATTGAAAAATAATTGTAATGAAATTACCACTGAAGCTATTGAATAATTACATTTGATGGAAAGAAGTGATCTTGTGGATGAAGATCCGGTCACTGGTGCTGTTTATTTTCATAAACTTGTAAACGGTGTGATGACAATTTTAATGTCAAAGAGAAACTCTACACTTAAGAAAGTACTATGTTATTCATTACTTTAAACAGATAGAGTTTCAACAGAGGGGTAACCCTCACGCACATATTTTACTTTGGGTAAATAACGCTCCAAATGATGTCTCGGACAAAAATTATTATCAGGCTATTGAATTGATCAATAGTCTATTATGTGTATCTGCATCAGAGGCTTCTGGTAATATGAAACTTAATATGCACACGCACACTGATACATGTTATGAGAAAACAACGAGTCAGCAATATAAAAAAATGTAGATTTGAAGCACCATTTATGCCATTTAAAAAGACTGTTTTATGAACTTATGAACAAAGAAGACGAAAATACTCAACTTTTAGAAAACAATATGCTAGTTTAAGAAAAAAATTGGAAAGTTATTCTTATACAGACTGATGATTTTTACAATCAAAATACTATAACGTCCCATCAACAATACTATGATATAAGAGCTGCAATCAATAGACCAAGAGGTTTTATTAAGCGTCTATCTACTGCAAAGTGGCACAATCCTTTTAATCCATTTGTATTTTATCTTTTACAATCAAATATGGACATTCAACTTATTCTGGATGAGTACTCTTGTTCACAGCTTGTTGTCGAGTATGTTAATAAAACTGACAGGTATAAGTGATTTACAAAAAAAAAATTATTGAAGTCATGGACGAACATCCAGAATTTGACATCATAGACATCACATGTAAAATGAGTGTTAAAATGCTGAACACAGTTGAGATGTCATCACAAGAAGCCGCATGGTATCTGCTGCGAGAACCAATGTCTAACTCTTCTACAGCTGTTGTACTACACCAACTATACTTCCCCAGGAACGAAATAAAGTTAGAAAAACTATGGAAGATTTGGAAAAATTGGATAATTAATCCACAGATTTATGGAAGGAAATTATTTTTGAAAAGTATGAAAAAAGACTAGTAATGTTAAACTGGTCTATAAATGTTTAAGAACAGTAGCGAACAACATTATAATTAGCTGCGTTTATGAGTCGATTACATACTGTCTGACGGACCGGGCGCACGCGAATGGAACGCTTAACGGCCCGTTTTTTGTTTGCTCATCGGCTGATTATTTACAGGAGCCTCGTCAAGTTAGGTTGTCGAAATGATACTTCTGAATACTAGGTGTCTATAGAGACGCAGAGTGTCATCTCCGATATGGCAACACGTAGACGATGGACTATGTGCTGTTGTGGTAATGTCGTTAATCTCAATTTGTATCTAAATAGATACAAATTGGGATATTTTTTTTGTTTTGATTTGGTTGTAGTATATACCACAAACAAATCAAAATTGGTCAATATTTTCAAAGAAAGGATCTCAAAATAATAAGATACAGAAATTACGACATGACAGAAAATTTTAATGAATACAGACGAGAAATGGTTACAATTCATATACCATTCAAGAATGAGCAAGAAGATATTTTACTTGATAGTAAATATATAAATACTTATGAAGAAATTATTATGGAAAAGAGAAAAGAATTTGAATCAGATTTGGATATAGAGAAAATAATGGTAATTTATAGACAATTATGTTGTGATAATGATAATTTGGACTATGACACAGAAGTCGCTGGTATCATTCACAAACCGGATGTACACAGGCATTTGATGGCAGATTCGAGAGCACATCCTAATCTGGATTTGCAAATGGCTAGCCTTAAGAGCCTAGGTGCTATAGCTAGAAGGAAAGAGAACTTGATGCTTCATCACGAATTTTGTGAAAAAATGAGATTAGCCAATGAAGAGCAAAAATAATTTTTAATTCATATTATTCACCATCTTTTAGTTGATTCAGACAGCCCGCTTCAACTTTTTTTCACAAGTGCTGCCGGTTGTGGCTTTAAGTGTTCAAAATATCAAAGCACGTGCCAAGGATCTTACAGATTCTATGACCAGCAATAGTAATATTTTACTGTTGTCTTAAACAAGAATGTTGAATGATGATACAATAAATGTCCCGAATTTCAATTGTGTGGCTCAGTTCTAAAGACAGATAGACTTGGAGAAGTTCCTATCTTACAAAATCAAAATGACAATACAAACATTATTACAATTAATGTCATTACACTTCAGAAGTATAGAACTAAATGAAGTTAATGCTGAATTTTCAGGTATTGGAGAGATATGTTCTCTTTTAACAATGCAAGATGGACAAACTAGTTCTGATAGCAATTTATATATCCTGGAAAATGTGTTAAAGATATTATAAACTTCATCGCAAGATCACTACTGATTTATTCAAAATGTAGATTAAAATTTGCGGAAAGTAATGAACATACTATGCCAATTATTTTAGGTGGTGTTTGTAATTGCAATTTTAAATATGAGAAATATAAGCCGTTGATTTTCTTTAAAAAAAAAATAATGATCCAAACTGTTCGATGACTAAAAAAGGAATAGATGTAGAATTTACAAGATTTATTGAAAAAATTAAACCAAAAATTCGTATCCAATTTTAGTTACTATCAACCAATAGTTACTTTCATACAATATAAGAATGAGAATAGAGGTGTACAAATAACTGAATGTACTTCTGTTGAACATACAGATAATAATGCTTTGTGAATGATTCGATAATTGTTTGTTAAGACTTTGTACATAATTAATGTATGAATGCAATAAATTTTATTATACAAAAATTGCAGGATTCACATTATTTTCATATTTGTTCTACTTGTAGGGTATAAAAAACAACAGTGCAGTCTAGGAACGTCCGAAAGAAGCGAAGCTTTATAGTATGAAGCGTTGGAACTAAACGTGAAAAAATAATGAAAAAAAGGCGACAGAATAAAAACCTTGAAGAATGAAAAAAAATAGACTTGAGAAAATAGAAAAAAAACTGAATACTTGGGAAAACAAAAATAAATACATTAAAAATAAAAGACACGCCCAAAAACGTAAGGCTATAAGCGGAGCTTTCTTTATGTTTAGAGTAAAAAATTTGGAGAACTCCACTGTAAACTGGGGTTTTTGGCAGTGTCTTTTATTTTTGACCGACTTCGAAATTTAAAAAGGAGGAGGTTCTCAATTTGACTATTTTTTTATGTTTATTACTTCAGAACTTTCGACTGGGTGAACCAATTTTGATAATTCTTTTTTTATTTGAAAGCTGGTGCTTCCCGTGTAGTCTCATTTTAATATGACTGTGTTCTGATAATGGCATCCATGAGAAAATCGTATAAATCTCAAATTTGCATTAAGTATGTGCGCGACAAATAAACGAATAACTCATTATCACGCTAATCGAATTCGATGATTTTTTTTTTTTAGAAAGGATGTACTTCAAGGGTACTTTGATGAGAGATTGGTTAAGTTCTGGTTATGGGATCCATGACAAAGTAATGGAACTCTTCAATTCTTTGGAGGAAATTAACAATACTCAGCCGTATTTTTTATAGGCTATCCAGATATTTGAGTCATCTACCATAACGTTGTTATGGTCAAGTAATTGTCGTAGTCGAATATAATGATCAATGAAATTCCTTAACGGCATACAGTAAGGATGCGATCTATAAGGAGCATGTTTAGTAGGTCTACCCATATTCAGACAAATTAGTTAGTGTACTTCAGATTCACTAAAATTCAAAAAATGAACAAAATTTTAACAAAAAAAATCGACTTCAAAACAAAACTTATTCCAAAACTAATTAATATGCACTAAAAAGTAAAAAAATAATTGCGTATTCTTCTACAACTTAATAATCGACTTACTTTTTCTACTTATCAATATGTAGGTACGATCTATGTGTTTACCATACAAGAAGGTACCTATTAGGTAGGTTTTGTTTTTGTCAAAATTTTTATTTTCCTAAGTATTCAGTTTTTTTTCCTTTCTCAAGTCTTAATTTTTTTTCCTCACGTCTTTTTTTTTCATTATTTTTTTACGCTTAGTTCTTACGCTTTATACTATAAAGCTTTGCTTCTTTCGGGCGTCCCTAGACGGCACTTTTATTGACGTAACGACGTCTATAAATCGATGAACGCCGGCTGCACTCACGAAAAAGCATGACTCATTGTCGCGTTCCGCCTGAGCCGAGCGCGCAAGCGAGAGCGCGGAACAATAGAGAGGCGCGATCGGCCTAAGCGTTCGGCTTGTGACTCATCTATCTCTCTTCCACTCCATCAGTCGATGCGCCCGAGTAGAAAAGACGGCGGCAGCATACAACCTACACGTGAACTGTTTTGTTAACTGTTTATAAAATGAAGTGAAAAGTTGATGTGGTTTCCAGTCTTTTTCAAAACAATTACGGCAAAAAGGTAATTAATTCTTGAATTTGAATAGTGAGATAATATCATGTATTTGTTCTTCGATCATTAAAAAAAATAACATCGGTCGGCGAGTGTAGTAATAATAGGTTATGTTACAATTTTGACTAAAAAAATATTATGGCTCATAACCGATCGTATAAAAAGTCGAATGCTTTTATTTAATATTCAATGAAAAAAAATTGGTTGTCTGTAAAGTCGGTTTAAGAGCGATAATTTTACATGATAACGTCATAAGAAAACATTGATGAAAAATTGCATACTTTCATGAATTGAATTGAATTATTATCATTTGCCGCAATTGTTGTTGGTGTTTTCACTTCACTTTATAAACAGTAGACAAAACAGTTTACGCGTAGGTTGTGTGCGGCCGCTGTCTCTCATCTACTCGGGCGCATCGGCCGATGAAGTGGAAGAGAGATCGCTCGTTCCGCGCTCTCGCTCGCGCGCTCGGCTCAGGCGGAACGCGACAATGACTCATGCTTTTTCGTGTGTGCAGCCGGCGTTCATCGATTTATAAGATGTTATCACGTTAAAAATGATCGTGCGTAGCCGTTAATGTAATATTAAAAATTAGTGTTTAACTTCACGCATGTCATAAAAATATGTCTAAAATGACAAGTTGAACCGGCCAACCACCTTCTGAAAAAATCCTTTATGATTTCATACAGGTTAAGGCGGACTTTTAAAAGCAACAATTTAAAAATTTTGTCCAATTTCGTCATTTCAAATTGAAAATTTATTGACATTTATTTGAATTCAATTCATTTCTCGAACTAATTGTTCGTGATTATATTTAAACAAATTGTTTAAATTAAATTTGCAAAAACTGTAAAATATATTTAAAAATTAATGTTTTTAACCAGAGTTTTAAAAATATTTATGTTTTAATGACAAGTTAACGCAGTACAAGGAAATATATTATTATATACAGATTTTGGCGGGCTTTTCAAGTGCATTACTTTCATGAATTTCAGTTATGACTTGAATTTCATCGTTTTAAATTAACACTTCATCTCCATTAATTTGATTAAAGTTTATTTTTCAAAAAAAAATTGCTTATAATTATTTTTAAACAATTCACATTAAACTTGCAAAAATTGAAAAAAAATCAAATTAGAGATGAATTTAATTAAGTGTAATGATTCGTATTTAATTACATTTATTTTCATCTAGTCCTTTGTACTTTTTCTTTGTTAAAATAATTTTCAAAATAAATTATTAACAATTTCTTTTGCAGAATCGCTTACAATCACACCATTGCAGACCAACCTGAAGAACATATGGATATCTCGGATCTGCCACTACCTTCAAGGAGTAATGTACTCACGGAGGCGCAAGATGCTGCCGCATCCACGTCTGCAACGCCATCCGCTGAGCCACCAACAATCGTGGCTCGAAAATCAAAGGCACAGAAACAACGCGAGTACAGACAGCGTATTGCAGCATCCAGAAGTCCTGCACAGGCGATAGCTGCGAGGGAAATCGAATACCGAAAGACAGCGCAACTACAGACTATGCAAAGCTGGTAAATCGGCTCTTGTCAGTGGTTCATTAGAATCGACTGCTGTATCCTCTTCTCGTTCAGAGGCAAGGTCAAATGACGTTCAGACTGGTACTCAACGACAACTCACACATCAACAACATCAAACTTCAACAGCAGAACCAGCACAAGTCACTATTCAACCAGGAACTTCTTCTGATCAAATTAAAGTACAACAGACACAATCTACCTGGAACACCAAATGGGCATCCTCGATCATGAGATTCAAATCAACTTTTCTGGACAACGATTTTGGCTACGCTTGTTCGATTTGCGACAGACTGTGGTTCAAGAACGACCTTAAACCCATCACTACGGCACAGCTGGAGGTGATCTCGGAATGGTTCATCAAAGAAAATCGACGACTGTGCAGAGAAGAATATGAAATGGTTTGCAACACTTGCAAACGTTTACTGAACAAAAAATCGATGCCGCCCCTAGCAAAAGTTAATGGATTTTCATATCCAAACCAACCGCCAGACCTACCACCGTTGGATCCCATCAGTGAACGATTGATATCGCCACGTCTGCCATTTATGCAGGTGCGTCGTCTGCGCCATGATTTCTCTTATGGAATCATAGGACAAGTGATCAACGTACCAGTAGACGTACAAGAGATGGTAAAATGTTTGCCGCGCCAATTAAATGAGGACGACGTCATTAATGTTAACATCAAGGGAAACCTTGCCTACAAATCGGTCTACATCCGTGGATACATGTCCAAAAGTACAATCAGTGCGTGGCTAAATGTACTGCAGAAGTCGCCATTATATCGTTTGTATGAAATCAATGTGGATTTGTCGAAACTGCATCCTACTATGCAGTTTCTCGATAACATACAGGATGATCCGTCCAATCATATTGAAAATATCTCCGCTGAAAACACGCCTGAATCTGAGATTCTTGCTTCAAGACAACATACCATGATGTGGAACGAAGAAGATTGTCTCAATATCGCACGAGGACATCAGGCAACACCTCTCAACATCATTTATGACCGTCATGCAGAAGAGTTGTCGTTTCCATCAATTTACTTCGGAGAGCCACGTCGATTCAACAAGGGAGTTTCAGTAACACCTTACATGATAGCGACCAGTGAGATACGACGTCGTGACAGGCGCGGAGCCACGCCTCAAAAAATCTTGTACGTTGCAATGAAAATATTGCGGCTGCGCATGGTGGATGGAATTTACAGCACGTGTCGCAATGTTTCGGTTACGGAGAATGTTACCCGACGTATGTTAGAGGACACAGAATTTCTGAAAGAATATGTCGTACAAAACCTCGCATTCATGAAGACAGTGCCAAACTCCGTCCAATATTGGGCCTCTCGCAAACGAGACCTCTTTGCATTAATTCGTCAACTTGGTAAACCGACCGTCTTCCTTACTATAAGTGCCAACGAAATACACTGGATGAAACTGCTCACTGTACTTCTCAAACTGAGCAAAAAATACCCAGGAAAAACAGCAAACGATCTCAACACTTCTGAGCGCTGTACTTTAGTGAGCGACGATCCTGTTACGTGCTGCATATACTTCTACAGGCTCGTTGGTTCCTTGATGAAAATGCTGAAATCCAAACAGTCTTACAATCCGTTCGACAAATATTTTGTTAAAGATTACTTTCTTCGTATTGAGTTTCAGCATCGAGGAAGCCCCACGCACATATTTTATTGTGGTTGAACGACGACCCACGTGAGACCGTGTCGGAAAGTATGCCAAAACAATCAATCGTAGAAAAATTAAGTTCGGTTGCTCGAGATGATGTGCCAAACAATTCTATTTACGCCAACCAGATACACAAACATACTTACACTTGCACAAAGCAAGGCGAGACAACTTGCAGATTCGGGATCCCGTACTGGCCTATGCCTACGACCCGTGTACTAATTCCGATACCTCAATCTGATGGACGCCGTCGAACGCTACAACAGAAGGCCAAGGAGCTGCGCACCTCTCTCGGTGAACATCGATATGCAGGCATGGATGAATTTCTTAATGCTAATGGTTTGACTTACGTTTCTTACCTCGACATTGTGCGTTCAACTTTGCGCAGACCGACTCTAGTGTTCAGACGAAACTTCGACGAACTCATGACAAACACGTTTAATCCGTACCTTGCCGGCGAAGTCAACTCTAACATCGACATTCAGTTTATTTTGGACGATTATAGCTGCGCAGAGTATATCGTAGAGTATGTAAATAAGTCAGCACATGGAATGAGTAACCTACGTCGCGAGCTTACCACGATGATGCAAGAGCATCCCGACCACGACTACATAGACCAATTGCAAGCGTTAAGTAACAAACTGCTCAACGCATTTGAGATGTCAGCGCAAGAAGCAGCATGGTATCTCCTACGACAACCAATGAGTGAGACCAGTCGCCATGTTGTGTACATTCCGACTGTTTGGCCGAAAGAAAGACAATGCCGCCGCAAGCGTCGTCAACAATTGGACCGCGAAGGCGTCGATGAAGACAGCACCGATATTTGGACCAAAAACGTTATACAGCGATATGAAGAAAGACCTGCATCTTTAGAACATGTGTATTTGGCTGAGTTTGCTTCGTGGTATGCTAACGCTAATGATTTCGTTGATGAAGAAGACGACGTGCACGTGGATGACGATGAAGATTGTGAAGCTGTACCTGAAGCGAAGACGTCGAGAGCACCAAAAGAATATCGCAGACGACTGCTCGGACGAATTATACGATACAGGCGCTACGATATTGATGATACTGTCAATTATAAACGAGAGATGGTTCTGCTTTATGTACAGTTTCGCAACGAAATGTCAGAGATTATTGACCAAATGAAATTTTTGCAATTATTTGACGACAACAAAGACACGATTATGGAACGCCGTAGCGTATACGAGACGAATTTAAACATTGAAAACGTCATGAAGGAACTTGAAGCGACTATGATTTTGCAAAATGATGATAAAAGTAATTTGCAAGAAGAAAAATCAAGAGAGCAGCGTTTGTCCAACGGTTATTAGACGATGGTGGTGCCGAGAACGTCGATGATGTTAACCAAATCGTCTCCCATTAAGGATTCTCAATTGTGAAGAAACGCAGTAATGTGATGACACAACGGCAGTATTGCGAGCTTTTAAGAACCACCAACCCAGAACAACGGGAGATCATTGTTGAGGTCATATTTCGATTACATGGCTGCGGAGATAACGTTTCTGAAGCGTTACAAATATTCTTAACGGGTCCCGCGGGCTGTGGAAAAATTTGCACCTTAAAATGTTCTATGGAGACGTGCAACCGCTACACTCAGGAGCACGACTCGATGAACAATGCCTACATTGCCTACGCCAGCACAGGTAAAGCCGCTCTACCCCTTGGTGGCCCTACTGTCCATTCAGCGTTTCGTCTCACGACTTCTCGAGTGACAAAACTCTTATCCACGGAGAATTTGCAAGCCTACAGAAACATGTCCGTTGGCGTAAAAAGCTGTTTTCGTAGACGAGATCAGCATGTTAAGTTCAGCTATTCTCCAAACAAACAACTACCGACTGCAGCAGATCACCGGCATTTACGGCAGACCATTCGCAGGCGTCCTTGTGGTTCTATGCGGCGATTTCAGACAGCTGCTACCGGTACGAGCAAGTCCATGTTACCGCATGCCGATCAACCAACTTGGAGGACCATTTCTGTGGCACAGCATTGACTGCTTTCCGCTGATTCGAGTTGTGCGACAAACTGGTGAGAGGTTTTCAACTATTCTGACCAAAATTGGAGTTGGACTAAAACTAAGTATCGATAACATGGCACTTATTCAGTCCAGACATAAATCTACGTCTTGGTGCAAGGAAAAGGTGCCTAATGCTGTCCGGCTGTATTGTAGCAATACTGAAGTTGACTCGTACAACAGAGGTGCAATCATCAACGCGTACAACTGTCTCGCACATGATATTATGCTCGGTTATTCGAGTGAGCAAGAAAAGGCACAATGCTGAGGTAAACTTCCCAAGATGACAGTAGCAGAGAGTGATGGATTGCCCTACTTGCTGCCATTAGGTGAAGGGTATCCCTACATAACTTCTAACATAGATGTCGCTGATGGGTTGGTAAACAGAGCTATTGGTGTCTTACGACATATCGAACGCCAACAATCAAATGTATATGACCATTCTGCAGAAGCAGAACCATCGACCAGTACAACCTTTCCGGCATTTCGAGAAAATATCATTACTCTATGGCTTGAGTTTGCGACAACAACAACAGGTGCCAGTGCCAAAATAAAGTGCCGACGTCACCTGCAAAGCAAGTCGAACACTCTCCCAACTGGGTGCTAGTGTACAACAAAATGTTCACCATTTTGTTGTACACTGACAAACTGTCAAATGTAAACGAAAACAGTTTCCCTGCGTCCCTGCTTGTGCTAGTACCATCCACAAGTCACAGAGTGGGATGTTTGATGTCCAAAACAACGACCGCAGTTGGTGTACGTGACAATGAGTCGGATAACGAATATAGACGGCTTGCACATCATCACGGACAAAGATGTTCCTTTTATCTTCAAACACGGTCAAGATGGTAACGACTCCCAGACTACCCGAGATATTCATAATGAATACATTCGACTCCGTGGACACATACTTCAAACAATCACTAAGAAAGCAGTAAAATTCCGTGATGACGCTTACAACGCTAGACAAATTGCAGTGACAAACCTTAACTCAGAGTTCGTCCGCTCACTCCGCGGATATTGAAACTGATTCAGTGATACCAGAGTCTGATTATTTGGTATTGACGGAAATGTGGTTGCGTGACAATTGTGATCCAGTTCCAGTCAATATTTATGAGTGTATATCCCGGCAGAATAATCGGTCGGATTCTGATGCAAACGCAGCTGGTGGAGTAGCAATCTATCGCAAATTATCATCGACATCCATGGCCGAAGTACTCCAAGTTGCATTGTCGGATACAACCCGTGCCACGGGTTGCCACATTTGAAATTGCATGCTTCACTGCTGATACAACGTTTAAATTTGTACTAGGCGCCGTGTATATACATCCTGGAGCGAGTATCCAAAACATTGGTGTATTGCTGCACTAAGCATTTGTTCTGTATGTGCACAACATCCAGTATGTGCCACCATTCTTGATGAATATTGATGTCGATGTACCAATTCTTCTTTGCGACTTCAATACAAATGTGAAAAATGATGACACATTGCTCAAATACATGAAAGATATGTACAATCTTGAATGCGTATCAGATGTTAATGAGTCAATAACGGTGAGAGGAACAACCATCGATTTGACTTTTTTAAGGCACATTACACTTGAATCACTCCCCTTGTTTTCCTACTTTTCTTATCATTGTCATATCCTTAACAGAATAAGGCAGATTGGAGGATCTTAAATATCGCACAGGTATATAAGTTGTAAATAAATTGTTAATAGCTCAGTTACTTGTAATTAATTTGTATAATGTAAGTAAAAAAATATTTGAATTAATGAATGCAAATAAATGTTAATCTATCGAAAATACTGTAATTTTCAATTAATGCCTTTGTATTATGCAAAATAATGATAATTCAGTGATAATAATTCAATTCAATTCATGAAAGTATGCAACTTTTCATCAATGTTTTCTTATGACGTTATCACATAAAACTATCGTCCATAAACAGACTTGAAATATTTATCTAGTCACTTACTTATTAGTGGCATTTGATATTGTCAGTGATGCGAAGGTTGCCGAAGGTATTACAACATTAGTCTTGATTTTCCATGTTTTCCACTCGCCTCTAAACAAACGAGGCAAATTATCGTGTAATCGATACATACCACGCAGTATTACTTGTGGACTCGCAGCCTGTTGACTGTCATCTCTGCAAATTCCCCAACAATAAATTACATATACATATTCAATAACAGTGTAATTAAACATTTCAATATTAATCATACACAATCTTGGTTCCAAAAATATCGTAAACATTACACTAAGAAAATACCTAAAATTCCTTGAAAGGAGTAACGACTGCACGCAATGCGAATTAGTTAGGGAGACGCGGCAACACGAATCTTCACCGGGCAGCGGCTGGCCCGCACTTGGTAAAAGCGCTTGGGGGGGCCGCGGCCTGGCACACATCCTTCAGCAAGGTTGTGAGGTTGGAATATCGTATATTTTAGAACACGTTCTAAGCTATTTTTCTCAGAAAGGGCTACTACAATGACTGGTTTCTTTGGCAAAGTTTTTCCAAGAAGGAAGGAAATTATGAATATTTGCGGAAAGATGCATGATCGATTCCATACGGTGTCCATACGGATTCCATACTAGCTTTTACCCGCGACACCGCCCGCGTAAACGTAAAATGAATACCTTCATCTTTTACATCAATCCTCTATGAAAACTTTGATGTCGGTCCTGTTTTTGATGTCAAATTTGTTTCATTTTCGATTCCGATGACGGCCCCGTTTTAGTCTTGTATATTTTTTTTATAAAAACGAAAGTTGATATGCTGTAGCGCCATTTGGTGGGAGTTATAACAGCATAAGCAGATGGCACATAAACCTACTCCATAAAAAATACATGCCAATACTCATAGTGATCGGTCGAACTGTGTTCTAGAGAAACATTAACATGCGTATATGCCGGGTGTCAATTAAGTACCGGGACGGCTGTATATTTTATCAGGTACACTACGTAAGAAGGTCGAGGTCATTCCTTCGGTAACTTTTAGCGAGGAATCCAGTGGCGAACTTCAATTTGACCTTGGACATGACCTTCAAGATTAGTTAAAGATCGCCTTGTTTTTTTAAATGGTTATCCCCATTTTTCACACCGGCAATTGACAGAGCGGGAAATTGCATTTATTTTACATCAACTACTACACTTGACTCAAGTAATTATGTGAATGTAAAAGTTGACTTTGAAATAACCTTTAAATTTAAATTGAAGGTCACCATTGAATTTTTTCGTTGGAAGTTCTTTCAGAAATTACTACCCTTTTCAAAAATACTCCACCTGAGAAAATATACAACCGTCCCGGTACTCAATTGATACCAGGTATATAGCGTTCACAGTTTTGTGAGAGTTTTACATTTATAACGTCACAAAATGTTACGGTATATTAATTTCCTCAATTTGTTTGTTTGTGTGTCTGTGTCTTTTTATAACTTACGAACGGTTTGACCGATCGTGACGGAATTGGTATAAAGTAAGAACATGTGATTGCACAAATGTTACAATACTGTTTGTTTGACTGTCTGTATGTTTCCCTTATAACTTAAAAACGATTTGACCGGTTTCAATTAAAACTATTGTACAGTCAGGACATGTGATTGCGCAAATGGTAGTCTGTCTGTAGATATGTTCTTTTATAACTTGAGAATGGCGTGATCGACTTAATGAAAATTAGTGTGGGGACAAAACATGTGATTACATAAATGATAGACTCATTTGTCTGTCTGTCAGTCAATATATATGTTCTTTTATAGTTTGAAAACTGCTTGACCGATCTTGATGAAAATTGGTGTAGATTCGAATATGTGATTGCGTAAATTATAGGCTACTTTCTGTCTATTTCTCTATATGTTCTTTTATAACTTCAGAACCGTTGTATTGATAGTGATTAAAAAACGGTGTTCGATTAAAACGTGTGATTGTCCAAGTAATAGCCTACCGCTTGTCTGTCTGTCTGCCTATATATATTTATGTTCTTTTATAACTTAAGAACAGTCTATTGATCGTGATGAAAATTGGTACTCAGTAAAGCAAATATGGGCTACTATCTGTTGCTGTGGTCTTAATGCAGTCACAATAGTTGGGCAGTCTTTTGTTTTTTATTATATACCAAGGAAACCGTAAGTATTTCTTTTTGATACATATACCAAAATATGTAGAAATGTTTGGAATATAACTTAATGTATAGTTTATTGTTTCTCGAAAAGACTTATGTATAAAACGAGTCCAACTTTCATCTTTTGTGCTTTATTGTATGAAATGGCGGGCATTGTTTAATTTTAGGTTACGATTTTACATACTATTTTTATATATTTTATTCAATTACAAAATTTTCTAATGGCAGACTACACTATTAGCTTTTGTTTTGCCGCAAAATTTACTATTAATTGTTTTATATGTGTATCCAAAAAAGCCGTTAGTGGACGATCGGCGTCGGTCTCAATCGGGGCGAGGGGCAAGAGGATTTTCAACCGCCAATCATTAGTACCGACAGGCGATGAACTAAAAAAAAACTCGTTGTCCGTAAAGTCGGTTTACGGACGGTAGTTTGACGTGACAACGTCAAACATTACAGTAATATAATATACAGAACGACACAAGAAGAAAAGTTAATTGTTTAAACTATCAATTATATGAATCTTCATTATTTTTCAGTCAATTGTAACATAATCTATCATTACTGCTCTCGCCGACCGAGGCTACTTTTAAATAATAAAAGAAATATTAATGAAATACATAATAAATATTTTTCCATCATAAAAATACCTTATATTATCAACAAAGGGATTAAATAATTGAAATAATTCTATGATTCAAACAAAATCGTAAAACATTATATTTTGACGTGACAACGTCTAATAACTCGATATTACGGGCTGCGTGCACGAAAAAGTTGACGTCATTGTCCCGTTACGCTCGATGTCCCGTTCCGCAAGCGAGGCTCGAGTGGTCGGCTCAGTTCGTTTCGTGCTGCATCTATCTCCCCTCTACTTGATCAGCCTAGCACAAAAGATACACGTGAACTGTTTTCGTCAAATGTTTATAAAGTGAAGTGAAATGTTATTGTGATATTCATGTGTGTTTAATATTGCGACAATAATGGTAAGTAATTCTTGCATTTAAAAATCTCATTGTTCAAGCTTATGTGTTTAATCTTTTCATTAATATTTCTTTTATTTTTTTTATTATTTATTATTTAAAAGTAGTAGCTTCGAGAGCAGAGCAGTGATAGGTTATGTTACAATTGACTGAAAATAATGAAGATTCATATAATTGATGGTATAAACAATTAACTTTTCTCCTGTCGCTCGTAAACATTGTTAAATATTGATGTTTAACCTCTCACTTGCCATAACAATCCATTCAGAATAACAAGTTGAACTGACCAATCGCCGTGCAAGGATACATACAATAATAACAAACAGGTTTTGGCGGGTTTTTTAAAAGCAACAATTTTATGAATTTATTTTATTATTCAAATTTTATCGTTTTAAGTTTATGATTTATTAACATAATTTTTGATAATATTACTTTTTCAAAACAAATTTTTTATAATGTTTTTTGAAGTTAAAATTAAAAATTTTGATTTTTAAGTAAAATAAAATTAAAAATTCAATATTCTTACGTTTACGAAAATTTCAATTCAAATAACGTGTGTTATCAAAAATTAACAAAATTTAATGGTTATATCAGACATTATTAGTGTTTGATTAATTCATTTTATAAAATATAGAAATTTTTTTTGCAGAACCGTTAAGTATCACACTATGGCAGATCAACCTGACGAACCTATGGATCTCACAGATCTCCCACCACCTTCAACGAGCAACGTGACGCAAGATACTGCTGTATCAACGTCTGCAATGCCATTCGCTGAGCCACAAATAACTGCTGCTCCAAAGTCGAAGGCACAGAAACAACGTGACTACAGACACCGTATTGCGGCATCCAGAACTCCTGCAGAAGTGATTACTGCGAGAGCAGCGGAGACCGCAAGAAAACGCAATTACAGACTACGCGTAGCTGCTAACTCGGCTCTTGCCAATGGTTCGTTACCATCAACGACTGCATCTTCATCTTCCGCAACTGGAGGTCAACTTTGGTAACAGAACCAGTGCAAACCACTAGTACTTCCTCAGATCTAGTAGAAATACAACAGACAAAATCTACTTGGAACACGAAATGGCAGCTCTCGATCAAGAGATTTAAATCAACCTTCCTGGACAATGAATCTGGCTACGCTTGCTCTGTTTGTGACAGACTGTGGTTCAAGAACGACCTCAAGCCCATCACTGCAGCAAACCTAGAGGTGATCTCAGATTGGTTTATCAAAGTAAATCGTCAACTGTGCAGAGAAGAATACGAATTAGTCTGCAGCACGCTGTCAACGGTCCTTCAGCAAAAAGTCGATGCCGCCACTGGCAAAGGTAAATGGATTCTCATATCCTGATCCACCACCAGGCCTACCACCACTAGATCCTATCAGTGAACGATTGATATCAGCACGTTTGCCATTTATGCAAGTGCGCCGTCTACGCTGTGATTTCTCGTATGGAATTACAGGACAAGTGGTCAACGTACCAGTAGATGTACAAGAGATGGTAAAATGTTTGCCGCGCCAATTAAATGAAGACGACGTCATTAACGTTAACATCAAGCGAAACCTTGCTCACAAATCTATATATATCAGCAGATACATGTGCAAAAGGACAATCATCGCGTGGCTAACTGTACTGCAGAATTCGCCATTATATCAGTTGAATGAAATCAAAGTAGATTTGTCGAGACTGCATCTGACTGAGTAATTACACGATGATGTAGAGGATGATCCCAGCAACCGTACAGAAAATATCTCGGCAGAAAACGCGCCGGATTCTGAGGTTCTTGCTTCAAAGCAACATACCATGATGTGGAACGAAGAAGATTGTTTAAACATCGCACCTGGACATCGAGCACAACCTCTTAACATCATTTACGACCGTCATGCAGAAGAGCTGTCATTTCCATCGATATACTATGGAATACCACGTCGATTCAACATGGGAGTCTCAGTTACAGCTTACATGATAGCGACCAGCGAGTTGCGACGTCGTGACAGGCGCGGAGCCACGCCCCAGAAAATCTTGTACGTGGCAATTAAAATATTGCGGCTGCGGATGGTGGATGGAATTTTGTTAGAGGATCCAGAATTTCTGAAAGAATTTGTAACTGCAAATCTCGCATTTATGAAGACAGTGCCTAACTCCATCCAATACTGGGCAGCTCGCAAACTAGGTCTGTTTGCCATGATGCGTCAACTTGGTAAACCAACTGTATTCCTCACTATAAGTGCAAATGAAATACGCTGGCCGAAGCTGCTCACTATACTTCTTAAACTGAGTAATAAATATCCAGGAAAAACAGCAAAAGATCTCAACACCTCTGAGCGCTGCACTTTAGTGAGCGATGATCCTGTTACGTGCTGCATATACTTCCACAAGCTCGTTGGTTCTCTCATGAAAATGCTTAAGTCCAAACAGTTTTACAATCCGTTTGGCAAGTATTTTGTTCAAGATTACTTCATCCGAATCGAGTTCCAGCATCGCGGAAGTCCGCACGCGCATATTTTGCTCTGGCTAAACAATGACCCACATGAGACTGTATCGGAGAATATGCCAAAAACGATTGATCTCGTGGAAAAATTAAGTTCGGTTTCCCGAGAAGATATGCCTAGCGATTCTGTTTACGCCAACCAGAGCCACAAACACACATTCACATGCACTAAATGAGGTGAGGAGACTTGCAGATTCGGAATCCCGTACTGGCCAGTGTCAACGACCTGTGTATTAGTTCCGATGCCTCATTCTGATGGACGCCGCCAAACGCTGCAGAAGGCCAAGGAACTGCGTATCTCTTTCGGTGAATGTCGATACGCAAGCATGGATGAGTTTCTTAATGCTAATGGTTTGACTTATGCTTCGTACCTCGACATTGTGCGTTCATCGTTGCGCAGACCGACTCTGTTGTTCAGAAGAAACTTTAACGAACTGATGACCAATACGTTCGATCCATATATCGCTGGTGAAGTCAACTCTAACATTGACATTCAGTTCATCTTGGATGAGTACAGCTGCGCGGAGTAATGTAGTAGAGTATGTAAATAAATCAGCGCGTGGAATGGGCAACCTACGACGGGAGCTTACTACGATGATGCAAGAGCATCCTGATTGTGTACATCCCGACACAGTGGCCGGCAGAAAGGCAATGCTGGCGTAAACGTCGTCAACAAATGGACCGCGAGGGTATCATTGAAGACAGTACAGATGTTTGGACCAAAAACTTGATTCAGCGATATGAAGAACGACCTCCATCTTTGGAACAAGTGTATTTGGCTGAATTCGTTGCGTGGTATGCTAACGCTAATGATTTTGTTGACAATGAAGACGACGTGCGCTTGGACGACAGTGACAATTCGGAAGCTCCACCTGAAACGAGAACATTAAGAGCACCACAAGAATATCGCAGAAGACTGCTTGGACGTGTTATACTTTACAAACGCTACGATATTGATGAAACTATCAATTATAAACGAGAGATGGTTTTACTTTACGTGCAATTTCGCAACAAAATGTCAGAAATTGTTGATCAAAACAAATTCTTACAATTGTTTGAAAACAACAAATACACGATCATGGAACGCCGTAGCCTATTTGAGAAGAATTTGAATATCGAAAACGGTATGAGAGAACTTGAAGCGATGATGATTCTGCAAAACGAAGGTAACATTAATTTGCCGGAAGAAGAATCAAGAACAGCGTTTGTTCAACAACTGTTAGTAGAAGATGGTGTCGAAAACGTCGATGATGTTAACCAAATCGTCCCACGACAAGGATTCTCCATTGTAAAGAAGCGCAGCGATGTGACGACAAAGCAGCAGTATTGTGAGCTTGTACGCACCACCAATCCAGAACAACGGGAGACCATTGTTGAAATCATTCACCGATTGCATGGTTGCGGAGATGAGATTCAGGAAGCGCTGCAAATTTTCTTCACGGGACCAGCAGGCTGCGGCAAAACTTACACCTTGAAGTGCCTTATGGAGACATACAACCGCTACACTCAAGAGCATAATTCCATGAACAATGCCTACATTGCCTGCGCGAGCACGGGTAAAGCCGCTGTACCCCTTGGTGGCCCTACTGTGCATTCAAAGTTTCGTCTCACGACTTCTCGAGTGACAAAACTCTTACCCACGGAGAATTTGCAAGCCTACAGCTACGTGTCCGTTGGCGTAAAAAGCTGTTTTCGTAGACGATATCAGCATGTTAAGTTCAGCTATTCCCCAAACAAACAACTACCGACTGCAGCAGATTACTGGTATTTACGGCAGACCATTCGCAGGCATCCGCGTGGTTCGATGCGGCGATTTCAGACAGCTGCCACCGGTACGAGCAAGTCCATGTTACCGCATGCCGATCAACCAACTTGGAGGACCAATTCTTTGGCACAGCATCGACTACTTTCCCTTGGTTTGGATTGTTCGACAAACTGATGAGAGGTTTTCTACGATTCTGACCGAAATTGGAGATGGACTAAAATTAAGTAACGATAAGATCGAACTTATTGAGTACAGACATATATCTGAGTCTTGGTGTAAGGAAAACGTACCTGATGCTGTCCGTCTGTATTATAGTAATACAGAAGTTGATGCTTACAACCGAAGCGCAATCACCAACGCATACAACTGTCTCGCACAAAATATTATGCTTGGTTATTCGAGTGAACAAGAGAAGACACAAAACCGAGGAAAACTTCACAAGATGTCGGTGGCAGAGACTGACGGGTTACCTTACCTGCGGCCTTTAGCTGAAGGATTTCCCTACATGATAACTTCGAACATAGATGTCGCTGATGGGTTAGTAAACGGAGTATTGGTGTGTTGCGACACATTGAACGCCAAAACGTGGATGAAGCAGAAACGGGACCATCGACCAGTACAATTTTACCAGCATCTCGAAAAGAAATCATTACTCTATGGTTGGAGTTTCCAGAAGCAACAACTGGTGCCAATGCCAAAATTAAGTGCCGTCCTCGTGTGCAAAGCAAGCCAAACACTCTCTTTCCTAACTGGGTGCCAGTTTATAAGAAAGTGGTGAACATCACACTGACGAAAACCGTAAAATGCAAACGAAAACAGTTCCCTTGCGTCCCTGCTTGTGCTACCATCATTCACAAAGCCCAAGGTGGAACATTCGAAGTCATTGTTTACAAATACTCGTCGAAGCAACCGCAGCAGTTAGTGTCCGTGGCGATGAGTCGGGTAACAAGTTTAGACGGCCTCTACATCATCACGGACAAAGATGCTCCTTTCATCTTCAAACATGGTCGAGATGGTAACGACTCTCAGGCTGCACGAGATATTCGAAACGAATACCGTCGCCTACGAGGACACGAACTTCAAACAATCACGAAGAAAGCAGTAAAATTCTGTGACGACGCTAACACTGCTGGACAAACTATAGTGACAAACCTCAACTCTCAGAGTTTACATGCACACTTCGCAGATATTGAAACAGATGCGGTCATTCCCAGGTCCGATTATTTGCTATTGACAGAAACATGGATGCATAATTCTTGTGATCCGGTTTCAATCAATAATTATGAGTGTGTATCCCGGCTAAATAATCGATCGGATTCTGATACAAATGCTGCTGGTGGAGTGGCAATTTATCGTCAGTTATCATCGACATCCACGGCTAGAGTTGTTGAAGTCGCTTTGACGGACGCATCTCGTCTAATCAAAAATACAGGTGACCTGTGTTTAGCCGAAATCATATGCTTAACTGCTGATACAACGTTCAAATTTATACTTGGCGCTGTGTATATCCATCCTGGTGCGAGTATCCAGAATATTTGCATGTTGCTTGCTCAAGCTCTTCTTCCCTGTGCACAATAGCCAGTACGTGCCATCGTTCCTACAAGTGGGATCCTGATGTACCGATTCTTCTTTGTGGCGATTTCAACACAAACGTGAAAACAGATGACAAATTCCTCAAATTCATGAAAGATATGTACGATCTTGACTGCGCGTCAGATGTTAATAAATCAACAACGCTGAGAGGAACAACCAGCGATTTGACTTTTTCAAGGCACATTACACTTGAAACACCTTCCTTTCATTTCCTACTTTTCCTATCATCGTCCTATCCTTAACAGAATAACACAGATTGAAGACGATTGAATATCACACATGTACGTAAGATATAAACAAATTGTTGAAAGCCCATTCTTATAAATAATCTGTTCATTTAAGTAATAAACATATTTCGATTCTGAGTGCAAATAAATTTTAATTAATAATGAACTTGTTTTCATTTCATTTTCCTTCCACTCCTTCTGTATATTATATTACTGTAATGTTTGACGTTGTCGTTTACAGACGATTTTTTTTTTCAAATTCGATCATATTGCAAATATATCACTTTTTTTATAAATTTCAGAGCAACTGTCAGAAAGCGCACGTGGTCCGAAAGTTCAGCGTCCCTGCGTACGCGACATGTGAAGTTGGCGCCGGACGATTCGCTCCAAACACCGCTTTCCAGATCTCCAGTTCCTTCGCGAACACCGTCGCCACAACCAACCACGTCATCGTCCTCACCACCACTATTCGAATGCCCCAGAACGGTCAAGTACGTACAAAAACGGGTGATTGTGATTGTCTCTGGAATGCTTTGTATTTGTTTTTACCATGTTTAACATTACAAAATTATGTTTTAGGAGGCATGTTCCTTGTTCTTCGGTTGTATACCGACGTTGTGAGAACCCGGCACCAGAGATACCGACGTGTTCATGGATGAGCGAATACGTGTAAATATACCTTTTACAAATAATGAACTAAAATTTAAATTTTTATGCAATCATATTCACATGTACTTTTTGTTTTTAGGGTGCCAGACTTACATCAGCCGAGGAATCAGGCGCAGGTCGATTCCGAATGGATGGTGACGAGGGATGTGGAAGAACACGCGTCGAGCACGGACAAGTCGCTGAAGGAGCTGGAAGTGGACAATTTTGGGGAAGCCAGAGAAACTTCAGAAATTATATATGTTATTGAAATGGTCCCAACAGAAGATGACACCAACTCACAGGTTTTATCAAATCTAGCTGCGCCAGTGACGGTTTCTGCGGATCTACCGGCGAGTACTCGTCAAGTGGTAACTTCCGCTGATGTCCACGTTTCTGCTGGTGAAGACATGCCGAGTTCTAGAAGTTTTCGTGTCTCATCACCAACAGAAGCGCTTTTGGACCCTGAAAGCGGAAGTGATTCGGAATATTCGGACGAAGGAGGCGCCGAATACTGTGTCACTTCCGCCAAAAAGAAGATTCAGCTGGATGTATCAGATGATGAGGAGCTACCATCTAAAGTAGCTGCGTCGCTTAGGGTCATGGAAGCCGCAATGGATGCAGATCACGAGAAATTATTGAGTGGTGACGTTAATTTCAAATGGCAACAAGACTTCACCGCATTCACTGCGGTTAGAGAAGAGTTTCTTGTCCACCCCGTTGGTGCGGTGAAGGATTATGATTCCCCATATGATGCCTTCGTCGATATATTCGACGAAGGCATCATGAAGGAAATTGTTGTCGAAACTAATCGTTACGCTCATCGAGTAATTGATGAGGCAAAAACTGCAGGTATACATACAACGTCATCGCGCATGTACAGATGGAAAGATACCACTGTAGATGAGCTTTACCGTTTGTTCGCAGTTTTTATTTATATGGGCATATGTCAATTTAACTCTTTAGAAGAGTATTGGAGGAAAGGCACTGACGTTGAATTGGTCTATTTCCGTAATCTCATGTCCTACGACAGATATATCCTTCTAACCAAATGCCTACACTTTTCTGATAATGATAAACAACCGCTGCCGAACGCGAAAAGCAAGCTGCCGCTTGCTGACAGTAAGCGGCTGCCTGCCGATAACCAAGAGGAAAGTGTAGGTTCCTTTTCCCATAGATTATATAAATTGCAACCTGTTATTTCTCATTTGAATAGAAAATTCCAAGAATTATATGTATTAGATAGGTGGATAAGTGTAGACGAGTCCCTTACCCTGTTCAAAGGTGGTCTTTCCTTTGCACAGTTTATAAAAGCAAAAGCCGCTCGCTGGGGAATCAAATCATTTGAATTATGTGAATCCCGGACAGGGTACCTACATAAATTTATAATTTATACAGGTGAGGAGAAAGAAAATATTAATGAAGAAATTGACGACGATTGCGATGAGAGAGCTGAATCTGGGAGAGGCAGGGCCAGAAGTAGGGGGCATAAGCGTAGGCATAAAAGTAAAACACAAGTGTCTAACCCTCCTGCTACTTCTGGCTTTGCCCTTAACCCTAATAGTATGGGAAAAGCCGTGGTCGGGAAAACTACACAAATAGTTTTAAATTTACTAGAAGGCCTTGAACATAAAGGACATTGTGTCATAATGGACAATTTTTATAATAGTCCTGCGTTGGCACGATACCTCAAATGTCGAGGCTTCGACTGTCTGGGCCCAGTACGCCGCACTCGTAAAAATATGCCAGATGATGTAAAAGAGATGAAGAAAAACTGTGATAAGGGCACGATCATTGCTCGCCACTCCGGCGATGTAACGGTGTTGGCGTGGAAGGATGCAAAAATCGTATCGATGATTAGCACCTTCCACGACAACAGCACTTACACGGGAACCAGAGCTGGCGAGGAGTGTGAGAAGCCCTCATGTGTGAAAGACTACAAAACGACTATGGGGGGCGTTGATCTAAAAGAACAGAAGCTCTCCATGTACCCGAAGGAAAGAGAGAGAGGTATAAAGTGGTATATAAAGATGTTCAAAAGGTTATTGAACACATCTGTGCACAACGCTTATATTTTGTACAAGGATAGTCATAGCAAAACGTCTGACGAAAATAACATAATGACTCACAGAGAGTTTCGGTATCAGATTGCAGCGTCGTTGAAGATGCGGCACACACCTCCTGCGCCGGTTCGCAGTCTGACATCCCGACCAGATTTACGACTGGACAGGACTAAAAACCATATGCCTATTCGTGGGAACATTCTGTCTTGCCGGATGTGTTCACTAAAGTACGACATAAGATCTCGGACGGTAATCCAGTGTTCTGTATGCAAAGTTGGATTGTGCGTCTTGAAAGACGATTGTTTCCTTGAGTATCATTCAGTAGAGACTCTACCTCCAGGCAGACTAAAACGAGACAAGTCTAGACGAGGACATGGGCCGGGTCGACGAAATCGACGAAATGAACTGACTGAACCCACCCCATCGACTTCTAAGGGATGATGCTCATCGAAACTACAGTCATCAATTTTAGATACACTACACTAGATTATGATTGAGTGATTGAATGAATTTTGATAGCGGGATATGTAAGTATTATGTTTGGAGAGACTTTTGTAAGGGAATACGAGTGTCGGTTATTGTGTCAGACTGTAATTTTAAAAGTGTTTGTGTAGCGTTCACATGATTTATTTATTTGAAACCCTTTTAAAACGTGCAGTTGTGCGAGGTAGACTTCTTTTGGACACATCCATGTCCTTTATTTATTTCTATGTATGTTTATTTAAATATCATATATTTGATGTATTTCCCTTTCTGACAATATTCGTCTAAAAGTGTCTGACGACATCCACACAGCATAAACTCGGCAAAGAAAATTTACGATGACTTGCAATTTTTCCGAATTTGCTTTTAGAATACTAAAAGATCTTCGCATTAATGAAATTTGTGATACCATAAACAATTTCGGTATCAGAATGCCAAAGGAAGAGCGGAGATTATTTTTTTAATTTTCTTGTCATATGGAACATACTTTACTACCAGCGACGATGTATATCAACGTTGCCATATTTTAGGCTAATATGTCCTGTTTGGACATGCCCATATAAATAATTATTGCATTACCTGAAGTTTTTGCCAACCTGTTTGGTGCATAGATATCTCTCATGATTTTACTCCGAAATTGCAAACTATTGTTTAAAAAATCGAAGCATGTGCATATGTACAATTTACTTAATTAATTGTGTACAATTGTACATATATCAAAGTGGTTAGGCTCACACTTTGTACAATTGTTACATATTTATAGCTTTCATCAATCATGCTGTTTGGTGAATTATTTCAGATTTTTAGTGTCTTTTTTTGAGGTCTGGGACTGTTTGATTTGAATTATTTTAGATTTTTAGACATTTTCTCTGGCTTCTATATATTTGTGAATTATTCAGACTTTTTTTGTACGTTTTTGAGCCTATTATTTTTTATTTTCTTTATAGTTGTTTTGTATTTTGAAACATGTTTATGGTTTTCTTTTGTGTTTAGTGTTTAACATTTAAACAATACTTGATAATTTTTGTGTATAATTGCTTTCAAAAAGAGCTATAGTCAAGTTTCTTGCTCTTCTTTCTTCAAAATTGCCTACAAAAGAGTGGTCATTTTAAAATATAGCAATTTTTAAAATAATATGAACTATTTGATTTTATATTGATGACTTTAGTAATTTTGTTAATATAATTACTGAGATATCAGCAGTATTTTTAAATTTATAATGTGTATAAATTTTATTATAAACAATTATATTTATATGTGCAGTGCAAATCTAATCCTGGGAATAAATTTTATTATTATATAAATATGATTTTTAAGTTAAGAAATTGAGCCTAGGAATAAATTTTATTATTATATAAATTATAGTTTGTAAGTTTAGATATTAATCCTACTTTCTATTTTTCTATATTTTATATAAAAATAAAAATTATGAAATTTTACATGGTGTTTACTTCATTTTCACTCCAAAGCTGATCATATTTATTTGCGTATGTTTATGTATTTTTTTACTTTCACCTAACTGCGCATGTGTAGGATATGTTTGTGATATTATTTATATATACATATTAGGTTAGGGGAAAAAGGGTTTTCTTATTTTATAGGTACAAAATGCAGTAAAATCTCTTTGTTTGTGCTGTTCATATCTGACAAGTTTTGATACCATTAATAATAGATGACATATATTATATATAAATATAATAGATGACATTAAAAAAATAAAAAATAAAAATATGGTATCTCATCATTTTTCTGTTGTTTTTGTCCACCAAAATGAGGGAATTTAACATAGAAATTCGATACATTTTGAAGTCTTATTGTGAAAAAGGGGAAAATGCAACAGAAGTCGCGAAAAAAATTTGTGACATTTATAGACTTAATACAATGTCAGTAAAAGGGAACCTCGCTCTGGTCGACCTGTTACGGATAAAGTTAATGCCATTTTGGACAAAGTGGAGCAAGATCGGCGTATTAGTTCTTACAACATAATTGAAGAGCTGGGACTTGACCTCAAAACAGTTTTGGTCCATACGAAAAAAGCTAGATATACAAAATAGCTCGATACTTGAGTCCCACATGAACTCACTGAAAGAAATCTAATGAATTGTGTACTTATGATTCTCTATTAAACCGTAAAGAAACCGAATTGTTTTTGAAAATATTGATCACTATATATATATATTGATCACTATTATAGTCATGAAAAATGGATTATCAACGACAAAATCGTGATCATGGTCAAAAGATAAGCAAGCTCCATAGACTATAGCAACCTCCGGACTAACCCGCAATGAGTTGATGCTGTTTGTAATGGAATTAGAAGGGCAGTTAACATTATGAGCTTTTATCGCCGGGCAAAACCATCAATTCGGATTTCTACTGCCAACAGCTGATGAGACTAAAGCAAGAAATAGAAAAAAAAAATGGCCGGAATTGATCAACAGAGAGGGAGTGGTATTTTACCATGACACCAGACCAGAAACTTATTTTTCCCCTCGGCAAGTATTGAGTTAGTTAGGAAGTGTTAATGCATCCACAATTTAGCCCTGATCTTTTACCCTCAGATTTTCATATGTTTTGGTCTCTTCAGAATTCTTTAGGAAGTGTTATGTTAGCATCAAGAGAAAACTGTCAAAAGAAGTTGTCGCTGTTTTTTGATCAGAACTCCCAAAATTTCTACAGCAATATAATTATGTCTCCACTTACAAAATAGCAACAAATTGTTGAACAAAATAGTAATAGTTGTAGTAAATATATGCATAGTTATTTTCCACTGGAAAATGGCTCTGAATAAAACGCCGTCGTCGTTGCACTATTCATATACACTGGCTTCACCCTCTTCCGTCGACCGCTGCACTTGAACTGACAAAATAAGCTGGTTTTGTAGTTCTCCCTGTGCGAAAGAGGGGGTAGGATCAGAAAAAACCATTATGGGCCGTCCATGTGCTCGGGCACGCGGGTGTGTCCGACTTTCACGGACCAAAAACCTCCTGAACAACTTATTTCTGCAATGTAGAAAGACTTTGACTCCTTCATATAAAATGACGTGCTCTGGCTTATATAGACGGGAGTGCATTACCCCCTCTACTGTGCGGTCGACCAGCGCCCTCCGCAGGAAATCCGCCTCATCGTTATTTATTAAAATAATTTTAAAACTACACAATTATACAATTTACATTAAAACACAATTATGTATTTACAATAATTTTTAACTTATTCTAAATCGTATCCGTATGCTTATAATAATGTAGAGCGCCCAAAATCCTGTATATCAGGTTGCGTACGGACACCTTAAACTGTTATTGTCCCGATTTTCCCACATTTTTCTATCAACATTTGTCCTTCACATCGTTGTCGTATGTGGTAGCGAGCTGGCTGTATGGCCCAAATGCCTAACTTTCCCAAATTTTGGGTTATTCAGCCATACGATCCCGGCTGCTACCAAACGGCCCGGATACATCTATCGAGTATGTCATAGGACATACTTACAGCCTACAAGACATGTATCGAACGGAATATGTTCATTCAACGTTTTACGGAAAATTAAACACATGAAATAACTATTATTTATTGTCTCTTCAATATCCCGCCAAGACACCCGCACCGCCTGTCCCCACTCTACCTGTTATGTATACCTATCTCGCTCACCCAGGATGATGCAATACTTTGCGATATTGCATCATTATTTTTTTCAATTTGCATTCCTTGTTATTTTATATATTTCACACAGAAACAAGCCGAACTTCAATTAATACAACCACGTTATTACAGTAATAATGCACTTTACAGGCACGGTCGCCTACAACTCACATATACACTACTATTAATATCACTATGCGAGCTAAACCTGTATTTACATTATTTTACGTACGATAACGTTTTAACGTTACGTAACGTTAGGAGATTAAGGCATGTGCATGGATAGTTTGGAATTTATGGACAAATAATAAATATGCCAGTTTCCATTGATATAATGACAAAATCGCTCACAATTAATGTAAATGATGAACATTGTATAAATTACATACACATTAAGAAAAAAAATCATCCATAAAAGTAATTACGTGCCTGGATTAAATCAATCTAAAAGTGGCTTCAGTATTTAATCCCCTTTATATCAACATTAAAAAATCAAAGTCAACGAATCATTCTTTAACCAAAAAATGCGGCTGATTGCTGTAGAGAATATTGAGGAGTTCACTAAAGAGATTCATATTGAAGAAAGCCTTATTGCGCAACGAGAAACATTGCTATAGATGGAAGACAAGTATTTAAGGCTTGCACTAGGACAACACGACATTCCAAAAAGTATACTCTTTGTTGAATATGCTGAGGAGTTATCATTTCCAGGTATCTATAGAGGGCAATTCAGTATATTTAAAGGTGTTAATGTTGGTCCATTTATGATGGTATGGTGCGAACTAAGACGTTCGGATCGTGGAGTTACTTCATATCATTAGTTATATATGGCATTAAAGTTAATGAAACTCGGAGTTGGCGATTGCTTAAGCATCGATTTCAAACATGTGGGACAAAACAATAAAGTCATCAAAGAACAGATCCAATCGGAAGAGTATAATAACAATTGTATTGAAATTGAGTGACGTTTCAGACGATTACTCAGACTTCACTTTAGTCCAGCGTCGGAAAACTTCCCGCGCCAAATTCTAACCTGTCCCATTTCTCGCTCAGGCGACCGATGGGTCTATTTACTTCTGGGTATCCTCCAAAAAAGCCAAAAAGGCACTCGACACTACTCAAGCCATACCCGCTAAATCGACTAAGCCGATTTATAACGCCCCAGCGAGCTGGAAGAAGCTATCTCAGCCTTCCGTAGCCTCGCAAGGGGCGGCAGTCGAGAAACTCGACAAAGCGGCAGCACCCGCGGCCGCGAAAAATACTAAAAAAAAGAAAAGTGACGAAGCTAACGTCACTACTCCCCCCACCCAAGCTCCAAGCCACTAACCGTATTCGTGATCGTTGGACCAAGCTATACAGAAAATGCGCGGAAAAAAACAACCATTTCTCGCAAGTACGCAATTCTTTTCAGGTATTAAAATTGCAAGCGAAAACCGTTGCAGATTTTAGAAATCTGCAAAATCTTCTTGTGACTCAAGATTACGCCTTCCACACCTACTCCCTTAAACAGGAGCGGGAAATTAGAGTTTTCCTTAGGGGAGTCCCTAGGGAAATACGTATCGAGGAGGTCAAGGAGGACCTCCGCTCCCAAAGTCTCCCAGTGCAGTCAGTACGCCGTATCCTGATCCGATACCGCTATAACCTCGACCTGGTTTTGGTCTCCGGTACAGCCAAGGCCAACGATAAGGCGACAAAGGCCGACTTTTTCAAAATCAAAAGCGTGTGTTCCCTCTCTGGAATTAAAATGGAGCAGTCCCACAAACACGCTTTACCGGGGCATTGTTACAACTATTATACGGACACTCGTCCAAGCATTGCTTTGATCCCGCGCGATGGGTTAAATGTCTGGGAAACCACGTCGAGGACTTACGTTGCCTCATGCCCGGTCGTCTTCACGTCGGGGATACGACCCTGACGGTCCAGTGGTGATGGCCCCATTTCGGGGGTCCAAACTTGAAAGACTCCCGAGCCAGCCGGAGATCAAGAGGAGTTGTCAATGAGTACACCGACATCGTCCACGACCGTCACGGCCGTCTCAGTGGTGGGTCGCCGCTCCGTCCGGACCGGAGAAACTCGACGGTCCGGAAAAACTACGTCGATCACTCACTTGATGCCGCGTGCTCCAAAAATATCGCCCCCGCCCGAGAAGGCCGTGCCGCGCCGAGGGCCAGCGCGCGCGGTCTTAGCCAACTTTAAGTTACGCCCGTACAGCGGCGGGATCACGCCGTTCCGCCCACAGTAAAACAAAATCAGTTGTCGACCGCGAACGACTTAAAACAATTAATGTCAATAATATCCATTATTGGCACTAATGAGCTCGCAACTTTCGCGAAAAAATTCCGCACCGCCGCGAGCCCAACGCAAAAATTAATTTCACTCATCGAACACGCCTCACTCGTAGAACAATCAAAAATAATAAATTTTAACTCAATTAATATTTATCTCCCCTTACGTCCCATATTGGGCCGATGAGCTTAGTTAATAATTACTGATTATTTTCCCACGCGACGCGAAATCCCCAAACTTAGTTCGTTGTTAGCTTCACCTGCTCGTCTTAGCATGTTATCCCCTCGCCAGACACATAAGCTTCACATTAGAGTCGCCCTAAGGGAGTGGTTTTAGTGGCTAAAAATCCTACATAACCCTGTCTAGGTCGCATGGACGGGTATCTTTCGTCCATGAAGATTTCTATTTCCTATGCAAAAAAACAATGAATCAAATTTAGCATTCCTGAGGTCGATACCTAATTCTGTTTAGCATTAGATGTAGCGAAAGAGAGATCTTTTTGCGATAATTCATCAATTGGGGGAATCAACTGTATTCATGACACTTAGTGCCAAATTAAATTTCTATATAAATTAGGACAAGGAAAAGAAGAAATTGATAAAGTCGTCATTTCTGAAACAAGCTTTATCCAAAAAGTTCATTAATTAATAATGACGCTGTAACATGTGCTATTCACTTTAACAAGTTAGTAAATGTACTCATGACCCCTTTGCAATCGAAAAAATTCTGTCCTTTCAGTAACTTTAAATGCATTGAGTTCCAGCATCGAGGAACTCCTTATGCACACATTTTGCTAGGGCTTGAGAATGCTCTGATAGATATTCTTGGACAAGATTCATAGAAAACGATTGAAATAATAGACTTTTTAATATCCATGTTAAAGTCGGAAGTTTCTGGAAATATTAAATTGCAGACACATAAGCATACTTTTACTGTTATAAAAATATAGTTGCGCATCACAAACAAAAATATAGATTCTATTCACTATTTATGCCAAGTAAATTAATAATATTTTAACGCTGATGAACAAAAAAGAACTAAATTACAGATAATACCGAAAACAATATAATGAAATTAGAGGCAATTTAAAAAACACGTATTACAAAGACATGGAGAAGTATTGTGAACAAGTTAAATTATGTCTGAAGAAGGTATTAGTGCATTCTAAGAGTATTGTATTGTATTGTATTGAAAGGCCAAGAATATTTTACAAACATGATCCGTCGAAGAAATTGCACAACACATTCAAATTGTTGTTTTCAATGTACTGAAATCTATATGGATTTTCAGATAACTCTAGAAGAATATTCTTGTGCACTTATTTTGTCAGATACGAGGGTAGCTATTTATGTATCTTGAACTGGCCATATACAAAACAATATTTAAAAAGTAATTACAACATTATAAATAGAACTCCTTCTCCTTGGCTGTAGAATCCAGGTTGTTTCATTTAACTGTAATTGTTTTACCATAGTAATGTAATTTTGAATTGCGTGTCTTTATCACTATGGATTTAACTGGAGTAAACAAGCAGTTTAGTGAGTTTAATCATTGGCGGTCTATGCTCACAGAGTAATTTAAAGAAGGTTAAAGAGGACAGTTTACTCTTTTACAGTAGCGTTAAAGTTTATTTCTCATAAACTATCCTTTTATTCTATGAAAATTACAATTGGTAAAATATGAAACTAAATGTAATATTCACTATCAATCTCTTGGGACATTTTTAAACAATGACGGAATTTAAAAAATAGAAAGCACTGTCTATTGCTATAAAAAGCTTCATCACAGGAGGAAATAAACGATCAGACGCCCACGGCGTAGGGCAAAACTAAGCGTCTCCGAAGTGTGAGATGCTTGGTATTACCTCATGCCAATGCGTCTCCTGAATTTTGAGACGTCTTGGTTATACAGTCAGTCCAACGGGCCTGTAAATATTTCACGTCGAAAATTCAGTCCGTATTGAAACATCTCACATTGTCATTAGAGTAATCAATGCAAAGGAAGTTGGTGTTGATCGAGCTTCTGTTGGGGACTTATGTGCCATCCACATTGCTATGTATGCTGGAAAATAACTTGTTATAGTTGCTGTTTATATTTCTATAAATCGAAGGATTAGCGACATCGTAAAGTTTTTACATTGAGATTTACCTATTTACAGTCCAAGTGTTTTAAACGTGCTTGAAGAAAGCTATCATGGACTTCATTGATTTTAGCAGAAGATTTCAATTTAAATTTACTACAGAAAAAAGCCAGGCATCGATCAATTTCCTTTTCGATGGATTGTTTTCCAAATATTTTAAAAGGATTTGGAACATACATCCAAAATGTTTGTTTCATATTTCACCTATCATCGACCATTTGTAACTTTCATAGAATCAAAGGATAGTCTACGAGAAACAAACTCTAGTGTTACTGTAACAATTAACTGATGAAGTGTAATATTAAATTCATGAAAATCAGGAATTTCTTCTTTTCATTTGCAATACCCGCCATCCTCATCTTACTCCAATTATAGAACAGTATACAACAGTTTTGGTGTTTCACATCTATCGGGTGTCCCCTGATGCATTCATTGTTTTTTTGAAAGATTAATTGATTAACTATTATAATCGAAATTATACTGTAGATTATTTCCCTACAAATATGAGGTTTTTTTTTTTAGTTTATATTGCAAATATTATCTATCAAATAGATAATATATTTTTATAAATTTCAAGGCTAATATTATAAAAAGAACGAACTTCACGTCGTCCGTCGCCGCAGCCATCTACGTCATCGTCGTCACCACCACAATCCAAATGGCTCAAAGCGGTCAAGTACAAGTACATACAAAAACTGGTGTTTGTGACCGTTTTTAGAAGTCTGCATTTATTTTTAGCCATATCTATATTACAAAATTATGTTTTAGGAGGCCTGTTGCTTGTTTTTCGGCTGGATACCGATGCTTTGAGAAGCCGGCACCAGAGATACCGACGTGTTGTTGGATGTGCCAAAACGGGTAAATATACCTTATACAAATAATGAATTAAAATTTTAATTGTTATCCAATCGTATATATATTTATTGTTCTTTGCTCTCTGGACTTTCAGCCGAGGAATCAGGCGCATGTTGATTCCGAAAGGGTGGTGTCAACGGATATGGAAGAATGCGCACTGGGCATGGAGGGAAGAGTTGCTGACGAAGCTAGAGGTTGATAAGTTTGGGGAAGCCAGAGAAGTTATACCAAATGTGTATCTTATCGAAACAGAAGACACCGAGCAAGACACCTCCTCATAGACATTAATAAAATTTCGCTGCGCCGGTCACGGCCGGTAATCCAGTGTTCTGTATGCAAAGTTGGATGATACGTCTTGAAAGACGATTGTTTCTATGACTGTCATAAAGTAGACTAAAACGAGACAGGCCTAGACGAGGACATGGGCTCGGTCGACAAAATTGATGAAATAAATTGACCGAACCGACCCCATCGATTAAAGCATCGGTTCCTAACCTTTTTCAGCCGCGGACCCCCAAGGAAATCAAGCATAATGCTAATGACCCCTGAATGAAAAAACAAACCTTTTTGTAGAAAAACATTTAAGTATTTATTTAAAATAAGCGAAAAAACATTAATGAGAAGGTTGGTGCTGCTTTTTTGCAACTAAGTTAAAAATGTTCGGGTTGATATTATTACTCAATTGCAATCTCAAATCAGATTCCACATATAACCTGTTCCTGTATTTGTTTTTGATGTATACAAGAGTAGAGAATGCCTTTTCACAGGTACGTGGTTGAGAAAAGCAGCAAATGCTTCAGTGCTTCTTCTGAGACTTCCTTATAATCTGTTTTTACATTCACCCAGAAACTACACAAGGAACGTTCTTTGAAATTACGTTTCAAGGCAGAATCACACGATATTTCTATTAATTGGTTTTCTTGCACCGTTGTCAAGCCAGTTATATCAGAAACATCAGTGGTGAAAGGGTCTGCTATCCAATTTTTATTTTTTGTCAGGTACTGAAACATAATTCCTCAACGATGACTTCAAAGCGCGGAGGTGATTTATTATCTCATCTTGTACACGTGTTGGCAGCAGTGCTCCATCAGATGATTCCAAAAACGCTGCCAGTGTAGGAAAGTTGTTATAGTTTTTTTGAATGGTACGATTAGTCCACACGTCAAGCTTTTTAAGCATTGTTTCTATTTTATCTTCAACTTTGAAGATGTTGTTATCTCTCCCTTGTAGACCCAAGTTTAGCTCGTTAAGGGCACTAAAGATATCAGCTAAATATGCTACCAATGTAAGCCATTCAAAGTCATTGAAGTGATCAGCATGGTTATTAGCGCATCTTAAATAATTTTTCATAAAAAACATTCTGATCTCATCTCTCAGCTCAAAAACACGCGAAACGACTTTGCCACGAGACAACCAACACACTTCAGCATGCAATAGTAACTGCTTCTGAACGCTTCCCATTTCTTCACAAATCTTACCGAAAATACGGGAATTTAGAGGCCTGGCTTTAATAAAATTCACTAACTGCACTGAGTCGTCTAACACCATTTTTTAATTTTTCTGGCATATTTTTAGCAGCTAATGCCTCTCTATGAATGCAGCAATGGTGCCAGATAATAGACAGATTCATTTTCTTAACGCGCTCCTTAAGTCCGATTCGTGTACCGCTCATAGCTCGAGCACCGTTAGCGCTAACTGCCACACATTTCTCCCACGGTATTTCCTGAGTGGACATAAAGTTATTCAAAACTTCAAATGTTGCTTCGCCTGTGGTATGCGTAGGCAGAGGCATGCATAATAATAAATCCTCACTTATACTGTCGTTGTGCTCGTAGCGAACATATAATAAAACAACAGTTCTTTTGATGGCGGTTAAACGACTGACTTTTATTTCGTAAAGAAAGCAATAGTACACATTGTAGACACTAGATGGCAGTACAAGTGTCATATTTTAGATATTAACATTTCAACAGAACATAAAGCAAATTTGCGTCATTGCTAATGTCTGTGCTCTCATCTAATTGCAAAGCATAAAAACAACTCGCTTTAACATTCATAATTAACTGCTCTTTAACATTTTCTGACACATCATCAATTCTACTTTTCACTGTGTTGTTGGACAACGATATAATGTCTAATTCTTTTGAAGCTTTTTCTCCCAACATAGCAGAACTTTAGCGCACGGTAATATTAATTCTTCAGCAATGGTGTGAGGCTTACCCTTTTTTGCAATTAACAAGGACACTTGGTAAGTAATACAGCACTTTCGTTGTTGGTCCCAGTAGCAGTCTTGTTTATTATTTTCTTGCTTCGTTCTAATTCCGAGGCTTTAATTTTGAAAAAGGATTGTGATTTCTCACGAAGTTCTTAATGTTTTGTTTCTTAATGACGTCGAAGTTTGGCCGGTTTCATCGACTCATTGGACAAAACTTCGTAGCATATGACGTACTGAGGTCTTCCTTCACCGTTTAAATTGGTACTTGTGAACCCGTAAGCTAAGTATTCGTCGGAAAATTTACGACGCTTAGACTTTGAAGTCGAAGGATTTTCATTTGCTTCGTCTGCAGCGGAATTATTTGGTTTTAACCACCGTTTCATTGTCACAGTCCAACAACTCTAACGTTATTTAGTTTTAATTAGGCGCAATGCCAAACAGTACGTAGTGCAATCAATCACACGACTAAACAAAACGTAAATTTTGTTAGTGTCGGGCGCGTGGCAGTGCGGTGTGGTGGGGGGAAATTAGGTACGCGGCCGCGAGCGCATTGAAGTTAGTTTCAGTCAGTCTCGGGCAATGCCCACTGGCGCTCGTTTGCCGCGCTCGGTAAGCTTAATAATTACGAGATGTTTGGCGTAGGTAAATTATTTTTGTTAATGCTCTAAGATAGCTGCGTATGGGACCGCGGACCCCCAAACATATGCTCACGGACCACAGGTTAGGAAACAATGGACTAAAGGGATAATACTTAACCAGATTAAAGTAATAATTCCTGCGCGTGGTTCCGATGCGCGAGGTACTCTGACCGCACTCAGGTACGTACGCTATCGCACTATTTCGCCTAGCGAAATAACTGCGATTCGCCGCTTCGGCGCCGCGAGCGGTTTAGTTCTCCGTAATTCCGCGAGTTCGCGATCCGCGTATTCGTGATTAATTCACGTAATTTCACGGAGGAAATCACGTGAAATTATATATTACGTCGAGTGTTATTAGTGCTTTTAAAGAGACTAGTGACGGTTCACGGTTTTTAGTATGTTTTCCCCGCGAGGGAAATTTTGAGAAATCTTAAGAAATTTCACGGAATCTCGGGAAATGCCGTGAAACTATTAGGAAATTATTTTTTAAGTGATTTCTGTGTGCAGCTATACCGCACAGAGTTACGTTTTACGACCGCTAACGATCGTTCGCGCGTTTTTCAGCGTCGACGTCTAATGTATTAGTGTTCATATAATTGCTTAGTGAACTCCGTTAGTGCATTTAGGCCGCCGGCTGCTCTCGGAGCATCTGCGGCCCTCGTTCCAGGGTTTGTGGGCGAGAGGTGCGCTACAGGTGACATAGCTACTTGTGTTTTCTACCGGCGAGTGGCAGTAACTAATTAATTTCACTACTTAATTGATAATTTTTTGAATTGTTTATTTAATAAACGGTACCCTGAGACCGTATAAGTTCTATTTCTATTTTAAATGTATTAGTTTTTTCTGAATTGTTTTTACGTAAGGAAGTAAGTTAAATTAGATATGGTAATTATGGAAACCAGTGCCTCATGCACCCCAGGGCAGGAGGGGGTACCAAAGGGAACCGTAACCCGGGCCCTTATTAAAGATATAGTTTCAAAATCACTCTCAGAAATGGGCGATGAATGCCCTGAGAGTGAACTGGATAAATTCGTACGCACGGCTACCCCTGTAGTAAGCCGCGCGGCCACACCAGCCTCGAAATCTAGCAGGTCCTACTCACTGATAAAACGAAAAAACGGTAAGCGCAGCGCTAGCTCTTCGTCCGAAGAGGAGACGACGGGCTCGGACAGCGAGTCCGAATCCACTAGCTCCGCGACTTCCGGAACCGGGAGGTCGACCGGATCCCGGTCAGACTCCTCCCTCGTAGAAGGAAAAAAACAAAAGGGTCATTAGAAAGACCCCTAAAAAGATTTCCAACTCTTCAACTAACAAGATGGAGATTGATGCAGCCCAGGCTGAGTCAGCTACCACCCAAGCTCCAATGCCCACATCTCCATCGGCTCAAGGACCGGTCACCACCTCCTCGCAGGTGAAGACCGACAGAGCTCCTGCTCAAGCGGGCAGCAAACCTACGGCCCCTCCTAGCGTTAAAATGCCCCCACCCATATTTTTGCGCAAAGGTGCAAACTTCATTAAAATATCCACAAACTGTACCCGTCTGCGGATGAATTACTCTAAAGCCATCCGCACTGCCGACGACGGCATCAAAATCACCTGCCTGAATGTTTCGTAGTCTCAACAAATATCTAGTTGGACAATAAAGTCCAATTTCATACCTACGCTCTCGAACAGAAGCGTAAAATGAAGCTAGTAATTCGCGGCATTCCAGCCGATTTCTCGGTCGAGGAGATCAAAGCTGATCTCTGCGACCATGGCCTCCCTGTGCTCTCTGTGCACAGACTGCCGCCGCGACGGCTCGCCGCTCTGGCTGGTTCTTGTGGTCCTCTCCAGGACCGAAGAGGCCAAAAATTTGTCCCGTTCCTTAAACAAAGTGTGCGGTGTCTCGGGTATTCGAGTGGAGGCTCCACACAAAAAAGGTGGCCCCGGTCAATGCCACCACTGCCAGTGTCAGTCGAGTGCACTGACATTGGGTTCAAAGTAGTTTGTAGTGTGAACAGCGGGCAAGCACCCTGGCTTCGCAGGACGTGCTATTCGGGACGCGAAGGGCCCGTACGGCTGTCTAGGCCGCACAGTACATTCCTGGCAAGTCCGTCTTACAGCGTCCATTTCCTTGTAGTACAAAGTTAACATAACGTATGTATCAAATAAACAGAAGTGAATTAGTAAAGATTTAAACCGCTTATAATATCATCAAGCTATTTTAATTGTCGATTTACTGTGTTGTAGGCTTTTTCTATATATTCATCTATGGTAGGCATGTTGAAAAATATCGATACATCAATATATCGGTATTATTTTTTCGACGTAACGATATATTTGAGCGATATTTAATGTTTCGTTACATCTATATATCGATATAAAATTTTAAGTATCGAAAAGGTATAAAAAATCTATATTTTTTATGTTTAATAAATCCTAAAAAGGAATACTTTTTTTGTACTAACATTTTTTTTAACAAATTACATTTCATGTTTCTGGTCGACTCGGTTTTTTAATTTGGTATCTACTTAAGTTGGTTTTTAAGCTGGCAACTTGGCAACCCTGACAGACAGAGTCTATTTCAATTGTCCGTCCGTATTATTACCATGATTGACTTATGTAGTATAATCTCAACGCGCGCGTATTTCTGCACTTGAGTGCCTACCTAGATCTCAAACAGTCAATAACCAATTTACGTAAACAAAATAATTTGAGCATTGCAGTGAATTTCTATTTTATAATGTCTAGTGTTGTATGGAACTTTTTCAAAAAAATGAACAATCAAAACGTATCATATAATCTGTGTGGAAAAACATATAAAACCAGTGACAATACGACGAATTTAGCTGCACATCTAAAAAATAATCATCACCGTGCGTTTTTGATTAGTATTTATCTAGTAATGTACGATTATTGAAGTAGATTAGGCCAAATAAATTAATTTTTAGATCGCCAATATTCTCTGTCAGATCATACCTATATATCGATAGTTTTTAATAAAAATATCAATATTTATATTGTTATTTTCAATAAATATCGATACTTTATCGTATTTTGATCCCTACTGTGTTGAGTAGAATTGACGGATTGTCATTTTGACAAGACGTCAACTCACTACCACAGAACAGTAATAAACAAATAATACTAGTGTACATTCAATACAGAATATAGATATGAAAATATTAACTACGACACTGACGGTTTTTATATGTATTTCAAACAAGGCAATTAGGGAACACGTTCGTCGTGTGTGCGTAGCGATCATTTCGCGGTTGTACGTACCTGCGAGCTCATGTCGATCAAGGAGAAAGTACCTTTTCTATAGTTGCCTCAGTACCGCGATGAAGATATCTATTTCTACACTCCAAACATACAAATAAAGAAATGTTTAAGGGTATCCATTGAACATTTAAGTAAATACTAGTCGTTTTTTTAAGTGACGCTGTTAATCTTAACTACGTATTTCGATGTTTTAGTTATTTGATATTAGATGTAATAATCTTCCGTACTTGAAAATAAGATGTAACTCGGTTACTGACTGTTCTAATCATGGATCGAGCGGCGAGTGCTTGTTCATTATTATCATTAATCTATTCCTTCGAAACAGAAAAGCATATAATTATAACGCGGTACAAATTGACATAACTTTACAATCAAATTAACTCAAAAAAATGTAAGAGGAAATTAGTGATCTAGTTTTAAATTACTAATAAATTCTGTACAAAGAAAAATTACCGTATCGTAATTGTTTTAAAACTTACTTTTGAATGAATGACGTATAAAGCAATGGTAATTATAAGAATTGTAGACATAATACTAACATTAAATGAATGGGTTTGTTTAAGGCTTAGTAATAAATCAAATATGATAATATTAAAATAATTAATATAGTAAAATGAAAGACATTAAATAAATGTAAATCCTTTGTATATCCAGAAACCGAAAAACTTACTATTTACAAAACAATAATATGTGCTATCAATATTACTAATTGTATTGTCAGCTGTTATTAGTTAGCTGATGGAAAACCTATATTAAAGAGTAAAATTAAATATTTATGTTACAAACTACAAAATTATTCATTGATGAAAATCCACACGAAAAAACTACAGCACAACGCATTAAACTCTACCATTATGAAGTTAGTCACGAAAGCGTCGCATTGGCATAAAATAAAAACGCATGGGAGAAAAAGCAAAGGTTGGAGAATGTTGAACCTGCCCGCTACATCTTTCGCAGGCAATTCAGAGTGGCAAATTTTAGTGAATCGTACTCTACTTAAAATAATGAATTCTGAGACTCACATACTTTGGAGGTCTTGCGTCTTTTAAGGTGAGCAGCTTTTATTCATGACTTCAAGAGAAAATTATTCTTTCAAAACCAAAAAAAAACTCAATTCAAGGTCCATTTCAAGTTGTTTCAGCAATGTACAAAAGTGAGCGAATTCCACTGACATCGCGTTGTATGTTATTAAATGTCTAAAATAGTATTGAAATTTTATGAATAATTTAAAAAAAATTTATTGCTAAAATATACAGCTGAGACAAATTTGTATATTAACGTTCTTAAAAATGTAATTACGTTGCCGCGTAACGTGAAACATCTTTACCTCTTTTTTTTAGCTGAAGGTTTTAGTGAGAGAAGTGTACGGGATCTGGTACATCTGTGTGCTGGTTGCGACCGTCGATCGGGATCTTCAGCCAGCAGAGATTAATAAAAGACTTATTAAATCACTTATTGACCGAGGAGCAGAGGTTTATTTAACTTTTAACTAAGTTAACAGTGGAAGTGGAAGCTGAAGTGAGGGATATCGGGACTCATCCTACTTTTATATTATTGTTACACGTATCCCTGATATCCCTGTTTTTAACAGACGATTCCCCGCTCCCCGTTTGTTCTGTATTCAAAAAACATATTATATTTATGTATAAAATTTATAGGATTAGTCGCACGACCCTATTTTCTTAATCTAAATTTGATATACTATAGTCAGCGACGCGAAGAATTGGAGTAAAAGCCCATTTTATCTTATTGGCTATATGACCCCCCTCCCCGCTTCATTACTATATATTAAATTTACGCGGGAAAGGAGCTTTCATTTTTAGTGTAGAGTCCCTGACTACACATCCTTTTAATAAAATACACATTTTATTTTATAATAAAACGAATGAAATGTCTTTTTTAATAATCATCGTGATTTTGGCCGCTCTATATAAATAATTATATACACAGTTAAACAATTACGAGCCATTATGAATAGTATTACAATCAGATAGTAGTTAACACGGGCGTTCCGAATAAGAAGGAAAAAATTGTAGCTATGAAAATGATCTCTTTAAAACTGATATATTATTATGAATACTATATAATTTGTAAACTTGCCGATAAATGGTAATTATTGAATTTCTTGTCAAGCTCTTCTCAATCACTAATTTTCGTGTAATACTAACCCGTTACTTCCCAAGCATCGAAAACATTGGAATTTTTTGATCAATTCTTTAAATTGGGTTCTTGATACGCTAAGAAAAAATAAATTAAATTTAAAAAAAAAAATTAAAGTACCTTAGATGCTGAGTCAGCCTGTCCTATAAATATGACAATGGGAATTAGTGATTTGAAAGCCATGAAAGGTTAGATAATTAACTTTATTTGAAAACTATGCCACAAACAGTTAAAACGATATTTTAATTGTTTATTTTGTATGATATGGTATAAAACAATCACTGCAAAGTGTTTTATCGCATTTAGCACAAAAGGAGAGATTTTTTTTACAGCCTTGTCCTTGACGTCGCCTCTGTTTGCCCCTTTTCGTCACATAGTGGCCAATATTGTCAAATCTGACAGATTCTAAAAGTACTTTGGAAGAACCAGGAGTAGGTTTACATGTGCTACCTTCCGATTTTTTCATCCAAGAAAAGCAAACTCTTCGTCTGAAATCTAGAAGAGGGATAGTCTCATCCTTATTTACGCGGTTGTAAATAATCCATGTATTGACTAGAGACATGTCTAAAACGCGAATGACTAGAGGCCAATACCATTTCTTACCCCTAAAACGGATTGGATATTTAGAAATCAACCAATCATGTTTATCGACTCCTCCTATATTTTTATTATAATTATGAATAAGTCTTGGCTGATTCACGGATACTTTGGCGTTCTCTGTCTTTGAGTATCTATTTGTTTTTACAAAAGGTTCAACAGTGTCAAAATTAGTCAAAAGACATACTACATTGTTATCATGCCATTTGACGCATAATATTTCATTGTTTTTATCAAAACGATGATCGGAATAACCTCGGTGTTTCTTTTTCATTTCTTGTTTGGTCATGATAGGACATTTCTTAGTCCTATTATCTCTGACTGTCCCAGTAGCTCTGAACCCTTGAGATTTCAAATCAATTAACAACTGCACGCTGCTGAAAAAGTTATCGAAATATACTTCATGAGCACTGGGATCCATACATACTGCAAGCAACTTTTTTACCACTCTTGAACCCAAGCCATCGGCAGTACCAGCAAAGATTTGAGTTTCCTTGCCTATATATAGAGAAAAGTTATAACAATACCCGCTGACTCCACACAGTGCCCAAAGCTTGTACCCGAACCTTACTGGTTTACCTTTTATAAATTGTTTAATCCCATGATGACCAAAGTATTTAACAATCATTTCATCAACAGCTAACTTGGATTCGAATATTCCAAACTTTCGAAATGATTCATTAGCTTTATCGATAAATGGGCGAATTTTGAAAGCTTTGTCAGTATTATCAATTCTTGAGTTGTCATTGAAATGCAAATAGGATTTAATTTTGTCAAAACGTTTACGGGACATTGCTCGTTCAACGAATGGAATGTGTACATCTTCATCTCTACACCAATAAAGTTTGCTTTGAGGCAAGTGATGATATGAAGAGAAAAACAAAATTTCTATAAAAACTTTTAACTCATTGATGGTTAACTTGAAGTTCAAATCATTTTTATAATGTTTAGCATAGGTTACTGTTTCGTGCACTATGTATTCTAGAACCTCGTCACATAATATAGTTTTGAATATTTTTACAGCCGATTTTCCGTCCAAATCCGTAATCATATTACTCAAACATTCTTTAGCAGACTCCATGTCGTCGTCAGGACCTTCTTCTATGTCAGTCACCTCATCTACTTCGTCCGGAGGCAATATGGCAACTTCAATATCATTTAAATCCTCCTCACTACAATCTTCAAGATCTTGAAGATAGTTTGCAATTTCTGATATCTTCAAAGCTTGTTTGTATTTTTTTTTCAGTGGATCCATCTATAAATAACAAAAACATACTGTACCTACACGTTTATCAAACATCGAATAATGTCACAAAAGACAAAATAAAATATTTTACTCACCTTCGACACCTTACTATTCACTAATTTTAACAATAGTTCGATAAATAATATCACAATCGGGTCACGAAGAGATGTAATATGTTCAGCGTAAACTTCTCGAGTGATTATAGTAAACAAAAGGCCCGCAAGAAACGAACAGTGGACACGTTTGAACCTGCACTTGAGCGTAACAAGATCGAACGATTTCACGGCAAGCAGTATACACATGCTCCCAGTGTCATATCTATAGTACGGCTTATTTTAAACGTAAATAGAAAATTTTCTGAACATTTTTTATTTTTATTAATTATATAATTGGTAAGGGTCTAAGAATAAATTTTATGTACTTTGAAGTTGGTAGTTTTTTTCATACAGTATAAAAAAATCTAAACGACGCAACAAAAATGATAAATTTCAAAAATTTATATTTAATTTGAGTAAAATTTTTTCACAGCAAAAAAAAAATATTTTACTAGAAAATGAGTATATAAAAGAGAATTTTATCACAAACTATTAAAAATAAAAGGGCTAACGTAAAAAAAAAATATTGAATATAATGTCTTATAAATAGGACAGTGGGGAGGAATGGGTTAAGAGACGTGATTTTTTTCAATGTGCCTCGTCCCTCACGTGGCACATTGAAAAAAATTACGTTCGAGAAATAACGTATAAAGAGCATTATTTATATCGAATCTCACAAATAGGGAACATATGTAGTGAACTTTTATAAAAAGCAAATGCAAAGAAATATATTTTATTTAATGACTATTTTAAATTATTATGATGGAACGTTTTTACATATACTTTTAAAATTTTAACTTATGGTAAGTGAAATAATTATATGAAAGAATAATTACTATTATTTTAGTTAATGTAAAGGTTGTATTGTTTGTTTTTTCGTGCAATATCGGCACTTAATGCTACGTGAACGAACAGACTAAAAAACATTTACGATTGGTCTGCTTCTAAAACACGATAGTGTAGTGGCTTATTTGACAACAGTGAAGATGCCTTAACTATAATCCTCTACCACAAGTTTTTCCTTCTATTTTTCTTTAATGCGGTAATTTATGGAAAATTTCTTACAAAAAGGAGCTGTCGAAGATGCCTCAATTCAACCAAAATTTTAAATTGTGTGAGTAGGTTTTATAATGACACTTTGTTTCAAAAATTTGTAGGTTTTAGTATAAAAATAATATACTCGGAAAAACTGTATTAAAATGTGTTTGTTATTGTGAGATTTTTGTAGTCTTGGCAACACTGTATTTCATTATTGATAGTCTGTAGCATATCCGTAGTTGTCATGTTTTTGTTTTCTTGTTTATACGGTTTAGAAGTCATGTTTAAAGTTTAGTCATCGGTTTGTTTGTTCGTAGTTAGTATACAATACAAAAGTGTTTGTTTTCCTGCCATAAATGCAGACGAGTGCGATCAAGCGGAAGCTTCCAGCGAAGACGAGGAAATGCGGTCCCGACGTGGCTACCACTCGGCTCGGAGGGGTGTTCGCGGAGCCCCGCGGAGTGGAGACCGCGGGCACCTCGCGCACGGCGGCCCGAGTGCAGGTCGGTGCGATCTTTTTGACTACATTTAGCTGTGAAGTGATTGGAGCCAAATCGGTAGACGGCGCCCACTTGCATAGGGAATTCTGCAAAATTTGCGTTAAAACCTTTTCTCGGTAACAAAAATCATTATTTTTCCCATTTTAATAGGTCAATAATACTAAATCTGTTAAGAATGAATAATCAATTATTTTACTTTGACGTTCACGTGATGAAAAGCTTCGTTCATGTAGAATAGGTATGGGCTACCTTTGACATGTTGTGGGCCGAACTTTAGTGTGCAAATACATTCGCGGGCTGTGTACAAAAAGTAGTGCATTTTAAAGTAGTGTTTTAAACTAGTGTTCATAACTTTTAGCGATAAATATCATACAAGATTTTTTTCAAAATGTCTCGCGGGCCAGATCAAATCTTAAGCGGGACGGTGCTTGCTCACATATGGGTACATACATAACATTAGGTAAGTTAGAATATTTAAGCTCGGAAAAACTATAAGTTTTAGAAGAATTTAAAGCATATACTGTGTTCATTATCCATATTCAATTATTACATAATTCAATATTAATTTAGCTTGACTATAAAATATGGTCATTGGGTCAAATGGTCAAAAACCATTGCTTCGTTTTTTATGAAGCTTTAACTGTATAATATTTACTAATACAATAAAGTTGAAGAGTTTTTTTTATTTCAATACATTTATCTCTGAAATAATCAGTAGTATTTATAAAATTATTTTTATATATTATTGTTCATATATTGAGGAAAGTTATAAGCTACTTTCGAACTGTTTGTTTTTGTTTTTTGTTTGTTTGAACACAATGCTCTCTGGAATTTCTCTTTGTTTTTCATAGCCTATTTAATAACATTAGCTATCTTATATTAAGCCACAACTTTCAGGAGTCGAGGTGTTGTGGTTTTGTCAAGGAAGTTGACTAAAATTGTCATTTTGACAGACGTTTTTGTTTGTACTGGCTAAATGGTTTTGTGTGTAACAGTGAAGTACTAAAAAACATTGGCCCTTTACAGTTCTATATGAATTATCATATATCTAAATATTATATTTAATTAATAAGTCACTTTTATGTCACAAAAATTTAATTTGGTGATATTCAAGTGGGTACTGATGCATAACAAACATTTCATAGGCCAATAATTTTGAGATGTTCAAGATGGTGTTTGAACTAACTAATATTATAGATGTGAAAGTTTGGATGTTTGTTACTCAATCGAGCTTTAAAGGCCAAACATAATGGGCTGAAATTTCCAGTAATGTAGTTTATACATCAGAATAACATATAAGCCACAATTTGTTAAAATAATAACTTTTGCTTGTGGTTTGCTCTTGTAATTGTAGTATGAGTTCCAAGACCGGGATCAGACTTGAGACCAAAATCAAGATCAGGATTGTGGTTAAGAAAATGATTGGTTGATACAGATGTAAAAGATGAAAAAAAAATTATTCTATGTCCACATGAGTGGAGCCGCAGGAAGAAGCTAGTTTATTTTTAAATTGACACTCTGAATTATCAGAAATGAAGTAAAACAAACATCTTTCAACATAAGGTAATTCTTGATAGGTTTACATTGAACATCCCGTGGTGGCCATCAAGACCGAGTATGAAGATGAAGAAGAAGTCCCCATAAAAAACATGGGCTTGACGTATCAACAACAAGGTCTTAACACTGGTATCCTCAAACAGGTGATATAATGTTCTTTTTCAATATCATTTTTTATGAGTTATAAACTTCGCAATCCTGTAATTTGTAATCATTTAATTCATTTGTGACCAAGTCTATATCAGCGTTCATGGGGTAGATGAATTAAATCACATATTTGTGATCATCACTTTACACTCTTAAGAAATGTGTATATTCTGTTGCATTTCGAAGGTTTAATAAAGGTTTTGTTTCATACTTTTTAAAAATATATTCAAATATTCCTCATAATGCCTTTTTGGTTCCACAATTCTGTTATCATGATTACACAAAATTAATGATTATTGAAGTTTTGAACAATCATTTAAGTATCTTCCATTCATTTCTGCATTTACAAATTTGGATTGTCAGTCAAAAATCAGTGCAGATTAACAAGAAAAAGCTGATTGATTTGTTTTACTTAGTTGTTTAAACCTATTGAATGCCTAATTTCAAACTACCTCCTGACTTCGCGCGCGCGCCTGAGCTGGATGAATAATTGCAACTTGCACCTTAACTAAAAACTTTGAAAAATAAACTTAAATGCTGATATTTATCATGTTACTGTATATTTTTTTTTGATTTACAATTAGATTGTTAATACACATGAAATACATTGTTACAGACTTTATATTTTATACTATATAAGAAATATAACAAGAATGTTGTGTAAACCAACTACAATCACATAGGTTAAAAATCACTGCATGTTAATTCAATAAAATACATTATTTTTTTACAAAAGCTATATATCTCTGTTGTAATTTTATTATACGTTAGATAAGTTTATGTTAGTAGAACTACATACTTTTAATAAAAAATGACAAATCGTAACTACGGGTATTGCTAATAGCACACATACATTTCTTTGCCGATCATTATAAACTCTTGATTACAGTTGCACTCAGCCGACCACAAATCGCAAAAGAATAAACTAGAAATAAAGCTATTATTTCTTTTTTATATGTATGAATTTATCAAGAAATACTCACAGAAATTCTTTCCAGCTATCACTGTAATATACAATGACTGATTTGCCCTTGGCCACATTTAACACTCTATTTTTATAAATATGTAATAATTTCACAGTAAAATTACTGGGATAAAACTATTATCACAATTCATTACTACAAATTATTTAAAATGTAATAAATTATGCAATTAATACATGAAATCAACTCGTAAAATGAAATCACAACCACCACTGTTTATGTCAAAACCGACAGGAAAGTTTAGGTACATTTTTCACATATTTACTTTTGAGAAACACTATAAAACTACATACTTTGCTACACTACAAAGTATTTTACATATTCTGATATATATAAATATATATAAACATTTAAAAAACTGTCAATCATTTGTCATTTTACAGGAACATGATTTTGTTATGGAGAAGGATGAAGAAAAATTCTATGAAGTAACAATCAAAAGTGAGCTTGACATTGGGCCTACCGTGCTGCAGCCGGAAACTGCATCATGTCCACTCCTGCCGCCAAATAAGGTATCTTCTCATGAATTCTACATTAGTTTCTTATATATTGAGGAAGGTTCATGGAAGCTCTCTCAGCTGAATGGTAATCCCCGTCATTTCAACCATATTTAAGCTAGTCTCGAATTAAGATATGAAATTACATCGGAACTAAGATCACAAATATTAGATCCAAAGTAAATTAAATGTATATTTTTAGCAACTCTAATTTAAGTAATATTTTATTTGTAATATATTGCCTAATAACAACCATAAACAAATTACAAAGTGCTCGATGTATGGACACTTACACCCTGAATCGGCAGGCCTGTATGAATATGTAGTGTGTTATCATATTATACTTGACAATCTCTACTATTGTAAATATGCCCTTTTTATTTCGACTTAGGCGGATGTGTATTACTTTTGACAATTTTTCAATTGATGACAAATGACTTTCTTTGCTGTAGTTCAAATGAAATCAGTAATTATAATACGTACCCAAAATGAAATACCTGACATCAAACAAGCAAGCGTGTGTTAACATCAGTCATAAATTTCTTTATATTTCTTAGAGTTGATAATCCTATTTATTTTATACTCCTAAATAGTTTTCTAAGAAGCAATGTTGTACAATGTTTGAACTCTACAGGAAATAAGTTTGATAAGTTTGAAAAAATTGAAATGTAAAGGTTGTAAAATGTTATGTTCAAGATACAGAGGACCTATTAATTTTTTAAAAGTTGTATAGCGAAATTATGTACCAAAATGGCTTGTAGGGACTCACTGATTACTTCGACGAATGGAGTACTAGTGCAGTGAGATTTCAGGTAATGTAGATTTCGTTGCTAGAAGAAAAGGGAACAAAACCTTTATTTGAATTTTGGAGATTTTCGAGTTAACGAGGTTTAACTCAAGTAGTTCAACTTTATATACAACACTTGTATTTTGTCAGGTTTTAATAATGCCATGACTCGGGCGTATCCACTTTTTTTATTTCAAGAACATGCAACCTAGTATTTATATTTGTGTGCCATTAGCAAATATATTATTAGTTAATATGTTTGCAACCTCTACTAAAATCCTGATTGCATAAATGTCTACCGCCCAGTCTTTGAGGCTAGTCATCCTTTGTTGCAGTGTTTATTACAAATATTTATATCTGTTACCTACAGGATGATCCCTGTTCTGACCGCTTGCAACTGAAGCTGCCCAAACAGGAGCCAGATCTTTCAAATACGTAAGTTTTACTAAACTTTATTGGAATGAAGTTTCTTATCTCATTTACACTCCACATACTTGGTGAATGAGAGTTGAGTCGTAAATAGTGTAAGACTTCGACCCTCACGACACTTCTGCTATAGTACATTACAGCCATGCATATAGCACAGTGCAATTATAATTTTGTAATGTTTCTGTGTGTACAAATTTGTTTATTGATAGGTTTAATACTACAGTCAGTTGTATTCATTAGGGGGAGTCCCCCCCCTAGCTGGATAGCAGATAGTACCGGACAAAGCAACTCGAAACTTGAAATAATGCTTATTTGTGTATAGAAAGATGTCAAATTCAGCAGGCAAATCTCCTCCTAACGCAGTAGTGTCGCCTGACAACGGCTTGCAGGTCATACATTAGTCATTTTGTGTGGGAATTTATTGCTTCTAGTAATATTAAGATTGCATATATTATACTTAGTGTATGAATTGTGAATAGTGCTTTTATTTGTCATCGGTAAGTATGTTTTACATTGATTTTATTTTATTGGAAGATTTATCAATAAACTATTGTAATCAAAATTGTACTGTATAAAATTCTTTTATGTCCGGACACTAACAGATTCTCTAGTACTGGACAAATGGAATTAAATCAATCCGAGTTTTCGAGTAGCATACAAGAATATTTTGATAAAAGAGTGTGCATGTTCGATTCTATACTATCTTGTAATGCTATTATTTATCTTCACAGATCATTTGATATAATGGAGATAAAGACAAAACTGCACTAACTTAAAATTAGCAATTGTTAATGTCTTAAACCAGAAAACGAGAATAAGAGAAGATTCACAGCATTTTAAAGTACCAAAAACACTTTATTTGATAAAGGAAAATTGTTGAAACGGAGCATAGAGGTTGAATCGGAACCGGCTATGGGGCGATTTAAGAAAACATCGTCGAAAGAGTTTCGGCAATTGCTGGAAGATCATGTAAAAGATTTAGCTGAACGTTGTATGCCACCCTCTAAAAAAGAGTTTTTAAAACTTGTCTATGACTTGCTAATAAGCTACAATTACCATATTGCATTAAGAACGCAAAAAATAGCAGATAAACATTTTTATTATATGATTATATGCAAAGAGATCCGAATTTAACTTTAGGAACTACAGAATTTACAGAAGTCTAATGCCTGCTGTAAGCTTTAATAGAAATGTAATCGATCTTTTCTATGCTAATTTACAGATAATTAAAGATAAATATAACTTCTGCCCGTCGAATATTTATAATTGTGATTAGAAAAGTGTCGCAACTGTTCAGAGGTATGAAAAGGTTATAGCAGGAAATATATGACAAATTGGCAAATTAATATCAGCAGAATGAGGAAAGAATGAAATGTTTTGCATGAGCACTATAGGCCTATTTGTTCCACTTTTCTTATATTTCTCAAGCAAAGAATAAATGAGCTTTTAATGATTAATACGCCCCAGAATGTAAAGCTGTAGTTTAACCCGAGGCATGGATGAACAGGGAATTCATAAATAATTTTAAAACGACCTTTACATTTTGTGAAAGTTTCTAAACTGACGAAGCAATCATCAATTTTTTTAGTGTTCTATGGGCACAGCAGCCACAAAACATTAGACGTTATTAACTTCTATAGCGACAATCCCATACTTTTGGTCAGCACTCCACCACATGTTACACATAAGTTGCAACCATTGGACCGATCTTTCATGAAACCATTCAAAAATGCTTATTATTTGATATATGGATGTGGACGGACTAATGCGGGAGTTAGAATCACTGAATATGACATGGCAAGTTTAATATCAGGAGCATTTGAAACAGTCGCGCGTTGTGAACTAGCTAAGTCGGGGTTGAGATGCTCGGGTATTCATCCGTTTGACAAAAATGTATTCACAGATCTGGATTATGTACCTAGTGTCATTACTAGCATTCCCCTTGGCAGCAATGAACTAACAAATGAGATAGAATCAACAAATGTAGTGGCCACTGATGCAGTTTTGACATCTAATCGGCAGCTTGAAATCACACAAAATATAACTCTGAAAAAAGTTGAAACAGGGGCTAGGCCTGTATTGCAGTCGGTTCTTAAACAGGATATACTATGGGCAGTTGACAGCAGAATCACGTCAACCATCTACCGGTAAAGCATATTTACACAAATCAAAGAAACGTTAAGCCCTCAGTTGGTCAATGTAACAAATATAAGAAAAGTCATTCTTGATATTTCATCACTACCAGAGCTACTATCAGAAGACCGCAGTCATGTAGAGGTAGAGCTGAAAATAAAGACTTGTAATTCAAAATAATAAAAAAAACAAAAGTGAAATTCAAAAGGATCTGGGGGAATACAATTTGTTATGTCATGAACACTTCAATGAGGACACGATCTGGTGTGGAAACTGTAAAATGGGCTCACAAAGCCTGTGCAGATATCCGAGAGTGTTGGAACTCGGAACTTGCATGCGCGAATTCCGCTTGATAATCAAATCCATGTAAAACTCACTATCTGTTGTTGATTTGATAAATCACTTGCAATGTAACTTGAAATGTTGTAGAGTGCGCCATCTGTTGTAATTACATTGTAACTTCGACATATAAATCAAACGGTGTAGAAATCCATTACTTGTGGTCAGACAGACAATGATCTGTTTTTACACATTATGTAAACTGTATTTCATTGCATTGCATGCATTTGTGATTTCGTGTCACCCAAGCGAACATTAAAACTGCGCATGTCGTTGATGAAATAGAAAGATTTATAATTTTTAGTTTATAACACTCTAAAATAAATTCTGTTTCAGGTCGAGAAAAGTTGGAAAAACTCCCGCTCAACGTCAAAAAGAGTATCGCGAGCGCAGAAAATTACGTCAGGAGGCGAATTCGAGAAAAGTTGTAAAAACGGCTATCCAGCGCAGCAAGGAGTATTGCGAGTGTGAAAGATTACTCCAGGAGGCGAATTCGAGAAAAATTATAAAAACGCCCGCCCAGCGCCAGAAAGAGTATCGCGAGCGTAAAAAACTACGTCAGGGGGCGAATTCGAGAAGGATACCAAAAACCCCCGCCCAATACAGCAGGGAGTATAGGGAGCGCCAAAAATTAAGACTAGCTGCAAAATCGACCATTGACAATGATGGAACGAGTTTGAATAAAAATATAAAAACTGCTGCTCAACGCAGCAGAGAGTATCGCCAGCGTCAAAAGTATATAAAAAATATAAAAAGATTACAATCGATGAAATTCGATCAGGTAAGTGGTGATGTTACAACTAACGAATCAACACGGTTTGTAATAAATGAAGAAGATTTAAAAAAGAAAAAATGTATAGGCCAATTAGATTTCGTTGGATTCCACTGCTTACCTTCAATCAATGTTAATGATACTGAAACATTGTTGAGTCATGACGCCATGAGTGTAATGTCTTCCAACATCACAGATGCTCTGAAAGCCGATCCAGAACAAATCACAACCGACGAAGTCGCTGTCGGCGATGGTGCTGGCGAAGCAGCGAAGTATTCGAATTACCATCAACACGCCAACGGTCATTTGGACTTCTTCGATATTTTCAGGGGTAACACTTTTGGTCATTCTTGTGCCGTTTGTGACAGGCTTTGGTGGGAAAAAGATTTGAAAGATACATCTCCAATGCACGAAAGCATCTTAAAAATCATATTGCCCGATTACGTGACCGGCACTAATATCAAAGTCTGCTCTACGTGTAAAGTTGCCCTAGATAGGCAAAAGATTCCAACATTGTCAACCTACAACGGCTTTTCATATCCGGCAATACCTTCACATCTGCCTGCCTTGGATATTGTTTCACAGCAGCTTATTTCACCGAGGATACCTTTCACGCAAATCAGAAGACTCAGGCATGTCAAGGGACAAGATGGAATCTATGGACAGATTGTAAATGTACCTCTATTGACAAATACCATGGTCCATAGGCTACCCAGAAATATAGATGATGACCATTGCCTTTATGTGCACATAGAAAAAAAATTAATTCACAATACTAGTTATGTTCTTAGACTCATAAATAAAGAGAATATAAAAAAATGGGTAACATATTTGGTGCAGACACCACTGTATATGCATTATAATATTACAATCAATGAAGAGTTTTTCAACAGCGATCGAGTTGGTCCAGATATTAATGTCGATGACATCAGTGAACATATACCCATTGGAGATAACATCACAGCCCAACAACAAACTCTATTGTGGAACAAAGACAGATTCTTACATATGGCATCTAAGGAGAGAAATGATTCCATCAGTGTATTATTCGATGGACATGCTGAAGAACTTTCATTTCCGAATATATTCTGTGGACAGTTCAGAAAATACAGGGAAGAAATCAGCGTGACCTCGTTCATGCAGGCTGCCAGTGAATTAAGACGCACAGATCGACGCGGGGCAGATCCGCAGCATCTTCTGTACGTCGCTACTAAAATCATGAGACATCGGGTCAGAGCCAGTGTCACCGTAGCTTTGAAGCATATCGGCAACAGCACTAATATTCCCAAAAAACAGATACAGTCAAAGATTAGCAATTACATTAATAACTGCATAGAAAGTAACCTCGCTTTCCTTCGTTGTATACCGAATTCGACTTGGTATTGGGCAGAATGCGAGGAGGATCTTCTTGCGATGTTCAGGCAGAGGGGGACGCCTACAGCTTTTATGTCTTTGAGCGCGAACGAAACCGGCTGGACGGATTTGTTGAAATTATTGTACAGATTGAAAAATAATGGGAAAGAGATATCCGATGAATCCTTGTCGGAGATGAATTATATACATAAAGCTGAACTCATCAATCAAGATGCTGTTACGTGCGCGATCTATTTCAATAGACTAGTCACTTGTCTATTACACATTTTACAGTACAAGAAAAGGAGTCCTTTGGGTAGATATCGGGTGGTCGACTATTTTAAGAAGATCGAGTTTCAACATGGAGGCTGTCCACACGCTCGAATTCTTTTGTGGTTGGACAGAACTCCCAAAAATCTTTTTCACGGTAACACAGAATTCATACAAATGATTGATGAATTAGTTTCGGTTTCAGCTTCTGAAGCATCGGGTATATCGAGCTGCAAACTCATGAACACTCATTTGCATGTTACAAGCGGACAGACCGTCCTCATAGACAAGATTGTAGATGTGGAGCACCTTTCATGCCTTCACGAAACACGGTCGCATTATTACCTATGACCAATGACGATGGTGAACACTCTGAGGAGCAATTCAAAAAATTTCGACATCATTACGAACTTATAAGAGCAAATTTAGAAAATATTGATTATACAAATTTTGAACAATTTTATACTCACAATTGTATAGAATCCGATGAGCATTATTATAATATCCTTCGTGCCGGCATAGAGCGACCCAAGTTATTTTACAAGAGGACACCGTCGGAGAAATGGCACATACCATTCAATCCTTTCGTTCTTCACCACTTAAAATCTAGAATGGACTTTCAGATCATTGAAGATGAACAAGCTTGCGCTGCTTATGTAGTAGAATACATAAACAGAACCGCCAAGGGAGTCGGCGACTTTCGACGGAGGCTCGTCGAGATGTTAGACGAAAACCCAGACCTCGACGTCGCCGAGATGATGAAGGAAGTGGACGTGGATGTGGTGCGCTCCGTCGAGATGTCGGTTCAGGAGGCTGCGTGGTATTTGTTGCGCGAACCCATGGCCAAGTCGACGATAGCGACGGCGTACATCCCCACCATGCGTCCGGTCGAGCGTCAGAGGATGAGAAAGACTATGAGAGAACTGAACGCCACCGACGGCGATTGCGCCGACGTTTGGAAGGAGAACTGGTTCGACAAGTACGAGCGGAGGCCCGGGGCACTGCGAGACGTCACCCTGGCGCAATTCGTGTCTCGATACTACGAGAACAAGAAAGGCGAATACGTGAAGAGGAGTGTGCCCAGGGTCATCAGGTACCGCAACTACGACGCCGCCGCGGACGCCGACGACCACAAGCGAGAGATGGTACTGCTGCACTATGCTTTCAGGAGCGAAGAAAACGACGTCCTCGCTGAAAAGAAGTACCGACAAATCTACGAAGATAATGAAGATCTCATTTCCCAAAGAAGAAAAGAATTAGAATCTAATTCGGACATCGAAGGCACTGTCGAAATGTACAGGCGGTCGCGCGGGGGTGATGAAAGCGGAGATGATGAGCTGAGAAACAAAGCTCAAACAGTCTCTAAAGCTGAACCCAACACGGACATATAAAATGCTCCATAAACTTATGTTCATTTGAAATGCTGAGGAAGTATCAGGATGTAAATAGCAGTTTTATTTGTTGGCTATATTAGCAAAAAAAGATAGGTTTGTAATGTACATCAAAACTCATCTTTAAACGTCAAATCTAACTGCTTATGCATTTTGTTAATCAGAATGGTTGCATCAAAACTGACAATGATGATCGTGCATATTTAATCTGGCCTTCAATGACAAACTGCTGAGGCAAATAACAATGCAACAGTTTATACAACACTTAGATTATTGTCTCCGAGATTTCTGTTCTTGTCATTCGAATTTTGCATGTTACTTTGTACATGTTTGAAAATATTGGCCATCGTTAAAGTTTGTGTTATTGCATGTACAGATTGTGTATCAACGAAATCGTTATAATGACTGATGCAATTTCTATTGGGGATTTAAATGAGACCTTAGTGATGAGTTCGATCTCCAATATAGTCCGACTATGCTGAAGCGTTGTGACGAAACCCACACTTCAAGAGTATTTAAACCTCTACCAGTACCTAGTGAAAATGATGTGTTTGCAATTCCCAATTGAGTCCAAATTTCTGGAAAATACGGATATCAAGTGTATCATCTACAGTTACCCAATATTGAGGAAAATGTCACGAAGTCGAAAGATTTTGGAGTGAAATATAAGATTTGCTTCCATTGAGTGCAGTGCCGATGCGTAAACCAGTCAAAAGGCAGATAGCTTGTACTGTTATATGCGATTTGTAGGCTCTGAAAAAAAATGATGTTTTGAAGCACAGACTATATCATATTTTGTTGTATACTCATTAATCAGGTAAATATGGTATGTTAAAACAGCATGAACTGAGCTGTAGCAACTTATAGCATTTTGTGATTGACTAAATTTGTGTCCAAAATCAACAAGATGGTCAAGAATATTCATTATGATATTTGAACAGAAATCAGCCTCAGTTCCAAACATCAATCAAAACTGGCCATCTACCATTTTTAGCTATTACCAAATTTTATTTAAAAAAAAATTAATAACGCTACGAGGGGCGGCTGATAAGTCCGCCGCCCAAGGTACTTAGCGATGACTCATTATTTCACAACTATTACCACTAATTGCGACACTTCTTGTTAGTATAAATATAGATTCCTTTCGTTATTAAAGTCATTAACAAATCATCTGTCGAAGCACAAACGTCATCATGTCAGCCGAATCGTCAAATCTCAGTAATATTGAACATCGCGCCGTAATAAAGTACTTCGTAAAGAAAGGAAAAACGCCCAAAGAAATTTTTGAAGACATGGTATCAGTTGTTCAGGAATCTGCGCCTTCGTATACGATGGTCAAAAAATGGGCTCGCTTATTTCAACAAGGACGAGAGAGCTGTGAAGATGATCCTCGCCCAGGGCGTCCTGTGACGGTAGTGACGGAGGAAAATGTTCGAAAAATCGAAAAATTAGTACTGGCCGACCGAAGAATAAAATTATGGCAGATAGCTGAAGAGTTGCAGAATAGTAAAGAACGAGTTGGAGAAATTATACACGAGCATATGAATATGAGAAAAATCAGTGCGCGTTGGGTACCAAAAATGCTAACGCCGTTTGACAAGCAGCGGCGACTTCAGACAAGTAAGGATTTTTGGGAGTTAGTCGGGGATAATATAGACGAAATTTGCGACCGAATTGTAACCGTGGATGAAACCTGGGTTCGTCAATACGATCCGAATCTAAACAGGAGTCCATGCAATGGACTAAAAAAAGGAGAAAGGCCGCCGAAGAAATTCAAGGTTCAAAAGTCGGCATCGAAGCTTATGGCGACAATTTTTTGGGATAGTGAAGGTGTTTTACTAGTTGATTACTTACCAAAGGGGACTGCTATGAATGGCCAATATTACGCGAATTTATTGGCTTCAGGCACGAGAGCCAGTCGTACAGAAGCGACGTGGGAAGTTATCGCGCGGAGTGCTGTTTTTACAAGACAATGCATCTGTCCACACGGCGCGGGTTTCGAGGCAGGCCCTGAAGGACACGGGCTTCTCGGAAATTAACCACCCACCCTACAGCCCAGATCTAACTCCCAGCGACTATTTCCTTTTTTTCAATTTAAAAAAGGAGTTACGTGGTCGTAGATTGGTTGATGACAATCAAATGAAGATGGCTGTAGAAAGCCATTTTGACTGCAAAGAAAAGGAATATTTTTTTGGGCGGTTTGAAGGCGTTATGCACCAGATGTGAAAAATGTATTTCGCTTGAGGGAGACTATATTGAAAAATAAAAATAAAATACTCGTACTTTTCTTTCATTTAATGCCTTAGGCCGCGGACTTATCAGCCGCCCCTCGTAGTACTATCGTACACTCATAATGGCTTAACCAGTACTCATGAAATCTGCTGATCGTGGGCAAAATTAACAGCTTCATCGAGAACCAGATGAAAGGAACAAACTGCACAACCAGCTGTATAAAATAACTTAGGCGCATCGGAGGATGGTATTTCGTCGGGGACGGAGTTCCTGCGCGCGCGCCGCCGACGTCGAAGGACGAAGATTGCACCGAGAGACCCTGGCCCGGGTCTGCGAAGTTTCGATCTATCCGTGACTTTTCCCCCTCGTGGCGAGTGCCGACGTGTACAGCGACACGATGTCGTCGTCGCCGGCTCACGGAGACGTGAAGCGGACGGTGTCGGGGCCTTTAGAATAAAAGACGAGGAAGATGAGAGAACAAACCGAAGCGTGTGAAATAAGTCGCAAGTTCTGTTCACTGTCATTAGGCGGAGCTATCACGGAGACCGGGCTGGTCTGTCCGGTGTCCGTGTCCGGTGCGCGGGCGGCGGCGTCGTCGGACGCTCCCCTCCAGACTGTCCTGACGGGACGTTTGGTCTTCGTGCTGTCTTCGACGTACCCGATTTCCGGCAGCAACGAGGATCACGAAAACTACAATGCCACTGACGGTTATTATGAGAATAAATAGAGTCGGACTATAGCTCGCTGAAACTATGCAGGAATTACATACAACACGCAACAGTTCTCAATGCATCTTATAATATCTTTTGAAGTGAAACTTATGGGACGGTGTGAATTGGATTCTGTGAAACGAAAATGTGTAATGGAAAAGAGTTAACTATAAATGTATATAGAGGGTTTGAGCTGTAAGAGAATGAGAGAATGCATTTCTATATTGTTTCCCTATCTCTTGTCTCCTCTTTATGTGATGGTGCGTTGTATACCAAAAACTTATTAATAATTTAAAATCAGATCACAGCGGTCAGTTAGACTTTTTTTCAAATACCACTTGGATTAAAACCAGTAAGAGTGATAATTACATACTAGTAATTTTAAAAAAATGATTGATTTTATTTTTAATATAAAGCATTCTATGTTTCTAAAAACTATCGTAAATTTACTTCAAAATTAATATCACTGAATCTACAGTACAACGCATAAAACTTTGTCGCTGTGAAGAAGGGGAGCATAATATCTGCGCATTACATCATTGGCAGCCAATTCATAGCGGCAAAGTTTCGTAAGTTGTACTATGAGAAGTCACTTCATTCGAATAGTGTTCTTTCGAGATGTGAATGCTAAAAGTCATCAAATATTAATTATTTAGCAAGATGATCAACAATCAACGCCATGTTTCATAGTCACTGAAATCGGACTATCGCGCAGGAACACTTCCAACGCCACGGCGTACAGAGCCCAACACTAGCAGCATTCGCAACGTCGTACGCATGTGCATCACTCGCTGAATGCGCTCTACGGTCCAGTAACACCACCATAGATGAAAATTAATATATAGAAGCACCATGACCTCCGCGGGAGCCGGACGCGCACCGCTGACCCACGGTCTACTCAAGTTTCATCGGAAGACGCCAATTTCCGTAGCTACGTAGTAGCTGCTGGTACGGTCTTATTTCCACAGTTAATTGAGAACTTTACTAACCTTCTGTTTCCTAAACTTTATTTTTGTCGTAAAAGTGGGCGGCGATTCTGAAAACTAATTATAACAAAATCAGGGGCATACAGTTTGATACTTCAGCTACGTATCTGTCATCTACATCCGAGATTTATTTACACCACTCGATAGCTATAGGATCAGAGAATTCGTTGGGTTTAGTGGGGACTGTCAAGCGTGGGTAGTGGAGGGAGAAGAGGCGATACTTTGCGTTCATTTTGCGGCGTCACAAAATTTCTTTTTAGTATAAGTTTTGACTCGGAGAAGCTGCGATCTTCCTTCGAGTTTCAATCGTCAGCTCTTGTGAAAATCTATTTGATTACGTATATTAAATATTAGTAAGAAAAAATTGTAGAAAATATATAGAGTTACAGTAAAAATTTGAAATAAACAATGCAATGGGCTATAATTATCTGAAAGCCAAAACAAAATACAGAAATCGTATACGTTTGGAAGGGGCTTTTTAAGAACAATCCAGGCATACTTTTAAAACTACATCACTGCTGGGGACGTAAAAGAATGAAGGCGTCCGAGCAAATCAACAACGGCGCCAGCACACCTGCGGCTGGGGCAACCGAGGCTATGCGCGTTTAATAGCTTCTATAACAGCGCAGAAGTGCATAGATGTTAAAAAGCACATTTAGCAGCAGCTAGTGCACGTTGCACTACTGCGTTTATAACTACACTAAATCCGAAGGACTTCTTAGTATCTATACTAATATTATAAATGCGAAAGTTTGTAAGGATGAATGTTTGTTGCTCTTTCACGCAAAAACTACTGAATGGATTTTGATGACACTTTACAATAATATATAGCTTATATATCAGAATAACACATAGGCTATAATTTATAAAGATATAGTGTGAATTATTCAAAATATAACGATAAGTGTCAAGTAAGCAGGAAAAGATCTGTCATCTGCGAGCTATTTATTCTGGCGTGCGCCGCGAAAACCGTCGGAATTACACGTATATAATGTACAATGGAAATGTTTATCTTAAATAGGGCTACAAAAAAGCCCGCGACAGCATATATCTATTATGTGTAAGCCATTATCGACAAAATAGTGAACCATAAATACAATAACAATTGATAATTTTATTTCTAACGCACATTTGGTAGTAACAAATTAATACTTATATTAAAATACATACTTTTATCGCATCTGGTGTTTAAAGTACATAAACTTTGTCTTTTACACTCCATCATTTGGACAAATATTTGAATAGTTATGACGAATGACAAGCGAGTGCGCGATATTACGGTGCGGTCCGGCGGCGGGGCCAGTCCGTAAAGGTAGCAGGCATACGTTTGAGCACGCAATGTTTTTCCCACGGCCAGCTCTATGTGGCTTGCTCACGCGTTTCTAAATCGCAAAATCTCCATGTTTATACACACCAAAATAAATTGTTTAACATAGTTTATAGGAGTATATTGCAGTAGCCACCTATAACTTTGGTATTACCATCAATCATCATATACTTCCGTACCTATCCATCCTTACAGACTATAGCGTTTATAATACCTATAATACATATTAGCGAGTTCATCTTGAAAAATACTTAGTTCCAATTTACATACATTACACAATATAATTGTTTGAACGTTTATAACTGGAGAATAGCTGGACCGATTTTCATTTTCATTAATAGTGATGTTATGTGTAAACTGAAATGTATAAAAAATCAGTAGTTATGAATTATGTTTATCTTCCAACAATTTTGAAGCTGTCGCTTTATATTGCTTTAAAAAACATCAGCCACGCAAACGAAATAGCTACGAATATATAGGGCCTGTGGTTATATCATCAATGTGTATGAATTGGTCCTATAAAAAAATTTCCATATGAACAAGATGAAAGAATACATTTTATGCCTACGCGGGCGGAGCCGCGGGCAAAAGCTAGTTCAAAATAATTATACATATAATTCGTTTAAAGAAATATCCGTTACGTTTAAGTATTCACGTAAAATACACGACCGCGTCCACGACAGCCAAACCCCAATTTTATTATTTCATTACGATCGTGGTCACCGTTTACTTCGACTTCAACTAGTGCACGACCCGTTATCATCTTAATTAGTATATTCATTAACGCAAGTCATTTTGGTATCCAAAACTTCATGTCCACAATTTTGCGCTAAATACTCGTTTGACCGATGGCAAACGCCGAACAATATTACGTGAAGATCGATATTGGCTAGTGTTCTTATCTTACGTGTAGCAGTAAGGTTGGCTCTGTCTATAGACAAAGTGTATTTGTGTTTAATTATCATTTTCTATTGTGGTTTGTTAAAATCGCGTTTTTTTTTGTATTTCAGTTTTTGAGGGTGTGATTATAAAACTACCTCCCCTCGCAGGCGCAACCGTATTCGAAGACCCTCTGGAAAGTGCAAAACTTAATGAAATCTGAAATGCTGATATTTACCATTTTAATGTTTTTTTTTTCGATTTACAATTAGATCTTTAATGCACACGAAATACAGTGTTACAGACTTTATATTTTGATGGGAATGTTGTGAAAACTAGAATTTCAAATTTCACTGTAGGTTATTTCGATAAAATACACTAATTTTCAGAAAAGCAAGATTTTCGTAACGTTATTGTAGGTTTGATAAATCTACATGTACGATAGGAGAACTGCATACTTTTAGTAAAAAATGAACAAAACATGACCTCGAAAATCACTAATGGCTAATCGCTATATCAAAAGAAAGCGCTCGCTATTACTTTTGTCACCAGCATTATTATGAACAAGAGATACAGACACTAACGCCATCGCGAAGTGAACTGATCGCTTAGTCAATTTTTGAAATATATTCTAAATTTTTTGACGTAAAGGACTCGAAAAGGTAGATTCAATTTCGTTTAAAAACTGAGCATAATAACCCAGAAATTCAAAGTGAACGGGGCGTGCATATCCCACGCGCGTCCGGTCGAACTGTCTGCAGGAAAAGATGAAACGCGTCCATAAAGTTTACCATTTTTTTTTTATTCGCTTTGTATTCCCTTTGCTTGTCGGTAAAAAGGCAGCACAGGGACCGCCTTAATTTTCTAAACTCTAAGGTGTTTCTTATTATCGCCTGCGCGAGCGCATTTGATACATAAATGTGAAAGAGTCTGACGACTAGGAGTATCCCGTTTTAAAATTAGTAATTATTGAAAGTAATCGCTTGAATAAGCGAATATTAAATGTCATTATTAATTGGGATTTATATTTTTTATGGTAACAATTAAATTATCAAAAATGTCTCTTACTCAACTGTATTTTAGGGTGCATTATGATTATTTGGAATGCGGGGAACAATTATTTGTGATTTTCGATACTATCATGAATAATATAAGAGAACAGAGTTATGTTCTTTGATCACATATCGTTCACTGTTTCGGAGATTGGCATGAAAAGACATGTATCTAGTTTATATAAACTTTTTTGTATCAACGTTGGATTGCTCACTGATAAAGAAAATTCTAAAAATTTAAGAATTTCCATATGGATTTATTATAAAAACAAAGTGTAAAAAAATTGGTTGTGTGTAAAGTCGGTTTATGAGCGATAATTTTACTTGATAACGTCATAAGAAAACATTGATGAAAAATGGCATACTTTCATGAATTGAATTGAATTATTATCATTTGCCGCAATTGTTGTTGTAATAAACAACGGAAACCATATCAACTTTTCACTTCACTTTATAAACATTTGACAAAACAGTTCACGTGTAGGTTGTGTGCGGCCGCTGTCTCTCTCTACTCGGACGCATCGGCCGATGGAGTGGAAGAGAGATCGCTCGTTCGGCGCTCGCGCTCGCGCGCTCGGCTCAGGCGGAACGCGACAATGAGTCACGCTTTTTGTGCGTGCAGCGTCGTTCATCGATTTATAAGACTTTTATCACGTCAAAAATTGTCGATAATAGTTCTGGTAAGATACATCATTATATCTTCTATAAACATGATAAAAGTGTACAACCTTTTTCAGGGGTGTTCTTACCAATGTCCCTTTGTATTTCGTTACAGACGTCGCAAGGAAAACGAATTCAAGTAAAAAGGAGCGTGTTGCTATTTTATGCCTCCCTCTGTGCTGTTATATTCACTCTGCATTATTCTTACTGCACAAAATGGCGGTTTATGAACTATGAACCATGAACCGACATGATATATTGATAATGTGATCGAACAACAAAAATAATGACAATGCGAACACAGCTATCTTCCAAATGAAAAAATGGTTTACTGTAAATAATTTACTTCTTGATAGGAAGAAAACTCTCTCTTTCTAGGAGTAAAACTCTCGCTTTTGAATGTAGAAGACGAATCTGGTACTTTTTAAATAGGAAACAAGGAATTGGAGTTTTTTGATGCTACTGTATCCTTGGGAGTTCATAAACATCGATGAGATCTCCATATTGTTGGCGAAAAGGCATGGCTCTGTTGTATGTACAATCACAAAGATGTGAAGTTTGTCCGCTATCCAGATGGCCAGTTTATTTTGGCTCTTTCCACAGCTTCATGTCATATAGGATCCTGCTTTGGAGATATGCTACGGATGCTCACAGCATTTTTGTGCTGCAGAAGCGGGCCACTCGCACGATTTAGACTGGTACCTCGTGTATCTTTTAGAGATGAGTTTAAAGAAATTGCAATTTTAACTGTGGCATCGCAGTTTATTTATCAAAATTTTATATATAAAATTGAAAATACTTTAAAAGAAAAATACATTATTACAATACTAGAAATAAAAACAAACTGTATTTGCATGTTAGTTGACTATAAGTTCTCCAAAGTGTTTAGGGAACTCGGTGCATTTGTTCAATAAGATTGCTAAGGTTATACCAAAATTGCCCTTATACAAATTTAAAGTATTTATTAAGCTAATACTTAGCAAAAAGGGTATAATACAATCTCTGAATATTGAGAGGACAAATAGACATTATCAGCTCGATTTCCTCTAAGTCTGTTTTTTTTTAATAGTTTTAACTATGGTTGTGGTTCTGTATAATTTTGATTTGAAAAGAACTACCCTCAAGTTTCTTGCTCCTTCTTGAGGGGTAAATGCCTAGTGGCAATTACAATTTAAAAAAATGAGTAATTTACAAATATGGTAAATTCTATGACATTTCAATTGTTATTTTATAAGCTACAAAATAGATACTTTGAATTTGGGTTTATAACTTTTACATTTTAAATATACATAAAAAATCCCATTGGATAGGTGCAAAAATACTAAAAAAAAATCTTATCTGTAAGTAACATTACCATTTCAAATTGTCAATAACCATCGGGTGGTTCCAAAAAATTACTTTAATATAAAAAATAAGAAAATTCAGTAAACACAATCTGTCTTCTGGAAAAATTGAATTAATTTTTGTGACCAAATACTTTTTGAGTTTTCACATGATAATCAATACACCTTTTTTTTCCAAAAGATATGCTTTCATAGGACATATGTCTAATGCCTATTAAAATACAAATATTTCTTTTTTGAGTGAAATGCAGTAAAGAGAAACATTAATTTTAACACTTGATCAATTTTTGTCAAGTCATCCGTGAATACGTCACACGCATTTCGTGATTTTTGGACTTCCGTTTTGTGTCACAGAACGTCCCCTTTTGTGACTCCTCCCCTTGTGTGATGTCATAAATTTAGCAATTTTTTAACTAAGGGCTTTCAAAATTAACTTTTCCTATGTCGCACTTTGTCCAAATCCCTTCCCTACCTTGGACGTGTGACGTGATTTATAGATGGGCCCTAATCGCTCAGGCGCCTGTCTGTCTCAATTATCGATATTCGATAACTCACATGCAATAAATAAATGATATTTATGATCATCAAGACTTATACTGAATGTATCGACCATAAACGAATACATGTAGTAATAGCTTAGAAACGACTAGCGGTCTAGTCAGTAACAGACCATGCGGCTATTACTAACAATAGCAGCGATGTATGATCGGTGACAAATATCCTGTCCTGGACAGTCCGAAGGAGGGGGTCCGATGATGCTGCTGCTCGCGCGCACTGGGACGAGGTTGATCAGCACGACGAGCAGACAGACGGTACACCAACTAGATCTCTGTGATAGCTCCGGACTCTGACAGTGAACAAGACTTGGAACTTATTTCGCACGTTTCATCTGTTCTCTCATCTTCCTCGTCTTTCACCTGCTTTACACCTCTTCATGAGCTGGCGCCGACGACGTCGTGTTGCTCAACACATCGGCATTCACAACACTAGAATACCACTGAAATATAAAATACTTTTTTTAATTTTTTTGAAAGTGTAATATTTGTAATGACATTTTGAAAAAAAAAAGCAAAACTTTAACTTCAACGCATTTTTATTTTAAAGAGAGAGGTGCACAGAGACATAAATCTGAAAAAATCAAATGTGTAAGGATAAATGATGTCGATAATATATAATTACATTGGTGATACATTTTGTAGTTGTATTATAAAAAAGGGTAAAATGCGACAAAAGCTACGAGAAAAATTTATCACATTTATAAACCTAATTCAGTGTTAGCACGAGTAGCACAAAACTGGTTCAAGCGTTTTCAGTCCAGTAATTTAGATGTCAAAGGTGAACCTCACTCGCTGTTGCAGATGAAGTCGATGGCATTTTGAAAAAAATAGAGCAAGATGGGTTATTAAACCTTGCAACATAGCTGAAGAGCTGGGGATTGATTTTAAAACAAATTCTGAACTATTTGAAAAAATCTAGATATACAAAAAAGCTTAATATTTGGGTAATACATGAGCTCACTCAAAGAAATCTAATGAATTGTGATACTCATTTTCGATTCTCTGTAGAAACATAAAGAAACCGAACCATTTTTGAAAAGACTGACCACTGGTGATGAAAAATGGATTACCTACAACAAGAACGGGTGAAAAGGATTATGGTCAAAAGGCAAACAAGCTACACAGGCTATAGCGAATGAGTTAATGCTGCTGTGTGTGTGAAAGAATTAGAAGGGCAGTTTACATTATGAGCTTTTACCGCCGGGCAAAACCAATTCGGATCTCTACTGCCAACAGCTGATGAGACTAAAGCAAGAAGTAGAGAATTGATCAACAGAGAGGGAGTGGTATTTTATCATGATGACACCAGACCAGACACGTCTGTAGCCACTCAGCAAATTTGAGAGTTTGGTTGGGAAATGTTAATGCATCTACCATTTAGCCCTGATCTTTACCCTCAGATTTTCATCTATTTTCAAGAATTCTTTAGTTATTGTTAGGTTAACTTTAAAACAACACTGTTAAAACTATTTGTCGCGGTTTTTTAATCAGAACTCCCAAAATTCCTACAGTAGTGGGATTATGTCACTACCTACAAAATGGCATATCTATAATTAAACGTAAATAAAATATGACGAAAAAATATCTTGAATTTGTATATGAAACACGAAAAAAAGTTTTCCCTGAACTTTATACATCAGCGATGAAACAAAAATACACACATGTAGTATAAGATGCGCGAACACGTTACGTGGAGGGGCGGCGTATACAACGACTTCACTTATTGTTCACGTTCTATTTCCCACCCCGTTTGAGTACTGCGAGCTGAGTGTGAAAATCGATTCCGTTAACTCAAAAAAATCTTACATTTAAGGCTTAGGTTATGTTACTTCTGATATGTGATACTAAGGCAACGAGATAAGTGTCACCGAAGTGAAAGAGAAATCCAAAAATTAATTAAAACTCAAATGAATCACTTACAGATAGTCTGTAACTTGAAACACGACGTCATGTTGTTTAAGGACCCGCATCTGTCCCTCGGTCCCGGTTCGACGCCGGCGGCGCGCGCAGGGACTCCGCCCCCGCCGAAATACCACCCCCCGATGCATCCGAATTGATATATTCCTGCACATTAGCAATTTGGGCGCCCGTTTATTAAATATCCAACATTCCAGAGCCGTATTAAGCATGTGCTCTATTTTCTGGCTATTATGTACGTGTGGAAACTACATTGCTTCTAAAAGTTAATAATATGTTCCGAAATAATAATTTCATTTTTATTTCAAATCGATGATACAACTGGAACTGTAAATGTCAATAAATTACCTACGACATTGGATACTATGGGTGAAATAAAGCAAATGAGTGAAACATCGAACGCTTGTTCGTGCATGAGATGCGATCAGAGACAAATGTGGCCATTTGAAAGCAACCAATACAACACAAGTAAGGGACAATGTAACTGCTATTTATTACGAGATGCAATAATATTACCCGATTATCTCGTACAACTGGTTAGTTTCTTTCTTCTTTTGTCCAATACTCAGCGAACCTGGAGACTTTAATCATATTTTATATAATGATCTCTCTTGATCAATTCGACAAGTACCAGTTCAACCATCAGAAACGTATGTTAGTAATAATGCTATGTTTTTTTTTTTTCAATAAAATTTTGTATGATAGATGGCCAGTATTGATTGATGATTGGCACTGTGGGTGATTTCTGTTTGAAGACAATATCTTATCAAATGTTTTCAACTATCCCATTGAACTTAAACAGAAATATACTTGGACACAAAATACTTATTAGTTGCTGTAGTTCTAACTCATACTGTTCCAGAATATCAACTTTATTTAACTTGATTAGCAATATACTATGTATCATAAGTGACCAAGCTCATGAGATTTCAAAAAGCACCAAGGAGCAGCAGAATCAACAATTTGCTTTTGACTGGTTTATATATCATTGCACTCAATAGAGGCAATTCTTATTATACCTCTCCAAATTTTTTCTACAACCTCAAGACCCTGTCCCTGAATACAGGGTAGCCAGACAGTACACTTGATGTGTATCCATGTTTTCCAGAAATTTGAACTCGACATGGTAAATTAAAGGCTCGTTTCATAAAAGTTTTTAAGACACTTTTGAAATGCGAGTTTCCTCACTATTTTTTTTCTTCGGGGTTGGCAAGTAGCTTCATTGAATAATGATACGTACTTCAATTTAGAACAATTCATCAGACCATGCTGTGGATCAAACCCATAAAATTCAGATGGAGGTATCCCTTAAATCTTTGATAGAAAAAGCATCGGTCATTATTACGATTTCCTTAACATGCAAATTTTTATCAAATACCTCTATTTACAAAAACTCTGTATGTAACAATGGCCACTACTTTCAAACACTTGCAAAGTAATATATATAATCATAAGATTTTTGATGACACAAGGAGCAATGGCAAATGAAATACTCTACTTGTCATATAAACTGTTGTTATTATGTCATTATTTGCCTCAGCTGTTTCATCATTAAGATCAGATTAAGAATGAAACAACCATCTTTGTTAGTAAACATGTTGAAGATTTCCACGAATGAAACTTTTGATACAACCATTCTGACTAACAAAATGCTCTTAGTATCGACATTTAAAAGTGAGATTTGACGATTACAAATTCATTTTTTGTAGCAGATATCGCCAATCGATAAAGATGTTATTTTTTTCCTGAAACTTCGTTACTGTTTCACAGTAACATTTAGAATACAAAACATTGTATCTCATATATCAGTGTTGGTGTTACACTGTATCGCTGCTCAAGCGACCACAAGGACCAGCTTCATAAACGGCATAAGCTTCATTTCTCAGCTCATCATCTTCGCTTCCATGACCCCCGCGCGACCGCCTGTACATTTCGACAGTGCCTTCGATGTCCGAATTAGATTCTAATTCTTTTCTTCTTTGGGAAATGAGATCTTCATTATCTTCGTAGATTTGTCGGTACTTCTTTTCAGCGAGGACGTCGTTTTCTTCGCTCCTGAAAGCATAGTGCAGCAGTACCATCTCTCGCTTGTGGTCGTCGGCGTCCGCGGCGGCGTCGTAGTTGCGGTACCTGATGACCCTGGGCACACTCCTCTTCACGTATTCGCCTTTCTTGTTCTCGTAGTATCGAGACACGAATTGCGCCAGGGTGACGTCTCGCAGTGCCCCGGGCCTCCGCTCGTACTTGTCGAACCAGTTCTCCTTCCAAACGTCGGCGCAATCGCCGTCGGTGGCGTTCAGTTCTCTCATAGTCTTTCTTATTCTCTGACGCTCGACGGGACGCATGGTGGGATGTACGCCGTCGCTATCGTCGACTTGGCCATGGGTTCGCGCAACAAATACCACGCAGCCTCCTGAACCGACATCTCGACGGAACGCACCACATCCACGTCCACTTCCTTCATCATCTCGGCGACGTCGAGGTCTGGGTTTTCGTCTAACATCTCGACGAGCCTCCGTCGAAAGTCGCCGACTCCCTTGGCGGTCCTGTTTATGTATTCTACTACATAAGCAGCGCAAGCTTGTTCATCTTCAATGATCTGAAAGTCCATTCTAGATTTTAAGTGGTGAAGAACGAAAGGATTGAATGGTATGTGCCATTTTTCCGACGGTGTCCTCTTGTAAAATAACTTCGGTCGATTTATGCCAGCACGAAGGATATTATAATAATGCTCATCGGATTCTATACAATTGTGAGTATAAAATTGTTCAAAATTTGTATAATCAATATTTTCTAAATTTGCTTTTATAAGTTTGTAATGATGTCGCAATTTTTTGAATTGCTCCTCAGAGTGTTCACCATCGTCATTGGTCATAGGTAATAATGCGACCGTGTTTCGTGAAGGCATGAAAGGTGCTCCACATCTACAATCTTGTCTATGAGGACGGTCTGTCCGCTTGTAACATGCAAATGAGTGTTCATGAGTTTGCAGCTCGATATACCCCGATGCTTCAGAAGCTGAAACCGAAACTAATTCATCAATCATTTGTATGAATTCTGTGTTACCGTGAAAAAGATTTTTGGGAGTTCTGTCCAACCACAAAAGAATTCGAGCATGTGGACAGCCTCCATGTTGAAACTCGATCTTCTTAAAATAGTCGACCACCCGGTATCTACCCAAAGGACTCCTTTTCTTGTACTGTAAAATGTGCAATAGACAAGTGACTAGTCTATTTAAATAGATCGCGCACGTAACAGCATCTTGATTGACGAGTTCAGCTTTATGTATATAATTCATCTCCGACAAGGATTCGTCGGATATCTCTTTCCCATTATTTTTCAATCTGTACAATAATTTCAACAAATCCGTCCAGCCGGTTTCGTTCGCGCTCAAAGACATAAAAGCTGTAGGCGTCCCCCTCTGCCTGAACATCGCAAGAAGATCCTCCTCGCATTCTGCCCAATACCAAGTCGAATTCGGTATACAACGAAGGAAAGCGAGGTTACTTTCTATGCAGTTATTAATGTAGTTGCTAATGTTTGACTGTATCTGTTTTTTGGGAATATTAGTGCTGTTGCCGATATGCTTCAAAGCTACGGTGACACTGGCTCTGACCCGATGTCTCATGATTTTAGTAGCGACGTACAGAAGATGCTGCGGATCTGCCCCGCGTCGATCTGTGCGTCTTAATTCACTGGCAGCCTGCATGAACGAGGTCACGCTGATTTCTTCCCTGTATTTTCTGAACTGTCCGCAGAATATATTCGGAAATGAAAGTTCTTCAGCATGCCCATCGAATAATACACTGATGGAATCATTTCTCCCCTTAGATGCCATATGTAAGAATCTGTCTTCGTTCCACAATAGAGTTTGTTGTTGGGCTGTGATGTTATCTCCTATGGGTATATGTTCACTGATGTCATCGACATTAATATCTGGACCAACTCGATCGCTGTTGAAAAACTCTTCATTGATTGTAATATTATAATGCATATACAGCGGTGTCTGCACCAAATATGTTACCCATTTTTTTATATTCTCTTTATTTATGAGTCTAAGAACATAACTAGTATTGTGAATTAATTTTTTTTCTATGTGCACATAAAGGCAATGGTCATCATCTATATTTCTGGGTAGTCTATGGACCATGGTATTTGTCGATAGAGGTACATTTACGATCTGTCCATAGATTCCATCTTGTCCCTTGACATGCCTGAGTCTTCTGATTTGCGTGAAAGGTATCCTCGGTGAAATAAGCTGCTGTGAAATAATATCCAAGGCAGGCAGATGTGAAGGTATTGCCGGATATGAAAAGCCGTTGTAGGTTGACAATGTTGGAATCTTTTGCCTATCTAGAGCAACTTTACACGTAGAGCAGACTTTGATATTAGTGCCGGTCACATAATCGGGCAATATGACTTTTAAGATGCTTTCGTGCATTGGAGATGTATCTTTCAAGTCTTTTTCCCACCAAAGCCTGTCGCAAACGGCACAAGAATGACCAAAAGTGTTACCTCTGAAGATTTCGAAAAAGTCCAAATGACCATTGGCATGTTGATGGTAATTAGAATACTTCTCCGTTTCTTCACCACAATGGTCGACAATGAAAGTGACTTCGTTGGCTATGATTTGATCTGGATCGGCTTTCATAGCATCCGTGATGTCGGAGGACATTGCGAGCATACTCATGGCTTCTTTACTCAACGACATTTCACTGTCATTGACATTAATGGAGGGTAAGCAATGAATTTCAATGAAATCTTCTTGGTCTCTATCAGATTTATTAGACGGTTTATATTTTGTCTTTTTTAAATCCTCTTTGTTTGCTACAAAACATGTCAAGTCGGTAGTTGTTACATCACCACTGATATGACTGAATTTCATAGATTGCAATCTTTTTGTATATTTTTTGCGCTGGCGATACTCTTTGCTGCGCTGAGCAGCAGATTTTATGACTTTACACACGCTTAATTCTTCATTGTCAATGGTCGATGTCGCCGCTAGTCTTAATTTCTTACGCGCCCTATACTCCCTGCTGTATTGAGCTGGGGTTTTTCGCATTCTTCTCGAATTCGACTCTCTATCTCCAGAATGCACCTGGCGTAACTTTTTACGTTCCCGATACTCCTTGCTGCGTTGGGCGGGCGTTTTTATGACTCTCCTCGAAGGCGCCTTCACGTCACCGACGGCGGACACCTGCAGTAACTTTTTGCGTTCTCTGTATTCCCTGCTGCATTGGGCAGGCGTTTTCCTAACTTTCCTTGCATCAGCTTTTTCATCAGAAGCGGCTAACGCCTGACGTAATTTTCTGCGCTCGCGATACTCCTTGCTGCGCTGGGCGGGCGTTTTTACAACTTTTCTAGAATTTGCCTCCTGGCGTAATTTTCTGCGCTCGCGATACTCCTTACTGCGCTGGGCGGGCGTCTTTATCACTTTCCCCAAATTCGCCTGTTCATCGCTATCGGCGGAAGAATGAAATTGATTTGCTTGTTTGCGGTTCTGATGCTGGTTGCAGCGCTGAGCAAGCGTTTTTAGAACTTTACCCGACCTGAAATTATTTTGGAAAAAATTATTTAAAAAAACTAAAATTATATTTATTATTATTTATAATTTAGTTTTATTATGCATGCAGTGAAATGTAATACAGTCGACGTAAACCAAGAGTTCATAATTGAGTCAGCTGTTGTTCCATGGTTTAAGTGTAAGTTTCGGAGAGCTGAAATGGTTTACAAAAAAATTACCATGGGACTTACTTAAGATGTATTTCGTCACTATAAAATAATCTTTTAAATAAGCTACTGGCAACTTATGGGTTACTTGACAATAATTGACAAGTAGTATTCTTAGATGAATAAATTGCCAAGTAAGTAATAAGTAATAATACCTTCCTAGTAAGACCTTAACTAGAGCCCAAATGGAAACAAAATGGTTTCTTACGTGTGATGATTCAAATGATTTCATTCCAGATTTTATTGCACAATTATTTTCTATGTTTATCCGCTTTTAAATACATGTCCATGCCGCCTGAGTTGGAACACATATTTAAAGCTTTATGAACAAATGTCTCCACATAATGAAAAAAGTGCAATCGTTTAGGTTTACTTTATTTTCTGTCTTGATGACTTGATTTTCAAACGGTGTGAAATTTGTATTGCTCGCATGTGAAGAAATGTGTGTCGGAGTTGCCATAATTACAAATAGTAATTTTGTATCAAAAATGTTCAGGCAGGTAGGCAGAACTGTTGAGACTGGCGCATTATCCATCGGGTAAGGTAATTTTTGTCAACCATTGTTACCACTTCTGCGCAGGGAGGATGAATCACTGGCCCACGCAGAAAAGCAGAAAGCCTATTTATTGGGCACTCTTTTTGCATAAAATATGACTCTGGATGATGAAGGCACAAAAGCACAGCCTATTGTATGAATTGGGTTTTCTATGATCGATATTTATTTACAGTGTGTAGAGCAGTTTTTTCCCTTGACATCTACAATTAAATGGTCCCGATAGAATACCTCTCGTTGAGCTTAAAACATGTGACCCTGAGTTGGCACCGGTTTTGATGCATCTCTTTTAACTTTCTTTCATCACAGTACTATATTCTTGGAAAACCGTTTTAGATCACCATGTTCATAAAAGGAATGAATGTTCAGATCCTACCAATGGCAGACCCATTGTAATTACCTTTATTCTCTAAAAAATGAATCCATTATTAACCACCAATAACACCAGTTGATAGATGACCGTCAGCACATAATGGCCATTCAGCTGGTGATCTTCTTTCTTTATTGATCCACTGTTAGGTGGAGGCTGTCGAGAGCACGTTTTAGGAAGTGTTAGATGTGTTTTTGCAGACTTTACTCAGCTTTAGACAATCCGCCTATGTCGTGTCATAATCTTGGATCAAATAAAACATTATGCCCTGTTTTGAAAGTTCATGACCAATAAGAGACTGGTTTTCATGCAAATTGTCTGCGCCCACATAATTACTTCCACAATTAAAATGATTAATATAGGTAACCAGCATTGTGAAACAAATCACTTTAGGGCGTCCAAAAGCGCTGGTTTGGAGAGGTCTGACACCACCTCCAAATCAACAGCCTTAATTGCAAGGCGAGAACAAAAACACCTGAGTAGGTCTTTAATATTTCTGGATTACGAAGTTGTGAGATTTAATATAGAATGAGCCCACAAAATCTGTATCCACGCCAACGAATGGGCGAACCGTAGAAACTCTATCTTTGGTTACATCTCCCATGACGAGTTGAAAGGCCTTAGGCTTTAACCAACAAAACCGAATGCGTACATCGAAGTAGAATACTTAGCATCGCATGTCGTGCAGATATTATTCAAAATTCCCACCGAAATGTTGATAGCATCGTATTTATAGCGCCCGTATGTGATATATTTCAGATGATGATGTTCAATTATTAAACCTATTAAACTGCCTTCCGAACGAGTGGTAAAGTGTAAATTTGCCAAAAATTATGACTTATTTCAAGTGTTATTTTGTAACCTATGAAATAAAGATATTTTGAATTTGAATAAATTTGAAAATGGATTCCCATGAAGTAATAAAACTGGATACCTGGCTTCATAGGTAAGTCCGAAAGACTAAGAAATTACAATTGAACTGTGCTACATGCACAGTTGTAATTTACTATAGCAGAAGTGTCATGACAGTTCATGACAGTCGAAGCCTTACACTATTAGATGTGAAAAGTCTTTAAAATTGCAACATACAGATACAAGGCCAGAAAAATAGACCATAACAAAAGGCCTATATCATCCTGCCTTGATAATTACAAAACTTATTCATATTAGAAATATGAATCCAGTGTCATTATTAACTTATATAATCAGTTCGCCATTATTACTTGTAACACAGGTATTTATGCCTACTTCTGGCACCAGACTCCACAATATTGCACTTTTGTTGAGTAAATAAATTACTATTATTATATTATTACTATCATTATATATAAATTGGTTATTTCGTTTAAAAGATTTAAAAACTTTTCAAAAAGTTGCCTTTTTAAAGTAACTACCAATTTTTTTGATGGAGTAATAATCTCAAAGGAATATTTTGTGCTAAACAACAGCACCTAATTCCACAATCCAATTAATCTGTAAATATTGTTCAAAAACAAAATAAAAACACAATTATAATTTTTTGAGCTCAAAAAGCACAAAAAAGCATGAAAAATTGTGTGCTCGAAAATAGTGTGAAGTTTCAAGGATGGCCTCGTGGTCAACTGTTTTCCCAATTCTTTTCTGTTTAACTTGAATCTGCATCATTGCTGGGCGGGGTGGCAGGGGAGGGGCACTGCACAAAATGACTGATACCCGGAGCTCTCACTCTCTTCTATTCAATGTAACTCACGACTGATACATGATTCTTTCGTGTGTTTATTTAGACTGATCAATTGAAATAAAAATATATATGTTTTGGAAAATAATTATAAGCAATAATAATTAGGAAATGTATGAAAACTTATAAAAAATCAATATGTCGGCCTAAGTCCTTGCTAGAACAAACCATAAATATAAATTATGCCTATCATCGGAAGGAGGAGGGGTCATGAGCCACGCATAGCTGGCATGACAGGTTTAGTATACGACACCGGCTCTAGAAGTACTTCTACCTCTGCTGTACCAGTTACAATAGTGTGTGCTTTGCATAAAAAAATTTAAAACAAAGACAATCTCATTTTCATTCCAGTCTTTAACTTTAAAAGCGACTCGTTGGCATAAACATCCGTTATATCAATGGCCATATCCCTGACAGCCCCACCTGACTTTTCTTTTGCCGAGTTTTCATCTAGCTTTCATTCTCCAAGTGTTTGGAGTGTAACATGAGATAAGAAACTTTGTTCCAATAAAATTTAGTGAAACTTACTTATTTGAAAGATCTGGCTCTTCTTTAGGCAGCATCAGTTGCAAGGGGCCAGAACAGGTACCAATCTGTAGATATCAGATACAAATATTTATAATAAATGCTGTAACAAGATCACGAGCCTCGAAGGCTGGGTGGTAGATGTTTATACACTCGGCACTTCAGTAAAATTAGCAAATATATTTACCTCTAATGTGTTCATTTATTTGCTAACTAACTTTCGCCCGTGGCTTCACCCAACTAGACACTTTTTTTAATTTCTGCTGGCGCCTATTGTAGGTTCCTAAATTTAACTTAATTGTTTAAATTTATGTATCATTTCTGGCATGAAAATAAACATCACAGCTGATACAATTCATTACTATTAAAACATAAAAATTGAAAACCCTAACTTTTTAAAACATATGCTGTTCATGCTCATGTTATAAAAAAACAAGGAAGCTAGATGACCATAGACGCGTACTGAAATATAGTCAGCAGCTAGTGCAGTGTGTGGTCCGATCAAGGTATTGTGTGGTTAAATGTGTTATCACCTACATTCCTTGTTACTCCTAATGTGTGCAATCATTTTGATACAACAGTTGTATTAACAGATGCGCATTATGGTGGTCGTCAGGTGTTCACCATGTCTTTCATGCGAGTCTTCCACAAGTAGAGATTCTCACCATGGTTTTGACAGCTAGTGCACATGAGCGCTATGTAGTGATGATCACAAAATGAGGAAAGCCTTTATGAAGTTGTATTCGTAGTAATTCGTACTTCAAGGATAAGTTTCATATTTACTGGAAAGATACCAAAGTACAATGATCCAAATCTTTGTAAGTGACAAAAGTTTATGGTCGTTGTCATACAGAAAGCTATTGGAAACTAAATTTTAAGCTGGATCTTTGAGGGAAATTGAAGAGAGATATAAAGAGCAGATGTTTCAGAAAATGGAGGTTATTGACATATATTATGAAGACATATTTTTGCACTAATGCATGCCTGCGGGTGTAGTGAGCGAGTGCTCTAAGTTCGAGCCCTTTTTAATTTGCTTAGGGTTTTTATCATGCAAAACATTCTAGATAAAATATTACCTATACTAGAATTGCTCAAAGCATACATTTAATTTACCCAGTGTCTAATGTTTATGATCTTAGTTCTGATGTAACTTCATATCTGAACTCAAAACTAGTTTAAATATCTATGGAATAATAAGTAACTCCTTTACCATTAGTTCAAAGAATTTTACACATAATGTAAGGAACATGGATTACACGTGAAGATACCTCATTCGGTGGCAAGAGTGCACAGGATGCAGTTTCCGGCCGCAGCGTGGTAGGCCCAATGTCAAGCTCTCTTTTTATTGTCACTTCATAAAATTTCCCTTGTTCAGGTTCCACGGCAAAATCATTTTCCTGTAAAATAAACAAATAACAGTTTCTTTTTAAACATATAACTGAGTAGAAATTAAACAGCTTGTTAAGCCTTACTTACATTAAATTTATAAGAACGAAATAAAATTGATAATGTAGAAATAAGTGGAAGATATTTAAATAATTGGTCTAAAATTCCATAACAGATAATTTTGTGTAATAATAATTGTGGAACCAAAAAGTCATTATAATAAATGGATTAATAAAAAAAAAAAATTAAAACAGATTTTATTATTTCAAAATAATATTCCCATAATTAAATACTAAAGGATTTTTTTTGTTGAAAAATGCTTTTAAATATTTGATATAGAAATTAACTGATTCAAAACCATAAAATTTAACTTCTCTAGACACTACATTTTATTGTAAATCAATACAGGTATGTAGTTGAATATCAGTGACATATTTTATGAATTTTCAAGAATAGATTTAAAAGAATCAATATTTTTAACTTTCAAAAGCATAAAACAAATTCTTTAGCCTCCGAAACACAAAACCGAATGTTCATGTTAGAATAATTAAGATGATGGAAAATTTCTGATTTGAAAGACGATCACAAACATGTGATATGATTTAACAAGTAACCACACGAAAGCTCATGCATAGTTGGTTAAATGGATTGTTAAGTTTATAACATGGTAAGAATGATTCTGAAAAAGAACATTATATCACCTGTTTCACTATATCATTGATAGGATTCTGCCATTGATGTGTACATGCCCAGCCCGACTTTTGCGTGGGGATTGCATCTTCATCCTCATACTCGGTCTTGATGGCGACTATGGGCACTTCAATGTAATCCTGCTAAGAATCACCTCATGTTCAAATGCCATTTTTTTACTGTTTCTGTTTATTTTAACTTAAATTCTTAAACTTATTTTATAATGAGTTATGCAGTTAGACCGTATTTTCGTTAAAAATCTAGGGCTTTTTCTTGGGGAAAACTGTTATATATACTTTACTACCTTTCTACACATGGCTTCACCTGCGTAGACTTAAATATGTACTTTTATCTTTTATATTGAATAATCTTACTGTCAATATCAATCACATTCCCGCATTCAATTCTGCTCTCAGTATCATTGTGATTCTAACAGTATCATGTGATTCTAATTCCATAATTGGTTTAGATGTCAACCTCATACTCAATTTTAGTCCCGATCTTGGGCTTTGATTCTGCTCCCAGTCCTGCTTTCACTTCTGATACCACTATTGGTCACGATTCTAATTTGTAAATATCCAGGGCATATGCTAGTATCACAAATAAAATACAGGTTATGTTACTGGGAACAGTGTAGCATTCTATTAATAAGATAATTTTTTAGAATCGGTACGCACATGTGATCTGGTGACCACATCGCATGTGTGTTTTAAATCAGCATGTGTGGTCAAAAAATCATCTGTGGAAACAGATAAATTATTCTATCACTTTCACATCAGCAGCTTTCGGGAGATAGTGGTTGAAAAGAAATTACCTACATCCTTAAAATAAACAACATTATTTAGCACAAATTGCTAATAATTTATGTAAGAAATGGTGTATTTGCATTATTTAAAGTTACTTTATGTCACCTTTTGGAGTTTCTGCCATTCTCAAATATATTTTCAAGAGTTAAATTTTTTTTACATATTCTTTATAAACAACTCAAAACCACCTATAGCACCACCTCCTTGCACCCTGGTGGATGTGACTGTTGGCAATTTCCTGAGGATGTGCCTGGTTGGCATGAAACATATGTAGAATTGACAGTTTAACAGTTAGCGGAATAAGATAATTATAAAAATAAATAACACTTGCTTAGGTGTTCGATATCTGTCAATCCTCTGGAATCAATATTCAATCATTTGGATAGAGATTCGTAGTGGAGAGGCAGATTCGAGGGTCAGCGCGGTGGGTTGCATGCTGCATGTTAATGCATATTGCAGGCAAGCGTCACCTATAGCAATTATTATTTACTTAAAATAAATAATTTAAAAAAATGAATAATCATATTTTTCATTAAAAAGTCGAGGGAAATGTTTTTTTTATATATTTTATATACAAATTGAAAATAATTCATCATATTTTATTTACATTTAATTATAATATATGTATGTATGTATATGTATATATATATATGCCATTACATTCAATTCGTTGCAATTTTTTAGGTAGTAATATTCCTACTCCTATAGAAATTTTAGGACTGATCAAAAAACTATGACAGGTAGTTTTATCAGTCCTCTTTTGATGTTAACCTAACACTACCTAAAGAATTCCAAAGAAACCGAAACAGGTGAAAATCTGAGGGCGCAAGGTCAAGGCTATATGATGGATGCATTAACACTTCCCAACCAAACTCTCTCAATATCAACTGAGTGGCTAAAAACATGTGTGGTCTGGCATTATTATTGTGAAAAATCACACACTCTTTCTATTGATCAATTCCGACCATTCTTTCTCTTGCTTGAGTCTCACCAGCTGTTTCTCAAAAGCTCATAATGAATAATGCCCTTCCGATCCCACCATATACATAACTTCAACTTATTGCGAATTAATCAGAATTTTTCTATATATATATCTGTGGAGCTTGCTTGTTTTTTGGTCATGATTTTTTTGCATGTTCTCATCATAGGTAATCCATTTATCTTGACCAGTGATCAATCCTTTCAAAATGGTTCGGTTTCATTATGTTATAATAGAGAATGCAAATGAGTACATGATCCATTAGATTTCTTTCTATGCGCTTGCATGGGATCCAAGTATCGAGTTTTTTTGTAAGTCCAGCTATTTTCAAATGCGTCAAAATTGTTTTGTGGTCAATCACCAACTCTTCAGCTATTTCCTAAGAAGTAATACGCTGATCTTACTCTACTTTTTCCAAAATGGCATCGACTTTATCAGTTACTGGTTGACCAGAATGAGATTCATCTTTGACATCAAAATTATTAGACTGAAAACGTTTGAATGAATTTTGTGTTTTGACACTACATTAGATCCATAAACGTCACACTTTTTTTTCGTGGTTTGTGTCATATTTTTCCATTTTTCTTTAAAAAACTTCAAAATTTCTAGGTTATATTCACTCATTTTGGTGGACAGAAAAACAATAGAAAAATAGCGGGAGACCTTTTTACTTTTTATTGTTTTAAATGTCATCTATTTAATGGTATCAATACTAGCTAAATAAAAAAGCACAACCAAAAAGAATTGATTACAAATTTTTACTTATGAAATATAAATGAACTTATTACCCGACTTAATATTTCTAAAAATTGTAATTTTATGCTTAATTTTAGGAAACTAAATTGTGCATTCTCAATAAATAAATTTTTCTGTGCGACATTAAAGATCCTAAAAATTGAAGTCCATTCATAATAGCTGTATTCCAACATTTTCCGTTTTGAATAATCAATTTTATTAGACTGGAGGCAATTTCTAACAATCTCTGTAGTGAAGGGTATAGCTGATGATTTTATTCTTTACTTATAAGACATGACAAATGAATTGACAATTACTTTTTCATTAAATCTTTTGATGACAAAGTCCTATTCATTAAAATATTCAGTTAGGGCAGCCCAGAAACAATATAAATCATGAAATGCCTATGTTTTAAAACAATTATAAAATACATAATAGTATGTGTTTATAAACCTAAACCACATTTTATGCAGTAAGCGTAAAGGACAGTGACCGGATAATGAACAAGTAAAAATTTTTTGAAAACTTTTCACACCATACAATGTATGCTACATTTTTTTTTTAAATGGATCGTTCTACATAGCTTTAATATTTTCATTTAGTTACTTGATTATCTGCTATTAACGAAGCTTTTATCCCCTAGACTAATATGTATGGATGTCAAACCAAAATAATTCATTATTAAATCTTATTAGCATTACTTACCTGCTGAAATAGAAAAAATAATTATTTTTACCACTGAGAAAAGGTCTCAATGTAAATTTTACAGGATTTTCTATGGAAGTAGGCGTCGTCTACCCATTTCACTATCACTTCACAACTAAATGTACTCAAAAAGATCGCACCGACCTGCACTCGGGCCGCCGTGCGCGAGGTGCCCGCGGTCTCCACCCCGCGGGGCTCCGCGAACACCCCTCCGAGCCGAGTGGTAGCCACGTCGGGGATGCATTCACTTGTCTTCGCTGAAAGCTTCCGCTTGTTCGCTCTCGTCTCCATTTTTGGCTGGAATAGTGTATTATCTATGCTGGACAACAAAACGATGCGGAAATTTGAATGTCGATACACACGAAAACACGAACGTGACAACTACAGAATGACAATTGAGTCGATTGACTCATTGACAATTTAAAATGTTGCTCGTTTTAGAAATTTTACCATTTTTACATATATTACAATTTAGTGTTACTAAGAAAAAAAATTGCACTACAAAACTTCGCTTTTAAAACCGACTTTCACACACGTGAATTTTGCAAAAAAAATTGGTTGTCTGTAAAGTCGATTTGCGGACGATAATTTTACGTGATAATGTCATAAGAAAAAATTGATAAAAAACTGCATTCTTTAATGAATTGAATAATTATTATTTTGTGTAATACAAAGAAGGAGTTAATAAAAAATAACAATGTTTTCGATAAATTGACATTTATTTGCACTCGTTAATTTAAATATTTTTCTACTTAAATTATATAGTAAAGAGATAGATGCATCACAAGCCGCACGGTTAGTCCGATCGTGCCTCCCTATTGTTCCGCGCTCTCGCTCGCACGCTCGGCTCAGGCGGAACGCGACAATGAGTCATGCTTTTTCGGCCGTGCAACCGGCGTTCATCGATTTATAAGACGTTATTACATCAAAAAAAAATTTTTTCTAAAAATACTCATCTTCGATAACTTAATTTTTCTTGCATTTTTCAGAACCTTCTGTCAACAATAAAACAAGAGCCGTATTAATAAAGCACTCTTAAGTGCGACGTTCCATCTTAAGTGTGAAAAGAGCAAGACGGTTGAGTATTTCTCTACAGAAAATAATTTGTCTCGCTCCCTCTTCATTTCTTGAGATGGCGCGTCATTTGAGTGACGCGCTATCTCGCATGCGCTATCGAATGACAAGCCGCTTTATACTCTATATCTTTAAGCATTTGAAAGAATGGTATTTTTTTGAATACCTATACACAGTGAAAAAAATGTATAAATTCAATATGGCCGCCAACAAAATAACGGATTACGTGTTTTTTTCACAACCCCTAAATATGGATACCAAATGAAAGGGCTTGACTAGCAGGATACTGCTGTTTGACAACGACATCGCTCTGCTTGGTGCTACTATTACATAGCTACCAAATTTTCAAACAATGTGTTCTTATTGATACATCTATAAAAAATATTTTTATAACATTATTTGTTAGAAAACCTTTTTGCTCAAGCGTCACCATTGTTTTTATTTTTATTAAATCATATTATGGAAATATTATTTGAAATGTCAACATTTGTTACACTGTTATTCGGATCATCGGTTTTTTTTTACCGTCTAATATCACTGATCTATAAATACATATAAATTGATCTTTTTAAAGTAAACATACATTGTAATGACTTTTGGTAGTCACATTGTAAGCACTTAAAATTAGGGATGTACATGTGAAAAAGAAAACGATATTTTTTCGATATAATATATCGTAGTGTTCTATCGATACTTTACGATATATCGAACATTACTTGTATTTAACTAGTCTATCTATAATATTAAATAGGGATTAGGTTAATATGAGTCAAAACATTTAGAGAGAAGAAACAAAACAATTTATTTATAAATCATACGAAAAAGTAGACAAGACCATACGACCAAAAGTCATGTTTAGCATCATAAATCCCAGTACTTTTTCTCCAAACCTTGCAAAAACAAAATTTTATTCACCCTTTTGTCTTGCAATCTGCTCGTCTGCTGTGTAAGAACCTGTGCGGCTGTGAATAAGTAGATGAAAAGAAAAAAAATGGAATGTGACACGATATTTGGTATATCGGATGAAATATATCGATATTACATTAATAGTAGACGATTCGATGATATCGGATTGAAGCGATATATCGCGTATATATATCGATATTTTCTTTAATATCGATTTAATCGCCCACTACTATTTAAAATATGATTGAGTGTTATGAGATAGTGCAGTTTGGGTCTCAGCAAGAAATAAACTAATAACGTGCTAATAACACTCACGCTAAGAACACAATCAGCTCTATTAATGTACTCTGTGAAATATAACTTCCAACGTTTTCTACAATCGACAGGTAATTTTATTATTACATACGAGCTCGTAAACAATACCGGAAAAGCCTACTCGACTTTTCAAATACAAAACAAAGTAAAGAACTATGTGCGAATGTCTTAAAAATTATTAGCATTATTTGATGTGCTGTTCAGGTATCTAAAATGTCTGCATACAGGACAAAGTAAAGCGTAATGTATTTTTCACGATACAAAATGAAATAACTCTGAAGGATACTTCATTTTGATAATTCGTGCTGGAAATGTCTTTTGGATTTGGAATATTCTTATGTGATATAACAACTCCATGGCAGTGTCTGATCCTAATTTGTTTTGGGGTTAATGAGATAAATGCTGTAAATGTATGTTGAATCAGTACTCTGTCTCAGTGCTTCGAGAGTGCACCATATTTATAGAGGGTGCTCTGCTCTATATATATGGTATATATGTATGGTACTCCGTTCAGTGTGGGCTGTGTTTATTTCTTTTGTGACCAATTTCACTCAAAGGCTTGGTCGTGTAAATTAAACTTCTGTTATGCTTTCGCTGTTGCTCAGAACAAAAAAAAAGATTCTGAAGTGGGGGGCGGGGAAGACCTCTTCTACAGAAGATCGAGAAGTATAAAAACTAAAGATATAAATGGTCCTGTAGTAATTGAAAGTGGTAAAACTGTTAAAGTTCAGCTTTGAATGATATTGAATAGATTCATCATACTTCTTCAGGGTCTTGTTTTAGAAATAGCACAAAAGCCATGTTTGTTTTATAATATGGCAAATTATAACAAAAGATTGGACGTCACTGGACCATTTTTCCGATATAAACTCAATGTTTTACAAAAACAAAGAGTTCCTTCACTAATATCCAATTTTCCTTGCTCATAAATGTGCAAGTAACCATATGGAAATATATTTTATTTGCTGATACCTATTTCATATTATCTAAATATGGATCTTTTATTTTTTATGTCTTTACTTGTAAGGAAGCAATAGTAGTAACTGTTTCTTTAAAACAAACTTACAAATATGTTCATGAATTGCCTCCATGAAACACTAAAATGAATTAAAACCAAATTACTAATTACGTGCTGTTGTGTAGTGCGATCGTTGTTGGACATGGCGTGCTTCAGCTGCAAGCCCCTTATCAGAAATAGAAAATCTCTAGTGGTGGAGTGACAGATTCTTATACGACAACTGCCCTGTTTCCAGTTGTATTATTATTCGTTTATAATTGAAAAAGTCTACCATTGTATTGATATTCCATTGTAGTTTTGACATTTGTTATGATGCAATCTGCTTTTAAAATGAAAGATTTATTTCCTGCAAATTTCTGATCTTTGAAAAGTACATAATTCGTATTTCATTTTTATTACCGGACCACTCATTTATCACGTTGCTTTGCTTAAACAGGTACAAAGGAATCTGAGGGTCAATTGGAGTTGTTAACAAAAAAGAATCCTAAATATGCTAACAGAATAGGATACTAATCAAGCTATATCATGGTCAGGCCTAGATATAACAGAGAACCTATTCTATCACTGTCCGTCTGGCCATATGATGTTTCATATGTAATTTTAGTTATATATTGTGACATATAGTATTCATTTAAACGATTGGTAACAAAATACGAAGCATAGTCAGCCACCTTGTGTTGTGCCATAAAAAAAAATTATAATAAATATAATGGCTGTAGTATATTTATTATTTTTCTATTAACATTCGAGTCTGGTTAACAGGAGTGTGACGAAACACCTGCAGTGAAGATGGTGAGCGACGGTTGAGATTTAGTCTCCTCATAAGGATTGGATGCAGTACTCGCACACGTTGTGGACTCTGGACTTGATATTGACTTGCATTTCAAAAAGGTTACTGTCACAATCTTCTGCAGCAGAAATTGGATTTTTTATTACACACGAATGCACCTACATACATACACATATATATAATTCACTTTAATTTAATTTTATTGCAATCATAGCATGTCTATAAAAAGACTGGCTGACTGACTGATCAGCACACAGCTGAAACACCTCGGTCTAGAGACTTGACAATATAAGACTTTTGTAATGTGCCATAAGGCAAGCACTAAGGAGTGTTTGGAAAGTTCTTTCCTGAGAGGGTAAAATATAGTAAAGTATTATATATTAAATAATGAATATGTGAAATACAATATAGAGATTGATATTGAAAACATGACTGGAAGCACGGATGTACCCAGCTCCTGGCCCGGGAGGGCAAGTCAGAATGTGTAAATGGGGCGTTATATATATTGTAGAACATACAATTTCCAGGATAGGGGGGCAGCTGCGCTCCCGTGGGTATGGCCTATGGATGGAAGGGTTGCTCGATATAAAAGATAATATGATGAAGTGTTGCCCACGAAAGCAAAGCCGCCAGCGAAAGCTAATAATTTTAATATAACCCTTAGGTTGTACAGGAACATTGTTTTATTTCAGTAATATATCTAATCTATTGATAGAATCCACATTTACCTATTCGGTTTGAAAATTTTGGAAGGTAAACATGTAATGATTTTTTAGAATATTTTTATAATCTAATATTGCAATGTTTTCATTGTCCGAAAGAGAATCTTTTTAAATGATGCTATACTTTTTTTAACTAGAGAAGAAATGTGATATTTTATGTCGAGATTTTAGCATAAACAGACACACATAGTTTGGTTGAAGCAAAATTATGAATTATGTGACATAGTTTGACGTTTGTGTTTTAGCAATGTCATAATGAAGGCTGTGACTTTGTCTTGATATGAAATACACTCTGTGAATTATAGATAATGCTTTGTTCCTTTTTGTATTTTTCTATTTTGATTCACATTATCATACTTGATACTGATATTCTTTTAGTTAGTTAAATATATTTTTGCTTTCACAGCACTGAAACCTGGCCAGTCAAATAGATGTCATTGAATAGGAGTTAAGGACAATCACTGTGAATACACTAGAACTCCATCTGTGGATGGTTTTATGCAAGTCTTAACCGGAACACACTATTATGATCAACGATTGTAAAGAAAGAAATTTTATGACTTCTTCGAGATTGAGGACATGCCATAAGATGGCTGGTGCAGATTTGTGTTAGGGCAACCACTGAATGTGACTGCAGGATCGAGGTGTCCAGAAATAAATCAGATACATATGCAGACATAAATGAAAATGCATTTAAATGCAAGTCGGAGGAATTTGTGCAAAATGATATAAAATTAGTTACATGCACATATTAGCTCGAAAACCATATATTAGGAAGCAAATTCTTTATGGTGAAACTGATAAATAATTATTTAAGTGTGACTGATGCGAGTATAGTACATCTCATTTAATCAATCTAGCAATACATTTATGCACTCATACAGGCAAAAACCCATCTAAATGGCCAGTATGGCACAGAGCATGTCAACTGGCTGATTCAGAAACACGCACATGTGTTCGTATTAGTGAAAAACGGTATAAGTGTGGGCTGAGTGAGTGTAGTACATCTTACTTAAATAATTTAAAAAGACAAACACATTCATACCAGAGAAAAACCTTATAAGTGCCTGCAGTGTGAATACAAAAGGTCTCTTCGAGTGGTTTTAAAAAGACATGTATACTCATACTGGTGAAAAATTTCACAAGTGTCCGCATTGTGAGCACAGTACATTTCTATTATCTAATTTAAAAAGACACATGCGTTCATAATGGAGAAAAACCGTGTAAGTGTGATCAGTGTGGTCACTGTGTCTGATCTGTGTACTATTAAAATGCGCATGTGAATACGAGCAAGAAACCGTACTTTTCTGAACAGTGTGCGTACAGTACTTCTTGGATTAATGATTTGAAGAGGCACACAAAGATTCATACTGACGAATAACCCTTCAAATGCGGGTAGTGTTAATACAGCACACATTATTGCAGTGTCCTTAAACGCCACATTCATAGTCGTCACGCGCATGCGAAGTGAATACAGTGACAACCTGATACAAGAGTATGCACTGATACATTCACACTCAACCATGTCTATCGTCTCGAGTCAAGCAATATGTTGGGTGGAAGGAGGTGGGGGGTCATCTCCGTCCGATTGCTTTGTGAGCTGCTGGTGAATACTAACAGTTTGTTTCAATACAGACACAACAGGTAACAATCAACGAGGGTGAATTGTACAGACAGTTAATCACTATACAAAACTGAAAATTGTAGATGTCTACAGAAACTGTGTACCAGATTTTGTTCAATATAATGTTCATTAAATATACTTTGTTTTTTTCTTATAATGTCATTATGAATTTTATGGAGGTTTATATCACACACAGCCTTGTGTAATTAATAATGATAAGTTATAATAATTAGAATTCCATAATAATTCAAAGATGCAAAATTATAAAACTGCGACACGTATGCACAATAAGACTTGAAGTGAACACTGTTAAAAGAAATTGTGAGATCTCTAGGAACGGAAATAACAATAGGAGAGCTGGTAGCCATTTTTGGGTAGCTCTTGGACAATATCATTGACAAGTGTTTAACATATTGTTTGTGTACTACACAAATAAATACAGATCCGAATTTGATGACTACCTTTGCTTTTGGTCTCTTTCCATGCATAAAATCTTTGGTCGTCAGTCTTTCATCAATCTGCAGACACCAATTTTACTATCCACTTCTGAGCATATATTCCGAGTATTGAAGCTGTTTTCTTAATCAGCGTTTTGCCTATCTGGAAACTAGACATGACGAATTGCGAATCTCATCACCTCAATCGAGCCGACCCACTCTTATATGATGATAAAACAGCCCCGGTAAGGATTCTGAGGTCTATTTTTGTTTCATTAATGAAACTTTGAGAAATGCAGCGGGAATATGGAAATCATTTTGAATTTGTGTAATGGAAAAGAAACAGATACGCAGATGCAACCTGGGTCAAATGTTAGATTTTTTTTTTCAGTAAACTGCCGGGACATACGTACAACCTATCAAAGATTAGCTGGCCCGTCAGATATTATACCGCTGTCATGTGGGTGCCTTGTTTATATAGTTAAGGATGGCAACTTTACATGCATGGCCGTATACTGAATTCTGTTACAACTTTGCATCGATCCATCCCAGTTTTGCTTTCGATTTTGATTCGGATCATACTTGATTCTGATCCTGAATACACACTAGTTTTAGAACTCAATACCGTTATCGATTTCGGACCCTGCTCATTCTGGTCCCGTTCTTGATTCTGCTCCCCATGCCGGTTTCTATTCCCGATTCCGATTCAAATCAGTCACAGTTCCGATGTAGACGGAGCTGAGAGCAAACACTAGTATCAAACTCAAGCTATATTAATTGAATATAAGGTATATCACTCTGAGACAGTGTAGGTTTTTATAAGTTGAAGATTTTTTTTTTAATTTTTTACTACTAATAGTATAAATATATATATATGAAGCCGGAAGCAATTGTTAGCATCCTAATTTACTCAGAAATATCTGTTTATAATATAAATACGCCTATGAAAATCTGGGAAAATGCTAGGTTTTTTTTTCAGGAATCTTAAGATATACATGTCATCAAAATTTCATTGTAATCAGATCAATGACTCACGCATCCAAAGAGGACAAACATACAAATATTCATTTTTATATATTAAGATATGTAGAGCGGGTGGAGTCAGATACGCAAGTGCCAGAATGTGCACCGAAACCGGTAAGCGAACGCTAACCGTCGGCGATTGCACGTCGCACATACGGGTATTTGCACCTAAAAAACTGGCCAAAAATCAATTCTGTGAAATCGCGAAGATTCCAAAACAACATGGTCGTTTATATAGCTAGAAGTATTGCGCATCAAGTGACAGCTATCTTAATTTTCTCGACTCCCGCGCTGCACGCTAAAGTCAGTCGGAAGTTACCGCTAGCGTGAAGTGTACGCGAGATTCATTGATGCTCTCTCTGAGTGTTTTTAAAATACGCATAATTATTTCGTGTTTCGAAGCTACTCATAAAATATTTGTGATGGATCCATCAGAACCTGGTATGTACTTGCATTTCAAACAATTTTTAGTTAAATTATCTTGCAATTTTAGTATTTACTGAAAATATAAAATAGCATAGAAAATGTAGGTATTTTTGTATTTTAAACACAATCTCTAAGAGTTTTACTTAACTTCTAAACTTTTCTATGCTATGATTTATACATAGGATTGAAGAGGGGTAATTGAATAAGATGCTCAATTAAAAAATTGTCGCGGAATATCGCGGACCAATGTTTTATTCATAATATTAGTAGGGCGGTTAGATTGAGAGAAAAGATGCCCATAAAAAATATTTTCTATTTTTCCTTCAGGGCCGTCTGGTGTCAAGTTCTTATCCCGAAAAGACATTTATGATATACTACAAAGTTCACAGGAGCCAAATTTTAACAAAAAGTTAATTGACATGGAAGCAACTCTGATTAACAAATACTGTAACGACGAAGATCAACGAAAACATTAGATACATAAACTGTCATCAGTAAAACACCAATTTAAATCCAGATGGCTTGTGGCGTATAAAAAAAAAGATGTATTTGAAAAAAACAACAACAATTGGCTTCATGGAATGACCTCACTACAATTGCCTTTAGGTTTGTGTTACTTTTATGTTAGAGGTACTGCTGTAGTTGTGAATGGATATGAATTTATTGCTTTTTTTGTTTGTTATGAGTGTTAAAGTACGTATAGTTTTTTTACAGAAAGAATTCTGAGCCGCGGTCGTCCGAAAAAAAAATTCGCAGAATCGAGTGAGAGAAGCAAACATCGAAAAACTGAAGAACTACGATTACAAGATGTAGAAAAGCTGAGTTATGCGACTCTTATGGTATTACGCGCTTCATGTAAATCAGGCACATCGAAGGTTGTAAAAGATTTAACCAAGAGTCCAAGACGTGCACGAAAATACAGATCAGCTTTCAGAAAAAGCAATAAAGAAGAGAGGCAACAGTTGTCTAGTTTAGAGGCCTTATCTATGTATGTAGAATCTGGTCTGACAAGAACACAATATGAAATAGTGAGATCGAGCAAAAAAAATTTGTATCCTTGTTATACCATTCTCCAAAGAACTAAAAACGATTGTTACCCTATCAAAGAATCCTATAGAGTTACTGCTACGTGTGCCGAAATAAACTTGCAAGAAGATTTTTTGCTGACCACGAACAATCTGCATCAATAACTGGCTTAGATGTAAATCTAGTATTTAGGTTCAAAATTATCTTGGAAGCCATATCGAGTAGATACAAAATAAACATAGAAACGTTTAAAGAATATGCGAGTGAAACTGAAAAACTATATGTACAGTTATATCAATGGCATCCAATGTCCCCAACTATTCATAAAATTCTACGCCATGGAGCAGAAGTAATTTCATCGGCCCTACTTCCAATTGGTCAGCTCTCGAAAGAGGCTGCAGAAGCCCGTAATAAACATTTTAGAGATTACAGGCTAAATTATTCTAGAAAATTTTCCCGCGAAGCTTGTAACCTGGATGTTATAAATAGACTCCTACTGACATCAGACCCTCTCATTACGGGTATGAGACAAAAACCAAAGCGGAAAGCACAACCTTTTCATAAAGGCATGTTAAAATTACTACCGCCTGCCGAACCGCCAACGACCTCTGATCCAGAAAGCGACGCTGATTTATGTAGTTACAACAGAGATATGCAATAAAATAGAATAAATCTCTTAGTAAACGAACAATTTTTTTCATTTATTTTTTATTTATTAGATATTTATTATATATGGAACGACTAAATAAATCCTAAAACATTATTTTTCTAGTAATTGACATCCATACGTCCATTACAGGACGAAAAATATTTTTGGCCAGTTTTTAGGTGCAAATACCTGTGTGTGCGTCGGTTCGTATTTCGAAGAAGGCATTGCTGTGGCAAGGCTTTCATCGAATCTTGGATTTCGAAATAAAACCTTTGAGCAATAGATGGCCACAGAGATGCGGAGATGTCATCCTAGATTGTTTACTGCAGCTGTAACTACTGAACCCCGAGTGCCACAAAAGCAATTACACCGCTTTATATATTATTTTCTAAAATTATCAGATTCCATAGACCTTACCGATTGAGGTCTATGGTGATGCTTTTCATTTAGTTAGTTATTCATTATTATGGTTTTCCAACGGTGTACAATTCAAGACAATATAAAAAATAAACAATAGTAGAATAATTGCCCATTTGCATACACAAACTAGCGATATATATATACTAGCTCTTCGCATGCGTGAACATAGAATGTCTTCATTTACCTTTCGTGTGAAAAGATCTTGGCTGTCAACTCTGATCTCGTTTCCGTTTCAATTATGGTTCTGATGCTGTTCTTGACTTAAAGCCTATATTCTATTCCAAGCCAAGCTTTATTCATCCGCGAAAATCGTATTAAAATCCGTTCAGTAGTTTTAAAGATGTATGCGAACAGACAAAGGATTTTTTAATATATTATCAACAAAGTCGATGTATTCTTTACATGTATAGAAAATTTCATTCTGATCGGATGTATAGGTCAACAGTTATAATGGAACAACCAAAAAAACCTCTATAGATTTATATATTATAATAAATAAAAATTAAGGTGATACATTATTTTAAAAGAATGAATATTAAATAACGACTAAGTGTACTGACCTATACCCTATAGAATCGTTCATGCGTCTTTCTGCATATATTCATAATTTCTTTTTTAGGCCAACTTTCCCAAAGAAACCATAGTCATTGAAGTAGCCGTTTCTGAGCAAAATAAAACGTAAACGTGTAAATATACGAAGTACAACCCTAGCGCTTAGTAACTCGATCTTCTGCGCGCTCAAACTGACCCACTCCGTCATCCGAAGCTCGTACGCGGCGGGCTCCGGCAATCAGTGTCCAGCAAGTCCGCCGCGGAGCAGACGCAACACCATCATCGACAGTAAACGTGGATTACAACAGCTACCAAATTAAAAATAAATAAATAAAGCCAGTGCCACAGCTCAGGCTGTGATGTGCTGGGATGGAATCAATTCGGCATTTGTCCAAACGGCTGAAACAACAGATTTTTGATGGTAAAGAAATTATATATTGGCGAGACATTTATTACACATTAGTCATTTCCTCTAAAAATAATGTTAAGACAGACGATATTGATACATCAGTTTAGACGAAAGTGACACTGGTGTTTAGAATATAATCTGAGAAATTCTTCTATTTCTTTGACACATCACGGTCTGAATTGACTTCAGTCCCAAGTCATTATCCTTGAATGATCTGTTCATAGTGCGAGCTTATTATTTATTCATTTATTTATTATTATTTAATTATATTTTTTTAAATTTATGAATAAAATTCTGTATAATTATTGTGATGATATTAATTTTATAAAGTAGACAAAGGTTTAGAGATGTAATTCCAAAAATGTTTTTGATTTCTACGGCCTTTCTCTTTTGCATATGGATAATGTATGCTTAAAAAAATATAATAAATTGTTCTTTGTTTCATTACTCGTACACTTTTATTTCGATTTTTATGTTTCTTGCAAATGAATGATGGCCATTTTTGTATAAAATGTGCCCTGATGGGAAATAAGTTCTTAAATGTATAATTAATTCTCACTCATAACTCGTGATTACCATGAAGTATTTTATCTCACAAAACATTGGTATATGTAGAGTCAATCACAAATTATTTAATAATTTTTGTGAAAATTACAAATATATTGTCGGCTTAAAGCATATACCTGTTAACGTCATATTAGGTTACTTTTCTGGAGTAACAAAAAACTTTCTTACGTAAAATTTACACTTATTTTAAGAAATGGCTTTAAAATATCTTCTGTATTGTGTTACATTCTTTATAATATTAAATAAAAAAAGATATACTTAATTCGGTATTTATTTGCTTTTTAACACTATTGTGACTTTGCAGGTTTTATTAGTCAAATACATCTTTAGTAATGGACGTAGCAAATTTTCAAAATAAAAATATTTTTATGTTCCTCTTTCAATATCAAGAACTTACATAGTATATATAGTTTAATGACAAACCAACATATTTATTTAATTTATATAATTTGAACACTATAATCACATAGATTAGGAACCCATTTTTCAGTCTTTACATTAATAGACTCAATAACACCTTTTTACTCCAGAGGTCGGTTATCACAAAACTTGATTCCGCTACTGAATGATATTTTGTCAATTTCTGTTAATTAAAAGAAAAAAATATATAAACAATTTGTCTGAAAATTATATTTCTAGTCTTTAATATTTTTTTAACATATGAAACTCGAACACAGTGCACATTTATATTCTTTAATGTTTTTCTTAAAAAACAAATTGAAGGGTCCTATGTTGTCGATTGGTCAACTCCGTAAATGCCAGATTTTCTCTATACGCACACGCGCCCACGCGCACAATATACATATTTAAGTGGCACAATGTACATATTTATAAATGATATACAGTGATAGCTTGACAACAACTGACAGATCATTTATTCAAAAAAACAAAGGTACAGACAGAACTATCATAGATGGCGCCACTGGTTACATTTTGTTACAGTAACAATATCTAAGTGGCACAATGTACATATTTAAGTGGCACAATGTACTTATTTGAGCGGCACAATGTACATATTTAAGTGGCACAATGTACTTATTTGAGCGGCACAATGTACATATTTAAATGCTACAATGTACATATTTTGTTTATTTTAGTGAAAACATTATTTATTATCGGATACAATAGTAATTATCAGATTCCTATTGTAAAAATGACATTATAAGTGTACTTACATAAATAAAATGAAATATCTGTTTGTGATTTCAACACAACTATGTTTTATTAAGTTATAAAGTTATTTATACATATCAAGCACCTGTACAATCCTTTCAAAATATTCTGTCTATCCGTCTGCCTGTTTTTTTGTCCTGGGCATCTGCGGAGCGACAGAACTAATCACGGTGAGATTTTCACTGGAAGGTAGAGGAGCGTATATTTTCATTCGTCCACACGAGCAAAGTGCCTCCGATGACAAACGGCAACCACATCTATATGACGTCCCCTCGCCCTGCTTGCGAATTAATTCTTCTGCGAAGGGATATATCGGACAGAAGGTTCGTTTTATGTTAATATTATTAACATAAAACGAACGAAATTCCTACATACAGCAAACGCAAAACATGAAATTCCTGATTGTATTGTACTGTCTTCACAATTATATGATTCTCCACTTGTATAGGTGAGCATGTAAGCTTTTATTGCATTAAATTTTGACTTGCTATATTCACACTATTCGCATTTATAAGGTTTATCATTTTTTATATGAATGTGCATGTCTGTCTTTAAAGCATCTAGTCGAGATGCGCTATACTCAAACTTCTTACACATGTATGACGTTTCGCCTGTATGAGTGCGCATGTGTATTTTTAGATTGCTCAGTTGAGATGCACTGTATTCACACCGCTTACATTTGTACGGTTTCTCCCCGGTATGAATGCGCATGTGCGTTTTCAAATTACCTATCTGAGACGCACTATACTCGCAATGCTCGCATTTGTATGGTTTTTCGCCCATGTGAGTGCGCATGTGCCTTTTTAGATAGTCCACCCGTGATGCACTATAATCACACTGTTCACATATATACGGCTTTTCGCCTGTATGGATGAGCATGTGTCTTTTCAAATGACCGAGCCGTGATGCACTGTACTCGCACTCTTGACATCTGTACGACTTCACACCCGTATGAATGATTATGTGCTTTTTTAAAGCGCTCTGTTGAGCCGCACTGTATTCGCACATCCTGCATTTGAATGGTTTCTCACCGGTGTGAATGCGCATGTGTGTTTTTAAATTACTCAAATGAGCGACACTGTATTCGCATTGCGTACATTTATACAGTTTTATGCCGGTATGCGTGAACATGTGTTTCTTCAAATCACTAAGTTGAGACGCTCTGTGCTCGCACTGTTCGCATTTATATGGTTTTTCGCTCGAATGAGTAAGCTCGTGCGCTTTTATAGCGTTTACTCGTGATGTGCTATATCCGCACCGCTCGCACTTATAAAGCCTTTCACTCATATGAGTGCGCATGTGTATTTTCAAATTACCCCGTTGAGATGAGCTGTACTCGCACTGTTTACATCTGTACGGCTTTTCACCCGTGTGAATCAACATGTGCGTTTTTAAGTTATCTCGACGTGACGCACTGTAATCGCAATGCACACATTTATATAGTTTTTCGCTCGTACGGGTGAGGATGTGTTTTTTTAAACTACCTACTCGAAATGCGTTCTGCTCATATCGTACGCATGGTGGGTTTTTATCTGTATGTTTAATAAGCATATGCGTTTTTAAATCGACAAGCCTAGGTGCGCTATAATTACACTGTTCACATTTGTAAGGTTCAACACCCGTATGTGTGCGCATGTGTGCTTTTAAATTACCTATCTGAGATGCGCTGTACTCGCAGTGCTCACATTTGTATGGTTTTTCGCCGGTGTGCGTGCGCATGTGTATTTTTAAATTACTCAACAGTGACGTACTGTACTTGCATTGTATACATATAAATGGTTTTTTATGCGCACAAGTGCGATTGCTTAAATGACTCAATTTTGATGCAATGCATTCATAATGTTCATTTTTAAATGATTCTCCATCCGAATGTATATGCTTGCGATTTATTAAAGATTTAATATTTGTGCCACATGTAGAACGATGACATTGACATCGCTCTCCACCAGGATGTGCAGCCGCTTCAGCCTCTGACAAAGTCTTGCAGTCGCAATTAGTCTGAGATCTAATGTAACATCTGCGCTGGTCCCCCTCTTGTTCACACATTTTCCGATTATCGGAGTCATCATTAGTATCTTCTCTTGAAAGTTTCTCAGTCTTGTCTTTACTCTTCATTTGTAATGAGTAACTGACATTAAGCAGTACTCTAGAGTGCTTATCGTCTTCTTCTACTGTCTGCAGCATTAATTCAGTAGATGCTGTAAAAGTAAAAAAGCTTCAATTAGTTTGAGTACCAATTAAGGAGTGATTTTTATCAAGTGCATTTCATGACTTCATTATGATTAAAGTTTAGTCTCCAATGTTATTATTGGTCTGCCATCTGCGTCATGTAACTGCATAATGAAAAGTTTACCTAAATAATTTCATTTTATACCATCATTATAGGATTGTGCCTAAAATTACAAAGAAAAATGCATAGCATCTGCTCTGTGTCCTATGGACACCATGCAAAAAATTCATTCACAATTTTCGAGGACGTACATTTTTATTGTTTTCAAAATTATTGTTTCAAAATAATTTCTATTTCAAACATAAATAGCATATTTAAACTGATACCATAAAAAATATGCCTTGGTTAAGTAGGTAATAAAATACACATTATTCACCACAACATTAGAGAATATTGTAGTAGGAGTAGGTGACATAGGGGTATCCTACCTCCCCCTACAATATAATAAACTAGGGCAAGCTAGCATAGTCGTGTGTACAAAGATTTCAAAACAGGGTATGCAAATTTAAAAAACTTATCATTTTCAGCACTGTTTCAGTTGGGCTGACGGTGGCTACCTACCCTACCTGACTCTTTTTGTACGATAGATTCTTCTAGAATATTGAAAGGTTTCACGCAGGTAGTTAACAAATTCAAGTCTTATAAACTTTTGTAGCACCTGCAACACTCGTTCAAAACGCTATCTACAATCTCGCAAAACAAATGCTTGCAGTGCTGTTGTACATTATCAATACTGCTTTTTCTTTTAGGTTGGTCGCGATTGGATTTTAAAACAAGTATAATTGATATAAAACTTAGTTCTATACAGTTCCATGAAAGTTTCAAACATTTTAATTTTTCGGAGACAGTAAACAATGTCTAGTTATGTTTTGTAATATCCCCATACATAATGTCCATCTCAAAAAATATTGTTGAAAATGTATTTAGGAAACAATTGAAATTATAATTCCCTGGTCTTCACAATCAATTTAACCATTTCCTCCAAATAAAAGTTGTAATGGGCAGAAAACTCACTTGTGCATATCGGTGCTGGCTCTGCGCCGCTACCGGAGCTTGTGCAAGGCAGCTCCGACAAATTTTTCTGTGAATAAATATTTTTCGACTAAATCAAAAACATGCAAGCAATTAGAACTGAGACAATATGGTGAATAGGTCCCAAAAAAGACTTGACGCTCGGATTTTAGGATTGACCACCTGACTTTGTTTACTTATTTAATGGGTCATGAAATGCGAGGGTAAACAAATGACTAAAGTAAACTATTCAATTATATTGATGGTTTGACGATTGTTAAGGTCTATAACTTTGATATTCGGTGAAGAAGTTGACTGAATAAAAAAGTCTTTGATAATCTTTCAATTTAAGGCTTGCCCGATAGACCTTTGTAATTGATTTTACTAATGTTATAAATGTTAAAGTATGTGATAGTGGAAAGATGCTTATTAACCTTACATGCAAAATTTATTGAACGGATTCTGGTGAAATTGTAGAGAAATACAACTTATACATTAGAGTAATGCATAGGTTAGACATAATAAGGATACCCGCTTTTGCGGCTTCGCTTCTGTGGACATAAAACAAATGCTTTCCTTTTTTATACCAAGTAGTTATTAGTAACAGCAATGTTTGAGGGAGATTCGAGATTAACATTTGTAGAGATTGAATAGATTAGACAGGAATCGGAATTGATTGAACTGCCACCGGAATCATTATTGACAGCGCGATGTTCCTATAAATGGTGAAGGTATTGAATCTATGTCATTGCGGGTGGAGTCGCGGGCGAAAGTTAGTACTACATAGAAGGGTAAACTAACTGATGGCTGATCAACGCTCAGCTGAAATAGCTGGGTCTAGAAAGTTGATATTTCGAAGAAAGGGAAAAGGAGAGAGCCCCAAGAAGGGATGACAGTTTACATAGCTATTCAGTAAATTTTAAAGTCAGATTATTTTCAGGCCTCTAGATGTGTAGTCTATGACATGTTAGGTATAAAGAATCGAGAGCAGGACCAGAACTGTAATCGAGGGCGGATTCGGGATTAGTAATGAGAATCGATCTATGTCGGAATCGAGAGCCAGATCAGGAGTAGAAATGAGAGTGAAGTGGAGAATGAGAAAGAAGAGAAAGCGACACTGGCATGTAGTACGAGAGAGATTGTTTAACACAAAAGGTGAAGGAATTTACTCTATGGCCATGTGAGCAAATCACTTATTATATAACATTATTAACAGCAGTGACAATAGTAAAAGTATTCCAATCTTCTATTATAAGGAGAAATTAAAGGAGATGGATTCAGGGCATTGAGATGGCTTAAATCTGCAACATTTGAGACCTACGTAATGAGTCTCAAGATATTATTGTAAGAGTTAAAATAAGGGCTACTCCTAACACCAAAATTTCCATTAAGTCCCAAAATTAAATCGGGATTTATACCTATTTACTACAAGAATGATCCATGTAGATTTTTACTTTTCCATTTTGAATGTAAAAAATATACCAAATTGGATGAAATATGTTTACCGAAAGGTTTTCTTCGACCTAGTTTCCTCAACCTTAGAAAAACACAGTTTTCATTCATACCTACCTTAGAGAAATACCTCCATATTGTCGGAAGCCTTAAAAAAATTATAGAGAAGTTACTTTTATTTTTGCAAAATTCACAAGCAAATACTTTTAAAAGTATTTATTTAAGTAGATGTGGTTTAGTCATCTAGAAGTGATGAATGAAAATAAATTGAGAAAAAGAATCTAATTAGTGATCGTTTATGATGAAGGAATCGGCATTGGGTGCCCTTGAAAATCTTGTGCAAATCAAATTGGTGGCATATCAAAGAAAGCCTAAATCGTAAGCAGTTGTAACGATAGGCTTCCACGAACTGATTGGTGGATGCCAGTGAAGCCAGATTGGCATGTGAACGTCCCACGTATATAGATTAATGGTCTTCGTATGCAGTTCTTTTAAACAAGCATTATGTTAAGTCTTAGGAGATCCTAAGCAAAAACATAAAAAATTACATGTTGCAAGCAATGTGTGAAGATACCTGAATCGGAGGCGAGAAAGTACATGGTACGATCTGTGGCTGCAACAGCGTTGGTCCGACGTCCAACTCCTGCTTGACTGCTACTTCATCGGGTCTGTCTTCGGCCTTACTACAGGAATCATCTTCCTACATAGAGAAATAATTAAATTAAACATTTCTCTTAAACAATTGCAAACAATTATGAGACTACGAGTGAGTTCAAAATACTTATACTCATCTACAAAAATTATTTAATAGCCTGTATCACTATCTTAAAGGCTGGAACATATCAAAAGTTTAATTGTCAATCAGTTCATTCTAAGGGCAGATTTAGCCTTCGAGTCAAGGGGTCACATAGTCTCAGCCACGACAAGCCCTAATTCGATTACAATAGTAAAATAAAGGCACAGCACAGGGGGTCATGATCCATTGACCCCCTCCCGAGCCACCCACTGTTCATTCAGAAATAAGAATTAGGAAGTACAAATTTACCACTTAGATGTGTAATTACAATTGAACTTGAATTTTAATTTAATCTAAAAATTAAACAAGGAAAATTTCAGGAAATTGTAATTTTCAAGCAACTTTCATCATCAACATGAAATATAACAATAATATTACAGTTATAGAAATAACTCGTCAAAACTGATGTGACTAAATTCATAATTAAAGTCATATTTAATATAAAAGAGGTGTCAGTTTGTGATTAATGCCCAAACACAAGTGTACCATCTCTTTTTTTCTGATGTGTTTAAAAGAAAAAAAAATTTCAAATTGTATGGTGAACCATCACGAGACCTCATAGGTATTATAAAAGGATAAACCAATAAAACGGTTTCAAAGTAAAATAAATTCTTTATCACTAACTAATCAGTTTGTATACCATAATTATATTGATGAAAATAATTTGTTCATTTCAATACATTAGAACTAAAGAAATGCACCTTTGCATGCCTCTTAGGTATAACTAAATGCACGCATTTAGCGGCAATCAAAGCAGCAAATCAAATTATTTATTTGATTTGATTTCGAATGTCAAATATCATTTTTCCTACTATACAGAACACTACATCTAAATGATAAGTATTTTGCAAGCAACAGCAGAGTCGAATGAATATCTTTCAATTAAAATACTTTTGTCTATGGTTTGAAATTTTGTATGAGTTTAGCTTTAGTCCTTCATGTCCTTGAGCCATGGGGTAGAATGATATTTCAACAAATACTAAAAACTGAGCTTTTCCCAGCTCACCGAAACCCCAATTTTATTCAAATTTTTATTTGATTGCATTAAACTTATATTCATTATTTGCTGTATAACATCATATAATTATTTGTTTCATTTATTTCATTTTATAATAATTTACTTTAATGTATTGTTTATTTTATTACATCACCAATATCCTTTGTATCATTTATTTTATTATATATTTTTTATATTTCAATAATTTACAATCAATGTAAGCTTAAAAGATTTATTTTAAAAATGTAAAAATATATTACAGTGGAATCTCAATAACTCGAATGTCAAGGGAAATGCAAAAAAATTAACGAGTTAACGAGTTAAAGAGTTAACGAGTTTTCGACTTAACAAGAACTTCGAGATACATATGACTGTGTCTCCTTTTTGAAATTCGAGTTATAGAGTATAAATATGTATTATCAATACTTAGTAGGGAAATAACATTTTGTTTGAGTTACAAAGTTTAAATAATTCGAGATACCGCGTATTTAGGGGTTCATCGGAAGGGAATGGCAATTTTTTTCGACTTACTGAGGATTTCGACTCAACGAGGTTCGAGTTATTGAAATTCCACTATATCTGACTAATGTGCCATTGGTTTTGCAATACCATATTTACCTCCTTGACACAAAAGCCTATTTCAACCACGGGATCATCCTGCAGATGTACGGGTTCCCCATTCGGTTCTGGCGAGGCAATTGTGTCTTCAATGTCATACTCCGTCTTGACTGTCACACATGCTTCATCACACTCCTGTCAAACGTATTCTCTGGTTGTAATAATTTCCTGACACACGAACAGAAATGATATTTCATATAAGATATATTTCCACAGTGATAAGTTTTTTTTAGAGTTAAGAAGGAGTAGGGAACGCTTATAATTTAATCATGTCTATAATATGCCTCGACCACCCTAGGGTCCCTGCCACCTTTCCATTGATTTTCGAGAATTTTTACAGATGGAGTTCCAAGTGAAATACCTACGGCATGATCACATAACCGGTTTAAATGCATATAACTAAATATATATTAGAATATTTGTGTAATAAGGGAACATACCCATACTACGTGACTCGTTTACGGGTCTTCAAAATACTACGATTAGTCACAGGACGGGGAGGGCTTAAGGCTTTATCACGTAGTCAGAGAATTTTCGCGCTTTTCCGGAGATGTATTCAAATTATGACGCGCAGCGTTTAGCACTTTAAACTCACAGATGGCAACACTAATGCAAATATGCGACGCCAGCTGATTTAAAACTGATAGTTTTGTACTCATTAAAAGTGATGTCCTTATATAGTATTCTATTTGTAGTAAACGTAAGTACCTGTTACAATATGTTTTACATAAGTTTTCTCGTTGATTATATTAACTTTCTGTTAGCAAAGAAAATGATTTAAATTCATATTTATGAACTACTTGAAAACTATGGGTCTCAACATATACTACAGTTGGTCACCGAAGGGGGTTGGGGGGGGAGAAGTTGTGAAATATGGGTCACGTAGTATGGGTATGTTCCCTAACTGAAAATGATTATTTACACTCAATTAATTGTGTGAACTGCTATTGGACAGGTCACCAGAATTTTAGCCTGCAGTGACGATAGGACTGGGAGTGGGGTCATTCATTATCATATACTAATGTATCCCCCGAGAGATAAGTGAAGTTATTGAACTTAGATTGTATGACTCATGAGACAAATTACAAGTATAGCGAACTTACATGTGGACTCCACACTCGTATCACATTTGGAGGCAATTTCTGTTAAAGGTATTTTATTAAAATGGCAACAAGACGACCAGTCTTTTTAAAGACATTTATAAAGACTCTGGTATTATGTTTGTTTTAGGAGTGAACTAGTAAATAAATACGTATAACTAAAAAATACAACAAATAATTATATTTATTAATTTTAGTATAATGAACGGTAATAATGAAACCATGAATAAAGAACTTCAACTATAATGTAAGTAAGCCCATATGTACCATACGGTTGATACGGACTTACATTGAGACGTTGAGCATTCTAACATCTGCTAGATCTCATGCCAAATATTGCCTACACAGAACTTGAAGGTTTAAGTCATAATTTTGAATAAGGTTTTAAAGTCAGTAAGCATATATCCAGGTATTTTATTCAAGAGTAAAAATGTACCCATAAGGGCAGTGATAGTCAAATTAGAAAGTAAGTCATGTGTCTAGCTAATTATTTATGACATTTATGTCATGTAAAGTGATTAAAACTATGATCGAGCCGATGGGCCGGTTGGACTATCGGTGTGTGTATATAAAAGTATACTCACTGTATTTATTCAACAGTTTATTATCTACAAACTCATTTGTTATACAATTTGCAATAAAATGTTGATAATTGAAGTATTGCTTTTTTTTTTTTTTTTGTTTTAGAATCCAATTTCTTTAATTTTAATCTGTAACATCTGTAACTATTGTTTAAGCTTAGCACTTCGAGGTTTAGCGCTACAGAATTCTAAATACGTAATTAAAATGGTATTTCTTAGGGAGCATAATATGGTGCACTTAGTACATGGAACCTACTCCCCAAATTTCATCTGACCACGTCCTTGCCTCAAATATAATCAGTAAAACCTAGTTGTTGTTAACGAGACGAGTCTGAACATAACAGCTTCAATACATTACTAACTCCCTCCTTAAGTGAGTAATACGAGTCACACTGATGTAGACTGGTTCATTTTTCCCAACAACTATTCTCCGAGTAACCTGCTCAACGCTAAAAACTGAGAAACTAATAATAGCTCCTTTTCTTTGCAAAGCCATTAGTTGGACGAAGATGTGATCTAAAAAGAATAGTACAGACGCAATAGAACTTACACTTCTGTGTGCACCGCTTAGAGCGTGCAGAGCGGCCGGGGTCGCGGGCCGGTGGGGCTCCGGTAGTAAGGTGCTGGCGGGCCGAGCGTCCAATGCGATATCAGGATCACATCTCCACAGTCGCACTGAACACTCCCGTGTGTTACATCTATCAGTGTCCATCTTTTGTAGGAATTTACATACTTTCTAAATCTCAGAATAAATTAATTTGATATAGGAAATGAATCGAGAAATTGAAAATGAAATATAAAAAATAATCCTCCCATCGACGTCACTTTTCTTATTACTCTGTGGTACCTAATCACAGACAGACTGTATGAATACAGAATAACCATTATAATGTAATATTATTGTTAGTTAATTTTAATTTAATTCCAAATTAATAACGCCCATTTAAGGCGCGCATTTTTTGCGGCTCATATTGTGAGGGATTTGAGAGTGCTATAATATTGAAAAACTTTTTTTTTTCATCCGTTGTCAACAATTATTTCTATTGTCGTATTTTTGTTACTAGGTGAAAATAGGAAAATTTGCGTAACGTTATGTAGATATTTTTTTCGTTTAATGCCCCTATGAACGAATGCCGGCATGAAAGCCTCAAATTGTTCGCTTTGTAAATGTGACGCCTTTCTCACATCATTGTGATCCTAAACCAGACAGAACTCGTAAATTTTTAAAGTAGAACTAATAATTAATATTTTCCTTTATGACGTACTTCACGATACCTATATTTATAAATAAAATGATTGTTGAGTCTTCTTTTATAAAAAAAAAAAGTGGTCAAAGATTAGCTATCTACATCAATCCCAAACTCTCCGTTCATTTAAAGGTCTTTGAGGTCAAAAACATTTTTGTTACGTTTCAAAAATTTTTGATATTGAAGAAATTCAGTGGGATTTTTAAACTTTTGACTTTATGTTACAAATATTCTCTTTCAAAACCATTAGAAATAAAGAGAATGTAAAAGTATGAATTTAGAAATAATAATCCAAAAAGTTATTGGGCCGATCAGAAGGGACCAGAATCAAACATCAGAAATAATTTATTGAACACAAAAATAGGAGTCTTCAAATTGATTATTCGATCTAATCGAAAGAAGAAATGAAAAATTTTTCAAATGAGATCAAGTTTGTAAATGCGATTAACAAATTCGAATTAAATTATTAAAACGGATCGGTCAAAAATCTAAAAGTTATTTTTAAAATTTTTAATTGATAAAATTTGCTGGAACAAATATATAAAACCGATTTCGAGAAAATTTAATTCAGCAGTTGAAGTAATTTTGTTAAAAGTGGAGACTGTTTTTTGGAATCGATCAAAGTAGGTAGTTGAAAATTATTAAAAATATATATTTAGTAATTATTCCGAAATTTCTCAGAATATATTTGGCTTATTGATAACAAATTCTTTCGAAATTTAAGTTTGTGCGAGCCTTTTTGTTTGTATCATATCCGAAATATTCTTCTACTATAAAATTTAATAATGAACTAGTTATCTACCTTATTAATTATACTGTAGAACACAAGTCGAATGCATAATTTATCAAAATCCTCAATAATCTAAGTCAAATTCCCCAATTTGGACAGGAAAATCTGCTGATTTCTCAGAAATCACCCACAGAGTTATTTTAAGAAAAGAAAAAAGTTTCAACTTTTTAAATAATATTTGTTTTTCGTCGTTTATATCGAAAACTTTTTCCCAAATTTGTGGTACGAGCATTCCAACCGATACGTTGAACTTGACACTGCAGCTCAACCAATTACATTCTCTTATTACCAATAAATGTACAGTACTTATGAGTATTTAATCGATTGCAGTTCATTGTTTAAGAATTTTTACACTAAATTTTCACTTGACCGACCTTCGAAAGAGCAGCATCAGCAATTTGGTCGCTGGCAGATTAATGTAACATTACCATTGTCAATGGATTGCATTGATTTGTGCTTCATGAGAAAATTATGCTTTTGTTATTTTTCTAGTGTGCATTGAAATAACTAATCGAGTACCGATACTTTGGAGATTGTATTTTTCACATTTTGAATTGGAAATTAGTAATAGAATTAAAATTCATAGTTTTGAATTAATTATGACTGCACGTCAACTACAGATTATCTTGAAATAAAGTTGAAATCAGACATCATCGACGACAAGCAAAGATAAAAAATGTTAACATAAGTAGACAAATTTAAGCTTATGTTTATTGCTGGGTTTAATTATTTTAGAGTTAATTTGTTTTCGTTTACTTTGGGGCGGAGTTAATTTCTGAATGACAATCTCGAAAATGTCGATTCCGGCCTACATTTTAGTACTGTCATTGTAAATTCTACTCTTTGTTACTGATGAGCTGTATAAGAAATAAGGATATATTATTTTTGTAGGTTTGAAAGCTTGAGAGAGAGAGAGAGACCGGAGCTAAGTTAAAAAAATTAATTGAAAAGAGTTCAGAGTTCAGAAGAAGAGAACTAAGAGTACATAGAGTAATGTAAAGATTTTGTGTAGATGTATATGAGATCATGTCTGCAGTGACGAACCTTTCGAAGTAAAAGATCAAATCTCACCAAAAACATAAATGTAAAAAAGGAGAACCATTCAAATGTAAGAAAGATCTCCATTCTTTTTGCAGCGCAGACCACAGTCAAGCATAATTTTTGTATTGAACTTGGTTCTCCTTTTTTACATTTATGTTTTTGGTGAGATATCATTACTTTTTCTAAAGAAAACTAGGCAGGTATTGAGAATTAATGTTTTTTCTTGCGTTTCCGCTCCATAGTTTTCTTATTTATGCTATATAATAATACATATATTAGGATAGTTTCAAATATCTGCTTGTAACGGTTCCAACGCTACAATTAAAAAAAATGTATGAGGTCCCCCCCCCCCCATTTTTTAACTTTTTTTTTATTTTTACATTTTTTCCTACGCTTACACACAATTACCGAGCTGGATTCCAAATTTCATCCTTCTAGGTCATCTGGAAGTTGGTTAGATTTAGGTACTATGTTAGTCAGTCTGTGAGTGCTAAAATTTATGACTTTTTGACCTTCAAATCTTTACTAACCGTTTGAGCTAGCTTCATGAAATTTGGGCTTCTAGATAGACTATGATAGATAGATTATGGATATAATTAAATACACGTAGTTTTATGTGTTTACGTCACGTCTATAACTCAAAATAGAAGGGTTAAAAGTGGCACCAAGTGGTTCGTGTAATATTACCCTTGGCGCTGGCTAGCGGTTGTTAAGAATTTCCTTCGTATACTTTCCAATTCTTGTAAACATCATAAAAAGTTGACGAAACAACTCAATATTTTAAAACACCCCGATTTGTATTGTAAAAATTGAGTAAACGTAATAAATGGATTGATTATAATTACTGCATCATAAATAAAACTTAATGAACAATTTGAAATTTTATTGATATGACATTTCTTCTAATTAGATAAATGCAAGTACATCACTCCTTCGGCTTCTTCGGCGAAGGCTCCTCCCCGCCGCTGGACTTCCGCTTTCGTTCGCCGCTTTCGTCCCCGCTGCTGGACTTCCGTTTACGTTCATTGGCTTCGTCTCCGCCGCTGGACTTTCGCTTCCTTTCATCGGCTTCCTCCCCGCCGCCTGACTTCCGTTTCCGTTCATCGGTGTCATCACCACCGCTGGACTTCCGTTTCCGTTCATTGGATTCGTCCCCGCCGCTGGATCTGCTCTTGCGCTCGTCGCTCTCCCGACCGCTGCTCTCGGGTATGTATTTCTTGGCGCGGGCGGCGTCAGGGCTGTACGCCCACAGCAGCATCTCCAGGTGTTCATTTGTGGGTTCGTTCTTTTCGTCAAAGAGCTTTACGTCTGCATACTGCAAAGCAAAAAGTAGTCATTAGACGCTTATAATGGAACGATCTTCATTGTTATGTAATTCGCACGATGTTGTAAAATCAAAATAAAACAATAATCGAAAGTAGATATATCCGTCTGCTCATGTGACCAGAAATATGTAGAAAATATATAAAAGCCGGATTGCTGTGTCCGTCTCTGTCTACCTGACCTTTCTAGTAATTGTAACGTTAACGCCGTTTGACACAGCAGTAGTTAAATTCGATTGTTTTTTAGGGAGCACATTTTTATATTTCCATTATCATAATGAAATCTATCGATTATTTAATATGTTTTTTTTTAACTTTACCTAACAAGTGGAGTGTTCTTTGTTGAACGTGCTTTCTTTACTTATTTAGAGATTTCATATTTTTTTTTTTTTGTAACATTTTCGCGTTATTACACTTTTTTCCAGCTTCTTATAAAAAACCCCGGCTACGCCCACGGAGAGAATAGACAGACAAGAAAAGGCAAATCTGTCAATAACACTTAGCTCGAATCGTGTAGAGGTTTTTAATAGGATAAGAAACCTGGATGCACGACACCTTTTGCCCTTTCTTCTTACTCGCCCTCATTAACCGAGACTATACGAACATCTAAGAATTCTAGGGATTGAAGAACGCGAAGTAACCTTCTCTTTGAGCGGCTTCAGCTCCTTGTTCCTGACGATGTCCCAGGTCTGCCCGCCGTCCTTCTCCTCGACGGTGCGCAGGCGCTTGTATTCGCCTTTCACTCTCGCGTATGCGGCTATGAACGCTTTCTGTTAGCAAACGGAACAACAAACATAAAATTAAAATGGATCGCTTTTAAACGCACAACTGTGCTTACAAAAGGGCCAAGCTAAAAGTCTGGGGATCGACTATCCAATAAGATTGCATTCGTTGGCGGCGAAAATATTGGCCGTGTAGAGGCATCTTTAAACGACAAGAAAATTAAAAAAAAAATGCACTACAAAAAAGGTCTGTTAATTCAGTATTAATTCCGATGACTTCTACAACGATGCGGCATCGTTCAGCATTTTTTTTTATTATTGATGAAGCTACAATATAGTTTTTAGTTTAATTGTATTGTAACCAGTACTCCTTCTAAAAGTCTTCAATCTTTGGTGAAAAACGGATCAAATCGTAAACAATTGCAACGCTAAACGAAGTCATTATAATACAATCGTGGTAAAGGTACTGTTCCAAATGATCGTACGATTTTTTTGATCTATGCAGAGCGGTTCGTTGGCGCCGGCGCAACGCAACACCGAAACAGCGCCATCTTTCGGTTCGCAGAATAACGTTATATCTACGTTAGTGTGAAATATTTTTTTACCAGCACATATCGTGGTATCCCTTTTAGGTCTTAAAGTAATATTTTAAAAAATCCGCACATATCCTAGAATCGTATATTGATCACGTATAATATGACATAGGACGGACGGACGTCCAAAGACATGGGCAGAATTATAGTATCCTTTTTTGTCTTCGGCTGCGGAACCCTAAAAACATGTTGCCAACTGGAGCCTTCACAAATCTTAATTCTCAGCCGGCTCTCATTATTCAAGTCTCCGATTTGTATTAAAAAACGATACAACTGAACGCACTTGTTTCAACAAACGCGTCGTTCGCAACTCGCATTCTTTTGATGTAAATAATAAATTCATAATTGTTACAATATCGATAATAACAATTCTCAGTCCGTGTTACTGTTAGTAGTGTAACACTCATTATTACTATTTCTTGGCTTTAGGCTTTCAAAAAAAAAAAAAAAAAATAACACATTGGCGACGCGTTTGCTTCTATTTTTCTATTCTGTCTTCCCATAAATCTTCCCACTGCAGGAGTTATGGGAAGACCGATACGGTCTGTCTGTGGTCGCGAGGCGTCCCCGGCGCGGAGCTCACCTGGCGCTCGGTGCCCACCGCCCTCTCGCCGGCGGTCTCCAGGCACCGCCTGACGACGCCCAGTGGCAGGTACGAGCTGTTCTGCTTGCTGAGGTGCATCGTCTCGAAGTCGTCGAGGAACCTGTCGAAGATCGCCATCGCCTCCTTTATGTTGTTGATTTTCGTGTCGTCCCTGGTGCCTGGCGAGGGTGAGAGACGGTGAGAGGGGGCGAAAGATAGTGAGAGTGGGTAAGAGATGCCAAGTGAATGAAAGGCTGTGCATCGCGAGATCGAACCGCAACATGCAGGTATTATTGATTCTTCACATGCTGTATAAGATAGCACGACACATGCACTTGGAAAAAAACCATTTAGTTATGGATTGTTATATACTACAATCACACACGCATACGTGTAATATATATATATTTGTATTAACGTATTTATTGTATTGGTATTTTTGTTTGTAACGAATAAACTCATAAACTAGTCCACCGTTTTTAAATTTCTTACATCAATAGAATGCTACATCATCAGTGAGTAACACAGGCCATATTTTATATTCAAAATATTAAGGACAACTTTAATAATGCAACCTTTTTGACACCTTAGGTGTCAAAAAATGACTATCAACTATCACAACAAAAAAAACTATCAACAATAAAACAAAATAACATACAACAGTTTTAAATAACATATCAATATCTACAAAAATCACGATATCGTATGTCAGTCTGTTGTGATCTTGTCACTGTAACTATATGTATATATATTTTAATTACATAACCGATGACGTCTTCGTGGACTTTAAAAAATGCCTTCCAATAGAAAAAGGGAATCAACATATAACTAGGTCTTTGTCAAATCATAACCATCACCTGTTTAAACATTAAACAAGCATTTACTCCTTGAACCAAACTACACATTCAAAACCTCCAATAACTTCATAACGGACGAGTGTCTGAGGTAACCTTGTCGGCGAGTACCGGACATTCTGAGGTTATCTAGTTGTCGACAGTTACCGCCGTTTCAATTTAATGAATATATAGCTTCAAAAAAAATTAGATATGTATACGTATATGTGTGCGTTTGTTCTATCTAAGTTATGGTGTTGCACACTCTCAAAGGAAATTAAAACAAATTTCACCATATATTCTCTTATTTCGTATGGAGAGCTGTCGTTTGACAATTTTTTTTTATTTTAACGCCAATAAACACTGTGCTCTGAAACGACTTATCAATTATTGTGGTTTATATTGAACACTGGACAATGGTATACGTAAAATGCCTTACACGTCAAGACCCGTTTGGCCCGCCCTATGAGGCCCTTCACGGCCAGCTTCTGGTAGTCGGGGTCCCGCCCCTCGAGGACCTGCAGGCTCTGCTCCGCCGTCTCCTTGTCCTTGAAGCCCAGCCCCGGCACGGTGTCCGGCGGCGGGCTCTCTTTTTTCTTCTTTTCTTCCACTTCTGGCATCTCCTCGTCGGATTTGTCAGAACTCTGTAATGGAATTGAAAAATATTTAAAAGAGTAATATAAGAGCATGCAGAATTGTGGAATTCGTGTGCCTATACTTCAAAGACTTTTGCAAAATAGTACTTAAAAAAAATAGAACGTACTTTTTATATTTATCCCAATAGCGGTTTGTCTGATTGTCTGAACGTGCATCATGCGAAAACCACTAAATCAATTCAAAATCTAATTTATGTATACTAATATTTTTAAAAGGAAGTAACGAATAAACTCATAAACTAGTACACCGATTTTTAAATTTCTTACATCAATAGAATGCTACATCATCAGTGATTAACACAGGCCATATTTTATATTCAAAATATTAAGGACAACTTTAATAATGCAACCTTTTTGACACTTTAGGTGTCAAAAAAATGACCTAGAAAATTCCTAACAACGCGTGCGCTGCGAAAACTATCAACAATAAAACAAAATAACATACAACAGTTTTAAATAACATATCAATATCTACAAAAAAAAATCACGATATCGTATGTCAGTCTGTTGTGATCTTGTCACTGTAATTACTTCCTTATGCTTAGAAAGGCAATAGCAACGTCGGCAGCAACTAAACCTCTTTGCTCGTACCTTCGTAATAAATAAGCCTGATCTAGATAAATCACTTGGCGTTCAAGGCTTGCTTCAGCGCTTCTAGATTTGGATTAATCAAATCGGGCATGCCATTCAAAAGATATCATGAAATTTCGAAAAGCGAAATGCCGCTCGTCGATCAATCACGAAATCGTAAGCCAATAGTCGGAATGAAAAAAAATCGGTCAAAGTTTGCATGAGATAGGGATCCGGTAAAAAAAAGGGAGTTTTTGGAAGTTCACTTTTTTCAGTGGAAGAAAAAAAGGGGGGTTACATTTTGTATGTTTTTTTTTTATGGAGCGAGTTACGACTTTGAAATTTTATGTCAATATGGTTTACTATAAATGGTGAGACACGTATTTGACAATCGACGGCTTGTGGAAGGGGGTAATGGGGGTTGATTTAAAATATAAAAATTATTTAACACCTTAGAAAACTACACCTTCCGCGAGCGATGTAGCCTAGATTTCATATCGATACCTGCGTTTGTCCCGGCTTCGTGCAGAACTGGAACCGTGACCGATCGGAGTTGGAAGGAGGACGGCGAGCAGAGCCAGGACTGGGACAGAAATCGAAAACGGAACTGGGTTTGAAGCCGCACTGCAACCTGACCAGCGCCCTCCCCCGCCCCGAGAATAACTTTTTTCTGTCATACAATTTCAATCATATAACGCTCCATGTTAGACCCTATCTTTCCGTGAAAACTGCATTAAAATCCGTTCAGGAATTTCAGAGATGTGCGCGAACAGACAGACAGATATAAAGTTTAAGAATCGTTTTTTTTTACTAGCTTTCTTTCTCTTGTCGTCCCCTCCCTATTTTTCATACATACCTTCAATGTACTAACATACCGGGTTGTACCGTTTTGTTACACGTATAGATGTAACGTCGTAAGTAAGAGGATGGACCGGAAGACGAACATAAAACCTAATAGATTATTGCGACGAACGACGGATATGCGACGGAGCCGCGCCGTCCGGCGGAAGGCGTGCGCTCGCGCAGGCCGCTCACCTTGTCGCTGGCCGCCCTCTCCTTGTCCCTGGCCCTGCTCCTCTGCTCGCTCTTCTTGCCCTTGTCCGCCTTGTTCTTGTCGAGGTCGGCCAGCCAGTTCTCGAACACCTCCATCGCCTCCTTTATATTCCTGATCTTGTCTTCGGCCTTCGTCACTGCGATCGGGATTGGGCTTGTTCAATAGAAATTCGCAAAAATTACTAAAACTACACACGCATGCGCGTACGCACGCACAGACACACACAACACACATCTATATATATATTTAAATTTTTCATTTAGTCGAACCGATCCCGACCTCTAGGGCAGGATTATGGTTAAGCGCGAGTCGGATAGAAGCGTTCGGGGTTCCGTTTCACTTCAATTCCAATATTACCGTACAAAAAAAACCGATGCCTAACTACGGGTCCTCATATTAGTCAGTCTGATGTAACTACGAGGCTGTATGAAATACTAGCGGACTGGCCAATGTTCGTCCGCCGTCAGCGGGCTCGACAGTCGCCCTTTGGACGGACCACCCGCCGGTGGCGTTTGACATCGAGTTTGCCATTTCGATCCTTCGGTTCCGTCGCCGGGCGGTCTGCCGTCACCCAAAGCGAAGGAGAGAAGTGAACGCGGTGTTAAACTTTTCTCCCGTCGACGCCGACGAGAGAATTGTAACATTCTCTTTGGTTTGTCTCTGTCTATGATAGGTTTAAATTTTTAACTGGCTGTTACGTGAATTGCGATTCAAATGTGACGATTTGATTTACTATTCAAATTTGTTACTATCATTTGTTACTATGACTATCATTTTCTCGAATTTAATACATTTTTTTTGTATCAACAGTATCCTACGTCCTATTTAGGGCGATTTTATATAAATATGGCAAGTTAATTTTGTTTTTGAAAAATTTTAAGTTTGTTTTAAAAGTTATTCTGCAAGAGTATTGAGTTAACAAAAAAAAAATATCTTCACAAAACATTTCACGGAAAAATTAAAATATATACCTATTATATTAGATATATATATATAATTAATTAATAAGCTGCTAAAATATACATTATAAGATTTTTTTATGTTCTTAACAAAATACGAAATTCTTTATTGGTTCATGAACATATTGCTCAAATGAATGTTTATATCTTACTAAAGACAAAAAATTCTACATATAAAGCTATCTGTTTGCATTTATCGTGGCCGTACGCATCCCTACGGGCCCCTGACCGCGCAAACTTGCACCGGGTTTCGCCGTTTTCTGCCATATTGAGAGAAATATCGATATTCTCACAACGAAAAGATAATAAATTAAGTAGATATGTGTCTGGAACTCACGCGACAGCACGCGCCGCGCCCGGCCCAGCAGGCCGCGCACGGTCAGCCGCCGGTAGTTGAGGTCGTGCCGCTCCAGCAGCCGCAGCGTCTCCTCCGCCTTGGCCCTGTCCTTGAAGCCGAAGCCGGAGTCTTCCTTCTCTTCTTTGCCCATTCTTCTGGAAGCGGAAACGGGAGTGAACCAGTGATAAAATTACAAGCCACGTGAATCGGTCGTAATTTCTCCCGTCATAGGGTGTCACCCGTTTTGAAGCGTTTATCGAAATCGGTGTAGTGTTAGACGTGCATAAAAATAATAGAAAGGAAACTGACAGATAAGTAAATAAATACTTAGAAGGAAAAAAAATCTAATCGCAATTTTCGCTTTCATAATTAAATAAAAAATATAGAAAGTACTTGTTCATCAAACACGTGCTCGGAAATTTGAAATTACACAGACAGATACCGTTGTCACTACTATTATTACTATCCTGTGTATTCTGTGTACTGTGTATCTCGACATAAATTTCATCACTACAAACAATCAGAATCGCATACGCACGACGGACCTCGTAAATGTACCGTTGCTCGACCGAGACTGATCCCTAACTGAAAGCTCGGCACGGACCCCTCCAAGCTCCATCGCACTTGACCTCTCTCCTCGCGCGCTCGCTCGACCTCGTGACGTCACCGGGTGACGTCGGCGCCGCGCTCTTGGAGCTCGCGGCCGCGCCATCGCCGGGGTTACGTCATCGGCGGGCGGCGCGAGCGGGGGGTCGTACGTAATATATATTTATACACACACACACACACACACACACACACATACATACACACACACACATATATATATATGTATAAATTTATACACCGCTATCTCGAAAACGGCCCAAGCGACTTCGATGTAAATTTATACTTTACGTAAACTTGACAAGCGCTATATAAACTTGACAAGTACGTACTACTTGTCAAGTTTATGTAGTCAAATTAATATACACATATAAGTCAATACGTGCTTCTCTGCAAAAGCAGATAAAAAAAATAAACATCGCTTCATTTGGAGCCGTTCGGCGTGGACAGTGTCGCTGTGTCGTCGGTTCCCGCCAAAATGTGGGCACTGCACGCGTCAGGCGCCCCGATATTTGTCTACGAGGTGACGTCGCGGGCGACGTTTCCCGCGGGAGCTCATACGATTTTCCCGCGGCCGGTACTAAGGCGGGCTAGCGGTTCCCGGACATTTATATGAAGGGTCATCGTCAGATCTTGTCCACTATTGGCGAGAGAGAGCACACGGGAGGATTGGGCGACGATTTTTTTCAACGTGACCTCGAATCCGACCTTCCGCTCCCCGACCCTCGCTGGCCAGGGTCAGCGCCACGTATTCCCAGCGCCCATTGATTGAAGTGCAGACTTGTGGGAAATGTATGCGCAAAGGAAATTATATTGAAGTCGTCATTGAGATACTTGAATCGGATATTTCTATTCGCCGACCGTTCGCTGGCGTTCAGTGTATTATTTGTACGTGGAGACCTGGAGTATGATATGAAATACGGATGCCTTCGATGAGGAGCGGTACATCGCCGACTCGGCGGAGTGTGCGGACAGTATTTAGTTTTGCGTCGTATATAGGGCCGTCGATGTAACGCAAGGCACGCGGACGGGGTGTACGATAACGTTACATCGGAATAAATCGGTGATGTGTTTTTAATGTTTCACATTTAAACAAGGCGATAAGGAACATCTGACCGAGATAATGAAGAACAAACGATGCTACAGTCTTTTAATCACGTTAATAGTGAGCTAGAAAGAATAATCTTTGTAATGGCGTCTTTATGAATCTTTATGCATTACGTTCCTTAAATTTTCATTGCAAATTTCTCTCTATATACTGTTTTCTTTCACTTCTTCCACCGCTTTATTCTTGCGATTGACCCGCGATTTCTGAACGCGCACAGGAATCACCTGTGATTTATCCGTCGGTTAATTTTGTCTTTGTATCACTATTGACCGTACGACGTATCATGAGGCACACGTCTGTACTAACAGAAGCACCTACACTTTTGCATACATGTCGTAATACATTGATCATAGAGAGAAGGATCCCTAAATGGGCAGGCGCATGCGATTCACACAAAAGTCATGCACGGAATGTCAAAACTGGTCTAGCTTCAATGAGGCGCTTCTGGTATCCATATACTGGATGTGCAGTAAAAAAAAATAGTTAAAAACCCCGCCACGGCTCACGGCCACTTGACTGTTACAGTTGGGTGAAGCGGTATTAGAAGTCATTTTTGGATAAAAGAGGATTTTGTTTAATCTTGACCGAAATTTGACTTATGTATTATTTGGAAGTGGCAGGTATTTTTGAAATTATACAACGATTCAGCGTTGAAAAAGAAAGCCAGAGAGAGAGATTCAGTGAGAGGGACAAAGTGAAACACGGACGTGTAGACAGAGGAAGGCAGAGACGAGGAGACAAACACGCAGAGAGCAGGAGAAACGGATAGAGAGAAGGAGACAGAGACGGAGGCCGAGAAGAGAGAAAGAGATATATTGGATTCTGAAACACATGTCTCGCGACAACACGTACAATGCACCCGCTAACGTCGCTCGCGTTGCGCACGCGAGCGCCAAGGCCGAGCGCGGGCGGACTTTCGATCGTTCGGATTGGTTTACATTTGCATCGCCGACGCGCGCGCGCGCCGGATTTCAAAGCATACATTAAGCGTCTTTGAAAGATAGATGCAGAAACGGTGACGTCAGAGCGGTGCGACCCGAAAGAAGATGCGGTGATTGAAGGTGTGTAGTGGCGGTTTGGGCGCCTGGAGAGGATGAGCTGAAGCGGGCCGGGGAGTCACCCCCGGGGCGACGTGTGGAAGGGCGGCGGGGGTCGTCCTAGGTTACGGTCCGGTACCGACCGAATTGGCGGCGTGTAGATGAAGGGCAAAATTTTACGCAATCTCTTTAGCTTTATAGAATAATGTCCTTGTAAATGCAACCCTTTTATCGATAGTGTCGTGACTCGATTCGTACACATCAATAATTCCCGTGAATTACTATATCAGTAAACTTTTGGCATTTCATTAGCTTTTGCATACAAACGTAAAGGAGTGTTTTAAAATAGCTAGATGACCAAACGTTTGCCGAATGGTCAATGAATTAAAATACACGCAAATTAAAATGAATCGCATCCATGTATTATTAAGTATTTTAACATAATTTTTTTTTGTACGAATTTCTGTCCGTTTCCAAAAAAAAATTATAATATGAAATAAGCCTAAGGTTTCTAAATCTCAGGAGTTAATTAAAAAATCTAGGAACCCCAATTACCGCAGCTGACTACAATTTTAATTAAAATAATTTGCATTATTTTTCTCGTAACGTATGAAAAAAAAACTACATTTTTTACGATTGTGCATTTATACTTATCGTAATGTGATATGATAGCACCCGACATATCGTAAAGGGATACGAATATACTCACATAACACATTCATAAAAGAAAATAACACACATAAAGTAGTTCATTGTAAGCTATTTTCATTTACCGCTGAATATTATTACAATAAAATGAACACTCCGGACGTGCAAAGCTCGGGGCACGCGGGCGTCGCCGGTCTCTGTCTATCCTCCCGGGGTACGGGCGTGAGTTGCGAATCCCGTCGTGTTCAGGTCTGTCCATGTGAACATTTCCGGGTGTTCAGTCAACGGCCCAATCAAACGACCGCATCAACTTTAAGGGCTTTTCGCCTGCACACAGGTACCCGTTGCCATGGCTACGCGCGGTTATATCATTTAATTGCAAGGGCTCACTACTCGTTTGATTCCTACAAATCGTCATATTTGACCCTTTTTATAACTATAAGAAACTTATAAAAAAAAATTGTAATATCAACAGAAGATATTATTGATTCCTAGTTGTATTGCCTTTCCTAATCGGTTAGTGAGCTGGTTAATAACGATTAGTGAGTTTTGTAATTACAAAAGCTACGTATGTAAAAAATAACAATGTTTCTTTCTAATTTATAATTTTTTTTTTAATTATTAGTATTCATATTTCTTCATATCGAATAATCTCGTAGTACAAACTCAGTTCAGGGCGCCCCCTCCAGCAGAACCTTCTCATCGTCAGCTCGAGGGGGGCGCCCGGGCGGCGTCACCCGCACGCGGAGGTGGTGCGCGGAGTCACCCGGTTGGCGCGCGCTCCGGGGCGGGTGCTTAATTCGCGAGTCATCGGTCAATTTGTTCGCGAACGGGACTCGAATCGCGGTACCTTCCGGCTTAAAAGCGACAACGGTGACCGCTTGACCACAGTAAGCGTACCTGGGATCGTTTTTCTTGGGTCGAAGTTTAGAAAAAAAAAAACCGCCCAGACAGTTCTCATTACTAGAGGATCATGATCAGTGTTTCTACTGCATGTAAAGAAGCATAGTACATAAATATGATCTACCTTATAAAATACCGCTGACCGACTGACTGACTGACTGACAGATTGACTCATCACGAGATCTCGGAAACTACAGGCTCGATTGACTTGGAACTCGGCACAGTTACTCTATTCGGAACGTAGACGCTCGCTAAGAACGGACCTTAAGCAAATCCTATCTGAAAAAAATTGTCTTCATTTTACGTCTAAGCGGGCGGAGCCGTACGCAAAAACTAGTAACTGGATAAAAGAGTCGAGCGCGTTTATTACGGGGGGAGGGCGGAAGTTGGAATCCCTGATCACCTCCCCGGCACGGCTACGCGTTCGACTGCCGGAGGTCGCCGTGCACACACTTGTTTAATCACACACGACAGCAGCGAAGTCGCTTTTGCTGTGAAACACCGCGTCACTGATCCCTTACACCAACGGATCACCTAGTTGGAATGGAATTTAGGTTTTGCACGAAAAGAACGCGTCCGCCGGCTCACATACCCAGACTGGAGAAAAAACCGGGCTACCCGCGATTGTCGAAACGGACAGTTAAAAAAAAAGCGACCATAAAAACACCGACATTCCTCCACGGAGACGCATGCAACGCGTTATTTATAGTGAAGCAAATCGAATACGAACCGTCAGCCGCGAAAATACTCACGTCAACAAAAGGTCAGTCCTCGGAGCCCCGCGGTCGAAGCGATAGGTGTGTATGTAAACAAGTCACGTTAGCAATCCAACTGGCGGCCGGCGCCGGAGGCCGCACTCCACGAACACGCGGCCGGCGGGTATGGGGGCGGTGTCGCGCTTTCGGCGGCGCTGCGGCGACTGCTCCGGCGCCCGCGCCCGCGCCCGCTCTAACCGACCGCCGCGAAAAGGGAGAGGTCGGTCCGCGGACCGTCCGCAGTCGCGGATGGCTTCGTGCCCTAGGTTAGCGGTCGTCTTATTAGGAATTTTTGGCACTCCTCTAAAAAGGCCGTCGCCCTTTTTAGGAGTGGCGTTTCAGGAAGGGCGTGCAAACAGTTGACGGCAAATCTTATCGGACCGGATCGTATACGGCCACGATCGAATCTAAAAGTATTACAAAAAAATATGTACATACCAACAAATAAATCGTGATTACGTTCGTGTAGTATTGATTTTTAGTACTACCCTTATTTGAAATTTTGCAGACAGAATTAGTACTCAAAAAGTTGACTTCAGTATTTGTGTGTATTTAAATCCGTACGTCACGGCGAACAGCATTTCAAACAGCCGTTGCTTAGCGGCGAAGGTCGCGGGAGAGTTTTCAAAGGAAAAGATTCATTTTCTAATTATTGAGGTAATTTGTCGTGAGCTGTCGAACGGCAAATTGTCGAGTACCATTTTGTATGCCAAATTACACATTTATGTATGATCATATTTTGTATTGCGGTAGTGTTCCCGCCATGTATACATTTTTCGAAAATCTATTATAAACAAATTTTATAACTGGTAATACTTATTTAAATAACATTTCTAGGATTTAGTTTAAGTTTTTTTTTTCTATATTTAATAAAAATCGCACCTTATATAAAAACATTAACACTTATTGTAAAGTTAGAGAGTGGTACAATTTATAAAAAAAAAACTACAAGCGACTGTATTTTCTTATAAAACAAGGTACTGTTTGTAATGGTTGCGACAAACAATGTACAATTTTTGATATGAACTGAAATTTATGAAAAACTCATGAAAAAAAGTATCCTATCATCAATTAACAGACTAAAATTATGGAAGCGCTGGGACATTTATGTTACAACTTAAGTTTGTTTTACATAAAAAATTACCAGCGTTACGCGTTCAAAAACTTATGTCAAAACAATGTTATGGGTCAATAAGAGCGCCTTACATGTGACAATAAAAACATAAATACGTCTTCGTTTTTTTTTTTAAGAAAAACGTAATTTAGGAAGCGCATTTGTTTAGACATTTTACGATTCGCATTATTTTCCTCTTTCGACGCAGACCGCTGTCGAAGCGAAACTGACAGCACCAATGGTCACGCATTAGTGACGAGTTGTCGTTTAAATTGTGTACGAACAGTTTCGATTTTAACATGACAACAGAGGTGCTCCTCGGTGGGGCCGGCTAGCGCGGCGGGCCGTCCGAAATAGTGCGTGACGTAACCGCGCCCGCGTCGTCTCCGACACAAGGCCGCGAGTATTTGTCGTAGTGACATCACCGGTAAAGGTCGGCGCGCGCGCCGCGGCACGGCCACGGCACGGCCACGGCACTGAATGAGGTTAGCAGATTTCGACGTTTTGGTATTTACGGGGACTGGCTGTCAGATCGCGGCTTCGTAAACGTGAAATTACAGTGAATTATTTTGTCTGATCCATCGTACGGATCCATCGTACGCATGGAATCACAGTGAATTATTTTATCTGATCCATCGTACGCATGGAATCACAGTGAATTATTTTATCTGATCCATCGTACGCATGGAATCACAGTGAATTATTTTATCTGATCCATCGTACGCATGGAATCACAGTGAATCATTTTGTCTGATCCATCGTACGGATCCATCGTACGCATGGAATCACAATGAATTATTTATCGATCCATCGTACGCATGGAATCACAGTGAATTATTTTATCTGATCCATCGTACGCATGGAATCACAGTGAATTATTTTATCTGATCCATCGTACGCATGGAATCACAGTGAATCATTTTGTCTGATCCATCGTACGGATCCATCGTACGCATGGAATCACAGTGAATTATTTTATCTGATCCATCGTACGCATGGAATCACAGTGAATTATTTTATCTGATCCATCGTACGCATGGAATCACAGTGAATCATTTTGTCTGATCCATCGTACGGATCCATCGTGCGCATGGAATCACAGTGAATTATTTTATCTGATCCATCGTACGCATGGAATCACAGTGAATTATTTTATCTGATCCATCGTACGCATGGAATCACATTGAATCATTTTGTCAGATCCATCGTACGGATCCATCGTACGCATGGAATCACAGTGAATTATATTTGATTTGATAGTGATTTTTATTACTTGATATTGCCCTACAGATTTTGTGTAATCACGCCGATGTATTACTTTCATACGTATTGGCGACCAATTGCACTTGATTACAGCACTACAAATTTTTCGACGCGTTCGATGAAATACCAGACACAGAATTAAAAAATCCACCAAAAAAAAATCGTTGAAGTACTACTTCCACTGAGATGCTCTTTAATATTTATATATCTTTAAATAAATTGTCAGAACATCCGCCACAAAAACTCGCGTTATTTGAAAATTACAAATGGTGTCCCGTAACGGTCCAATCGATGCAGTTCAAAGACGGGACCCGCGGACGAACAAACGCCGCAGACAGCGGTAGGGTCCCGTTGGAATGCTCCGGATGCGGAACCTTAAAGGCGTACCGAACCACGTGTTGTTTTATTTTTTGAGGCGCGGCGTCCGCTCGCCAGGCCCCGAATTCCAAATCATCGGCAAGTAGACGCCCAACTCAACGGGGAACGTCCAATCGTTACTGACGACAGATCTGAAATGAGTGAGTGTCAAACTTGTATATTATATTTAACCACTACATTAATATACGCAATATATATTTATATAAAAGTATATTAATATTATATATATATATACCATTATATAAATCTATATAATGTATTTAGGTGCACATAATTTTATTTTGTCAAATTTTGTGATTGATATACGCTTTATGACTCCTTGACTCGAATCGCACCGTTTTTAAAATTCGTTCGTCTGTCTGTCTGTTTATCTTTTTATCAATCAAAAACGGCTCGTTCGAACTCGATGAAGAACCGATGTCAGAAAACTTAATTACGCAAATGATAGGCCCTGTACGACTTCGATAGTGTATGCCGGTATTTTAATGGGCTGATTCCGAAAACGGGTGAATAGATTTTGAATACAAGTAAATTACGTAGCACAATAAGAAGTACCATACTTCTTATTTATTCATAAATGATATGTCAAATTGTAGATACGGAATTTATATAAATTTTTGTCATAAATGTTTATTCTAGTTAGCACCTAATATGTATGCTTATCACACTGAAATGTTGGTGCCGCCCGCAGACAGGCAGGCCGATAAAGTGTCTGTTCGTTCGTTTGTCTGTGCTGATGCTCAGAAATGCTGAATGGATGTTACTCAAGTTTTTCATAGGGATGAATTTCAATTAGTGCGTATTTTGTTTGGACGCCTAAGCTATTCTTCTAATTATTATAAAACTCGCGATATGTTCTCCTCATTAAAGGTAAGGTTTGTGACAAAATAACTAGCGTATGTAGCCGACTTCGTCCGCATATTTCTACTATTGAAGCGAACTAATTGATCGATTCTAAAACCTTTTTTTTTCACTAATAACGAACTCCCTGTAGCAATATTGACTATTGACATTTCACCTTGACTGTTTTGTACATTAATTTTTGCTATTACAGATTCTAATTTTATTTTTTCAATATTTTATAAGTTACATCAATAAGTACTATTTTGGCACTAGCATCCGTTCCGGCTTCGTCTGTATCGGAACTGTAACCGATGGCGGCACCGAAATCGCATGCACTACGAGGGTCCACAGAGGCGTAGGGGACCGAGGTTGAGATTGCGAATGGGACTAAAATTAAAAACCAGTAAGCTACTGGAAACGCAACGAGGACGAGTACAGAAATCGGAATTAAATCAGAATTGACTCAGATCAACGCCTGGTTCGGAATCAAATAAGGAACCGCTATCCGGAATCCGGAGTTAGATCTGTCGGCATCGAGAACAGGACGACCGGAATCGAGGACGGGATAGCTATTCAAATTATGATTGAAAGCGTGGTCGATCGATATACAAAATGAATCTTCATGCCGCGCCCGCGCGAGCCGAGCCGCCGGCGGAAGCTAGTGTATGTGCGTTGTTACAACTTGCCGAGTCACGCACGCCCTATGCCGCCTCGTCCATTCGAACCTTAAGCTCATTTATTGTCTACGCCTGTTTATTTACGATCGCCCGATAACGGAATATCAACCCCTGTACTTCGTTTCTATAGTTTCAAATATGTCGGTCGTTACTTTATAGCTTTTAATAATCTGTTTAAACAAATATGTAAAAGAAAGATACATTCTTTGTGAAAGTGGAATGACGATATGTGTTTTTCTTTTTGACAAATCAACGTTGACGAAATCGAAAATCATTGATATCCATAAACATATGGATACGGATACGGATATAGGAATGATATTATACCGGTTTTGGATACGGATACGGATATAAGAATGACATTATACCGGTTTAGAATACGGATACGGATAGAGGAATGATGTCATACCGGTTTAGAATATGGATACGGATATAGGAATGATATTATACCGGTTTGAGATACGGATACGGATTCGAATACGGATATAGGAATGACATTATACCGGTTTAGGATACCGATACCGATCGAGGAATGACGTTATACCGGTTTAGGATACAGATATAACAATACCGAAATCGGTATAATATCGATTGGAACCCAACTATTATTCCTCGAAATGCTTTGTTCAAAATGTATAAAAAACCATAAACATTTCAATTACTTTGTGAATAGATCAAGTTGATTTCAGTATCTAGAGCTTGACAAATGATATCGTATGGAGTCAGCTACATTAAAATACACCTATTTTTTGGAGAAATATCTTCGAAAGGCATTCAGAAATAAACACTTTATTTAGAGTGTGTAAAAAACAGTAAGCTGATTGACTTAAAACTCTTATCAATGGTAAAATCGCATCGTATGTTGTCAATCACATTAATCCGACTCATTTAATCAAGATATTACGTCGTCGAAACAAACATTACACCAATGATCACGCACATTTTCTCACACAAAAGCTTTTCAAAAACGAAATTACAGTACAATACAACGTACAGTACAACGCATGAAACTCTGCCGCTCTGAATTGCCAACGAATGATGCAATGCGCAGGTTCAGCGCTCCCCGACCCTTCCTTCTTCTCCTCCGCTTTACGCTCATTTGCGCCGTTGCGAAGCTTTCGTGAATAACTTCACAGCGGCAGAATTTCGTGCGCTGTACTGCACTAAAGCTACGGTGATTGTTAAGTGTGCATTTTCCACCATAAAAGTGGATCTTCAACGGGCGTCAAACTTTTCTCTCTGTCGTATTCATTTACTAATGTCTTTTTAACAGTGCACCGATTGTACCCTTCATCACCACAATCTATATTCTTTCTCTCTACTTACACTTAATGTATAATTTCAACTAGACCCGATCGAATGCATCTTGCTCTGGGAAACGCCGCGGATGTTCATAAAATTTTCGTCCTGCAGAAGCGGGCCGTTCGCGCGATTTACAAACCTCGGACCTCGTACGTCCCTTAGAAATAAGTTTAAGGAAATTGAAATTTTAACCCTGGCATCCCAATTCATTTACGAAAATTTATTGTATGTAAAAAAAAATTTAGAAATGTTTAAAAGAAATAGTAGTCGACATAATCTCAATACCAGAAATAAAAATAAACTGATTTCACATGTTAGTCGACTGAATAAAGTCACAAATTCGTTTAGAGGGCTCTGTGTGCGCCTATTCAATAAGGTTCCTGTAGATGTACAAGATCTACCCCTATATAAATTTAAGAGTGTTATTAAACAATCACTCAGTAAAATGGGTATTATACAATTTGTGAATATTTAGAAGACAAATATACATAGGCATAAACAGCTCGATTTCTTGCCGGGCTGTTTCATTCTTAATGGTCTCGTATTTGTTTTGGCTATGTATGTGCAAATTAGAAAAGAGCTACCTTTAAGTTTCTTGCTCGTTCTTCTTGAGGGAAAACTGCCTTCGAACGAGCGGTAAAGTGTAAATGCGCAAAAAATTATGACGTATTTCAAGTGTTATTTTGTAACCGATGAAATAAAGATATTTTGAATTTGAATTTGTATGAACGGTTGCTGGAGCTCGTTGTTGGACGTTCATTCCCTGACCTCTGGGGTGGAGAAGGGCCTTCATCGTGAGAAGTTTTAAAACGGTCAAGTATCACCAGAATCTCTGACTTTACCCGTGGAAATTAAACTAGAACGTCCAAACTGAACTAGACCTAGGACGCATTTCGACCAGATAACAATTTATTTAGTGATTCGCCCAACACTCGATTTAGAGTACTCGCAAATGTAGAATTGTAATGTAATCCCGCGATCGCCAACTAGTTGAGGCTGAGCAGTACACGTGATAAACGATTCGGGGGACGCGCGCGGCTCGTGCGCCGGCGCAGCGGGCAAGGACAAAAAGCTGTCATAAAATGTATCGTTTAGACTCGCCCCTGTCCGAAATTATTCAAAATTTTCATACCAGTTTCGGTTACCGAGTTCCGTAACATCTCTAGGTTGGAGTGCAGCGCTAATCAATTAGACACTGGAAGATGACTCGTGACAGACGGACAGATGGATGACCTCACGACTGTTCGTATTGTTGTATTTTTATATGGAATATTAATAGACGATTTGAAAAATATATAAATAAAGGCATGTCTGCTTCGGCGCGCGTCTCAGTAAGTTTACTTTTTAGGAGTACAATATTTATTAATAATAAATATATTCTGCAATACGAAATATATAAAATAAATAAAAGCGAATACATCGAAATATCTTCAAATGTATACGATAGGCTCAGTGGGTAAAGGAAAAGCATTTCTTGTAATATTAAAATGTAATATTAAAAAATTGATTTAATAAAACATTTTACTTGTATTTATTTATCGGATTTAACTGATTCCAATAGAAATGGAGTGATAATCGATATTTAATAATGCGTTTTTTATATGGAACGATAAATTGAATACTTTTATGGATGACCGCAAACAAATTTATTAATAAATCGATAAAATTTAAATTAAGGCAGCCCGTGCGGAGGTGGCGCCTCTAGCGGCAACCGCCTGCTCTTCTCGATTGATAGAAAGATGTCGTAACTTTGTCTACGCCATGAACAAGCACATGGTATAATTTATTTATTAAGGATGTGAGCGAGACCGCGGAAATTTATGCTTCTACAAAGCGAGCGCAACCGGGGGCAAATGATATTAGTGACAATATGGGATTTTAAGGGATAAGCAAGCACGACGCGAACCACCGAGAAGCAGATGGTCACCGTCGCCCATCGACACCCGCAACCCTAGACGGATAACCGTTGCGTTACCGGCCTTTGAGTAAAGAAGTGTTTTCTTTTCTTGAACACTCCCTTGTCGTAGTCCATTGGTAATACCGGCGATGGTAATTCTAAATTTCACCATGCGTGGTAGAAAATAGAAAATTGCTCATGAAGAGCACGGTGGTAGAACACCAGCCAGCAGCACCAGATGGTGCTGCTGGCTTGTGTTCAAAACCAATTCAAATTAAAAAAAAAATCGTGGAGAAACCCTCATAGATGAACTTATCTTCCCCGATTGCCTGCAGTAAATGTGTTTTACAGATTTAATTGCTGCTTCAACAATCACCGCCAATGCAGATCCGAAGGTGGATCAAATATCCCTGTTGGGCTATGATTCCATAGCTTGTGACCATGGGCGTATTTAAGGGGAAGCAGGGGAGGACAGCTACCCTCTCCCTGGAAATTGTATGTTCTACAATATATTAGGCCCCGTTTACATGATCTCACATAAAAAAAAAAATCTAACAGTCTAAAAATCTAATTTAAAAATCAACAGCACCGGATGGTGCTGCTGATCTCCGGCGGGAGAGCGGATGACGGAAATCGGCGGCGGGGACGAGGCGGAACAGCTCCACGGAGCACTCCTCACGCTATACGCACTAGAGCCTGCACAGAGACACCGCATCTCTTTGCAGAGCCAAAGGGTCTAACTGATCCACCGGATACCGCAGCGCCGCTGACGCTGCCGGAAGCCGGACGTCGGGCCGGTCTGAAGATTGACATTGATATCGGCGCGCCCCGGCCGAGAGGTGCTCCAGATGCGGCGAGGGCGGCGACCGGGCCCGGTAACGATGGTATGTATGTGGACTTGTGCCATTACGTCGTCGTTCTTTATATACATCAGTTAGTATTTGAATACTGTAGCGCACACGACAGTCCGTCTACTACGACTGTCGGTATACCGATATTCACAACAAGTGTTGAACATCAAATTTTACGCAACTGAACCAGTTTGAAATTGTGAGACCGCTCAATTCGTGTGTACTGGGTGTCGTACACGCTCATGCGCGCGCGCACGCACACGCACACAAGCACGCGCACGCCGCTCACTCTGCATGCGTTATCACTTGTAATGTCTTATCGTAATTACTATGTTATAATATTATCTTAAATGCATACGGGGTGTCGCCTCGCAGACACTGATTTACAAACTGCGACGAGCGCTTTTTGCATGAAACACAGCGAATTGATGTCTAACGGTTGTAAGGTTGTGTTTTTCGAAAGCGAATTAGAGAACAGAAAGAAACGAACTGCGTACAAATACAATACACGATACTTAATCGTATTCGAGGGACATGTGATTCTGGGCGCGTGATTATTTTTGTAACCCCTGACGTGTCGTAGGATTGCAGCTTATACCAAAAATACCTAACAGTTTTGTTAATTATAATAAACGTTTTATTTACAGGCATAGTGCGACGGGCGCCGCCGGACGACAAGTGCCGAAAAAGGATATATAAACAAGACTATCTGTCAAAATTTTACAATGCGTTGACTAATAATCAAACATTTAAAAGTTCAGATAAATCTGACACAGCTTCTTCACATCGAGAGCTGATACATGTGATCACTGCTGTACGAGGAGATCGAGGCACCTGATTGCAAACATTTAAATGCGTTATCTTTCCACCTAAATTCATGCTTGGACTCCCATCTTGACGCGATTGAGCCTCGGCAGTGGGCGGCGCGGTCGGATGTATTTTGGCAGTATCCTACGAGCTAAGGCTGCCTCGGAGACGGAACGCTGCGCACTACCTAACCGGCGTCTACGCATCGTAACATCGGTCATCCATTCCAGAAAAAAGAACCCTAAGGCGCATGCCACTGGTCACAACAGGAGCAGCAGATTTCACAAGCTATTTTTCCGAGCGGGGTGGATACGAAGTTCTTCGTATCCATCCCGCTCCTCGGGAGGATCCAACGTTAGAAGTTCATATTAGACAGGAGAAGATTCACCGGTTACCGCATCTCCTCCAGAGAAATTCGGTGTTCGCAATGCCTGTCCCGGCGGGTTCCCAATCAGAAAGGAATATCCAAAAGTGGTCTACGATGTGTTACAAAATAACAGACGACAGACCAACCCAGTGCCAGTGACGAGTCATATAGTATATTGTCATATAGTATATCATATAGTCATATAGTCCTAAAATATAAGTAGAATTGGTATTTACAGTGCATATACAGATAAACAGATTTTAGCGACGTCTAAATATTTTTAGAAATATATTTCTTTTGCGTTGCCAAGGGAAATATATATTTCTGTATAGAAAACAGGTGGACGGGCAGAGTGTGCGATCAATTTATATCCGTTCACTAGCTATTGCCCACGGCTCCGCCTGCATGAACATCGAATTAATTCTTTCATCAATGAATGACATTGACAATTGCTCAAAACAGATGCTTTTAAATAACCTTTTTTTTATGATTCATCGACTAAATCAAGTCAAAAATTCTGTCTTAGTTTTAATAGAAACGAAGATTATGGCACCATCAAAATAAAAATCTCGTTCGGGAGCTGTCATCGAACTACCGATTTACGAGGGAAATTCAAATCTGTCAGTGAACACCGGTGGGTGTGCATTGTGAGGTGTCACCCGGTTCTGCGAACCTGAAGCGATTCAGTTGTTATGGCGTCAAAATAACGTCGGAGCGAGACGAGTCGCCGCCGCACGTCCTCGGGTGACGTGATAGTGACGTCACAGTAGCACCAATTGAACGGCTTTACGTTTACAGAATCGACACACCGGAGCCCCATCCCGGAGCTCGTGCTGCCCTGTACGAGTCTTTAAGATTACTCATTCTAAAAGGTTAGGTTTTTAGCACATTTGAGAGACAAACGTGCAGACGAGCCGTCAAAGATTAGGTGATCATCGCCGCGTTGGCAGCATCTTCACAGGGAATAGGCCATTTGATGATGAGGGGATTGGGCCGATGGTGGGGCAAGAGGGGGAGCGGGCCACTGCAATTCTCACTCGCGAGTTGTAAAGCAACAACAGCGGATGCTGCTACATCATAATCCGTATTCAGCGGCAGCAGTATGCTTATAATACCACAGTGATATAATAAAATGTTCCATAAAGAGAGTTTATAGTGAGATATATGCCTGCTTGTCCGTCCTTCTATGCCATCATAAGAATATGTAGAAAAACAGCCTTTAAAGGCGTATTAAATAATTAGTTGCTTTCGGAGTTGGTGCCAGCAAAATACGAGCCAGACCCGGTTTAGTCTCAGTCCATCGCTGAACATCCTTCAGACTCAACAATGTCTGTATTCATGTTTATTGTTCATGTGTTCAGTTTGTTTATTTATTATCAACTTTTTTTGCTGAAAGGTTTAATTATATATTTTTTTCTTAATCTTGCTGTAGCCGGCAAAGCAGCCTTCGTAAACTATTCTTATTTATTTTTTAATATTACTATTCTATTTAATATTTTTATGTAATCCGTACGCAACAATTTAGTCCGTCAATTATTTGAAGTACAAACCGACAGACACGTTATCGCATTTGCGTCGAAATTTAATGATCAATTTATGATGTGCACATGCGAAAAAGCATTTCCTACGGCCTTGATCGAGTGACGAGCCGTATACCGTAACAAACAGACTGCCAGACAGACCCTATATTGTCTGTGCGCCTGTCTGTCTGTCTGGGATAATCTCTGAAACGGCCGAACGGATCGTAATAAAATTCTGCACGGTCGAAGATCACATCCCGGAAAATGAGATTAGTTTTCGTGCAAACGCAAAAAAAAAAAGTACAAATATCAGAAAAACAGCACCAACTTCCATATGATGATAGAGATCAGCATCAACAACGACACCGGAACAGCTAACAGGACCGAGATCGCAAACTACTGTTGCCATATCTTAACCGACTTATCACGGAACGTTCGAGAAACCACTCGTTATAGAAGTATGTGGAGTAAATAAAGTGACAGTTGCATACGTACTCGCCGGCGGCGAGACTCGAGACATTTCTGTGGGTCCGATTCTAGATCGGCTATCATCATAAACGATGACATCTCGACGTGGTCTCCGGGACGGGTGATCTCGGGGAAGTCGCCTATGTGGTTAGAATTGTACCCGATTCATATCGAGTCGCTTCAGGATTTCTCGGCGCGTACGCGATCGGAGTACATGTCGCGACCCATCGGCTTGTCGACATCTGGTTGCGCAGAGGCATCGCCCGATTGAGAAATGGCAACTCAATTTTTTAAACTATCGAATAAAATTATGAAAACGTCAAATCTTTATCACGACCGACGGAACCTTTGTCGGGCGACGTTTTATAGGAGTAACGGAGAATTAAGGGAAGGAATAGTGTATTGAAAGGTTACGAGTTGTTCGCCATACCGAACGCTAGTTCTCTGCCCGCGGCTTCGCCCGTTCGCATGCGATTGCTTCGATTCGGTGTCGATCCTGATGTCGTTATCGGTGTCGTTCTGGGATCCTACCCTCAGTCCCGCGGCAATGGACGCCGATCTAGCTTTTAATTCCCGTAATTCTACCTCCATTATTTACAATTTCAATTTAACGCTGAAAATGGGCCTCCGCGCGATATTTCAAGACAGCGCGCGCGCCGTCTTAATCGAGTACGTCACACTAAATTAAATAATTTTTTTAAAGTATTAAATATTAATTGAAAACTTGAATAAATTATGGTTTATTCAAGACACTTCAATGAATTTATATCCGTTAGAAATTGAGCTTAAAGTCAATTTTATAATAAATTAAATTTATTATTAATTAATTAATTTTTCTCGAACTTTTGTCTTCATTGTATATTAAAAAAAAAGATGTTATAATAATTGGAATATTTTTTTTCACTCCTTGAAGCTCTTTTTATATATGTGCTCAACGAGATCACGCCATAAAAGTTTAAAATTTCAACGCTCTGCTAATAAGCACAGTCTTAAGTTAAACAGAAACTGAAAAACGTTATTCCGGGTCGAACGAGCTATTGCAAGTATTTTTAGTAGATTTCATAAAAATTTAACTCTTGTATTTGTCCCGTGACGCAACTTTGGAAAAATTTTGCTGTTTTCCGACTTGACTCGACGAGCTGAGTCAGAAAATACACATGGTTCACCAGTTTATATAAGTATGTGTATATAACACACACACAACACACACACACACACACACACACACACACACACACACACACACACACACACACACACACACACACACACACACACACACACACACACACACACACACACACACACACACACACACATATATATATATATATACATACATACGATCTCAGCTCGATTGCGTCTACAATTCTTTAGAGATCTCAATTAAACTCAACATACATGTTCTATGGACGATTACGAGGTCGAGATCATATTTGAGCCAAACCCGTCGACTAGTTTAGAAATTACAGCATTTTAAAATTTAGAAAATGCGGAAATTACATATCTCATATGAATTACGTATGAAAATAAAATGAAATCTGCTCCCGTTTCGGCAGCCGAATGGCCTTTTTGGGACTATTATCTCTATTTTTCATCATTTTCAACTCGCTGCCCAGACCACGTAGGTACACTCAAGCTCAGGTGCCCCAGGCCCCGGGCCTAATTTTGCGCGTCACGTAGATTTGATTAGAACGAAACACATCACACTGGTTACGTGTTACAACGCCGAGCCGGAGTTAAGGGTTTTTTTTTCATAGAATATTTTCTCCTTTATAAGGATCTTTTTTTCAAATCTCTTAAATGTTAATAGTTTAGAAGATATCGGCAGAATAATAAAACATCTTTTTTTTTCCCCATCTTTAATTGTTAATAACTTTTGCAATTTTTTATGTGCTAATAAACGCTTTCGACACATTTTTCTAGACATTATTTTGGTTCAAATGAGCTATCGCATCTATTTGTAGAATCAGTACCTCTATTTTCCACAATTTTCAACTCCTTACCTCCTTGACTAACGAAGCGCGGGACCATTTTCGAGGTCAAATAATACGTGAACGAATATATAGAATGTAATTTTAAGCGGTGGTCAAGGACAGCGACGGCTTTGCCAGCAGCATCGTCGGACCGGAGGCCGAGGGCGTACTGCCCGCGTGCCCTTAATAAGGGAAAGAAGCGAACTGTGCCCCGCGAATTTCAAACTCGACGTGCCTGTATCACGCACGCGATGAGTGCGCAAGCGAGTGCGCGGGTATCGCATTAGGTGAATACGTAAATCAGAATGGAGAAACTCGATATGGAGTGTCGCGATCTCTGTGGTTATACATAATTAAAGAATTAATGAAATATAAGAGTGAAAACTATATAGTTTATAGCCGTTTTCAGAAACGGGCCATCTGACTCGATACAAAACTCTAATCACGTCTACATTTAGTTTGTGAAATTAGCGCGTTCCAAACATACATGCACTTCGCTTCAATCATTATTGTGGATAAAGTGTACATTTTTTTTATTTTAGTCGAGATTAATCTCTGATTACACAATATTATTATAAAATTTGTAAAAATTAACGAATTAGAATTATAGTAACAAATAAATAATAAATAAATTTTCATTTTCAACAAACGAAAAATTGCGTTTGATGGGCTTTCGTCTATCCTTAATCCTACCGATTAAAATTATGTACATGCAGGGGTAACACACGCGTGGTTCACAGAGCAGTGAAGTAGGGTGTGGCAGAAGAAGAACGAAAGCAGATCATCAATCATCAATCAAGCAGACAAATCAATCAAGCAGACAATCAATCAAATTAATGCGGTGGAGATGCGATCACTGCGCAGTACGTGTGGAGTATCTCACAAAGATATGTGTAGAAACGGTGACGTCAGAGCGGTGCGGCCCTTAAGAAGATGCGGTGATTGAAGAAGGAGGTGTGTAGCGGCGGTTTGGGCTCTAGAGAGGGTGAGCTGAAGCGGGTCCGGGAAGTGCACCCCCAGGGCGACGTGTGGAAGGGCGGCGGGGTCCGATGCGGACCGAATTGGCGGCGTGCAGATGAAGGTTCCAGATGTTGATGGAGATTTGGGTTCCAAGTTCAGCGGCGTCAATTATGGTCTACGTCCGGCGAGCGCACGCGCATTTACAGAACCGGACCGAAATCGGCGTCATTCGTGTCGGCGTTTCGTTTCAATTTTCCCACATTCAGCCTAACGCGTTATCGCGAGCCGGCGTCGGGACGCGCCGGCGTCGAGGCGAAAGGGCGAGATCAAAGGATCTACAGAAACACAGATTTCTATGCATCACACGATCGCCTCGGACGAGGCGCACGCGTTCGGAGGCCCTTATCGTAGTGTACGCACAACTTATTCTGTTTCTGTATTTGGTCATATTACGCATTGTGTTGGCGAACGGTGACGTGTCATTGCTCGTGGTTGATAATTTTTTTAATCTGTAAACACAATAGAAGCAATGGAGACAACTGGACCATTAGATGTGTTTGAGAAAAAAACTATTCTGGAGGTTTTACAAACGCGCACAGAATGAGTTTCGGTAGTTTTCAACATTTTTGTCTGTCTGTCTGTCTGTGTATTTGTTCAAGTGCTCCTCAAAAACTGCTAGACAGACTTCGACGGCTTAGACAATTTCATAGGGACGCGACCACCTTCAAGATGAAGAACGTACGGGATGGCCCGTCCCGGAGGCCACTTCAGACGGCGCCGCCCGCGTGCGCGTAACGGTGAAAAACGAGAATCTACCGCGTAGAGATGTCGCATGGGGTATCGAACATGAAAAAGCCTGTCTCTCGTAGGGTTCCGCAACATCTCACACCAGCACCGAAAACCCGTGCGTACGCGCATCGGCCGACAGACGCTAAAGTTGTCGAGCGAGAGCGGTCACCGAGCGATATCTTAAATCGTAACAGCTAATGCTGTCATTAGTAGTTTTATATCTTAAAAACTGAAGTTAATTTGGGAATATCTTCCGCCTTTAATTATTACACCAGTTGAGCTATATCGAAATGTAATAATAACAAAACCCTTTTAGTAATTAATAACCAAATTAATATTTACAATGTGCTGGTATGACGTACAAAGTTAGCTAAAAATTAGTACTCGTTTTTGTAATATCAGGAAAATATATCTTTAATTCCATGTGTTTACTGCTTCTTTAATTCCCATAAATCGTACTCATTGTAATACGCTTTTTGTAATCATATGAAATTTATTAAAAAAAAAAAACAAAAACGTTTTTGTGATATCAGCAAAAGTCATTACTAATTCCTAGCTCTAACGCCTTTCCTAATTGGCTAGGAGCCGGTTAGTAAATTTAGTGAGTTTTGTAATTTCAAAAGGTACTTTTTTTTTTAAATTAGTAATGTTTCCTTTCATTTTATACAAAATTACTATTAATTATTAGTATTTACATCGAACAATCTCGTAGAGCAAACACAGTGCATAGCTGACAGGCGTGGCCAAAAGGTGTTGACTAAGCGTGTTAATGCCCTAAGCTGGTTAATTTTTTGGATATGTTAAATACCTAGGAATATCCTTAAATACCTAGGACCGATCGTAGGAGAAATCGTTGCGTCTGCGCCCTTAGCGCACACTATTCTCGTAACACTAATGTTCCCGCTATCGTGTTTACAAGTACTGGGATTCCGGACCTACATATTCTTGTTACGTGTTGTATTGTTCTTGTAAACAGGTTACTTAAGATTAGTGTTTATTGATTAAAATGCAGGGCAGGTTAAAGTTTCGTATTGCTCGTTGTCGTAATAGTATTTTATGTTGATTAAAATGAAAATAAAGAAATCAGATAACGCTTAGTACTTTATTTTATTCATTATTAATTTTAATTCCACTATTCTGGAAATGGTTTATCATTTTTAGTTGCAGCAAGTGTTGTGATTGATATTAAAAAAAATATATATTACACTTTGTAATGCCTGATACATAATTACTACTATTCGATATTAAATTTTGCAATTATGTCGGTTATAAAGTTTGGCCATGTTTGGCCGAATGGTCGCGCTTTTTGATTTTTAAACTCTTTGATAACGAAATTAATAGATATAACAATTTCAAAATGCCTAAAATGCCAGCTAGCTTTCCCACTATTAATAGAAGGAAATTCTAAAACCGATTATAGGATTGAACAAATAACACCGAAAAAAACCACAGGCATCTTGTACGACGGGCCCCTTTAATTCTCTAGTTTAATACTATTTTTATTATTTGTTGTTGTAGCGGCAATAGAAATACAGGCTTTCTGGAAATTTCAATTGTCTTTTTATTACGGGACAGACGGACAGCGGAGGCTTAGTAGTAGGGTCCCGTTGGCACTCTTCGGATACGGAACCCGATAAACCGATGAACCAACTGCTATCGCATAAATAATAAAATATTACCAATTTGTATGGCGACATTTTAAACAAGTACACCGATCGTATAATCCTTACATAAATTAACGTCAACGAGACTTCTTACGAGTCTAGGCGTTGCTGCGCGGGCGCCGGCGCTCGCCCGTCCCCCGCTGCGCCGCGTGCCCCTCACCGCCGCCTTTATGTGCACGCAGCGGCGACAAGCGTCCGTACACAAAAATTTGAACACACTACATACGAACAAGATGACGACATACAACTCAATACAGGATAACGTGCTCAGTCAGGATTGTTAAATGCCAGCGATTCACGCATAATACTCTATACGATGACAGAATTTATTCATCCCTCTGTACCGATTTGCCTTCTAGCGGTATTCATACCTAGGAGGTGGGCCATTAAGCCGCCCACTCGGGCGCAGTCAGTTCGACTCAAGTCGTCGTATAAAATTTCACAGTTCATTTCGCCCCCGGCCGAGACCGACCGCTTGCGGCACCGCGCGGCAGACCGGTCGCCCGCGTGTACACTTGGAATAGCCCGATAGATATTGCTGCTTAGCCGAAATTATCCATTAATTATTATGCGCGCCCCCTGTCGACGTGCTTTTGGTACCGCGACGACATCGATCCGGCGCCGCGGGGACGGTACACGACCCTTGGATGCGGCCACGCCGCCGGAGCTCGCACGATCCGCCGTCGAACTTGTACACAGCGAAAACGTTGCCGTAGATAATGCGATAATTAATCGATAAAAATAAAATCGAAAAAAATTATGGAACGCGGTCCCCGGGCGCTGAAAATCGATCGCACTTACGACGGAAACGATTCCAGCCGTGAAGATATGTTTACAGATACATTCGCGTTCGTCTATGGATACGATAAGATAGTAGAACCCGATGCGTTTGTACATTAAATGTGTTTATGAAATATACAGAGGGGGGGGAAAGGGACGGACGTTGAGAGAAAACAACTTATACAATTTTTGTCCGTCTGTCTATTTGTCTGTACACGCACATCTCTGAAATCACCAAACGGATTTTAGGTAGTAGGTGAGATTTGGCTCGGAGTAAAATATAGGTTTTATTTCATATCGAATTGGATGTCAGAGAAAGGCGTCATCCTCGTTCAAAGAGAAATTACAGGGCGAGCAATGATTGCAATTTTCGAAAGTAAGTTACGGGGAAGTTTTGATAATTAAAATAGTTAATTAAGTTTATGTTTATTGTAGTATATTTTACTCCTTTTTAATATAACAATTGTTTTACTTACAATTACTTCAATCGCTTTAAACTACGAGCGAAACTCGCGCGAAGGAGAAACACGAACTGGACGCGTATTGCTGTATGTCACGAATCGTTTTGTCTATGCGTTGAACACCGACGAAGGAACAGACAGACCCTGTCGCGACGTGTAAAGTAGACGCATGTCTCGCTGTAGTCCGACGTCGAAGGCCTATCGATATCAAAACACGAACGGGCAAGGATGTTCGAAACAAAACCAAAAAACAATAACGTACACTCGGCCTTCGGAACGTGACGCTTTGGATTTATTAAAAAAAAAAAAACCATACAAAAAAGCAGAAGAGAGGTCGCGGGTAAATGAGGGAGGTGGTTGTGTTGTGTTGAATTTTTGAAGTAAAAACTTCTAAAGGTAGGTTTGGATGAGGAGTCATTTCATCCAAATTGTGAGCGACATGGTCACGTGACGTCTAATGCTGCATTGTCAGTGCTATGTATTGAATGTGTGTACATTGTGCGTTATTTAAATTGTGTTTTAAATGCTCAAGTGTATGACTGCTGTGCAGTAAAAAGTGATTATAAAATATACTAATATTTTCATAAAGATATATTGTTTAAATAAATGTATATCTATATCTATATATACATACATGGCAAACGAATTATTTATTATTTTATGACAGTAAAATTAGCTAATATTTGATATTTTTTTTATGTGGGAGACGGAATTCCAAGCAGGCGGGGCGCGGGCAGAAAGGTAGTATAGAACGTACTGAAAGCGAAACATTCAAATG
>BGZK01001087.1:0-215432 GCA_005406025.1 Eumeta japonica | reverse complement strand
TATTTTGTGGAAATACAAATTTTAATTTTTGCCATGTCTACAAATATTGCATGAATTGGTTAATAATATCTTTTGAAACAGTTAATTATTTACGAAACATGGTTGCAAGGTATGGAACTGATCTTAAGTTAGATAGGATTATATATATTATAGATGTTTTAGTACGGTTAAGACTTGTCATTAAATCATTTACTTAATTTTGTAGAAAAGTCACATTTATTAGTTATACCACCAGAAAACGTTTTGAAGGCCAAACGTGAATTCCAGTTTCGTAGAGATAGATCGTTACAGACATTTTCTTAGATTAAAGTAAGACCGCGTCAAAAAAACCACTATACGCATGCGTCGAGAGGTCAAAGCACGCGTGCCGATATCAAAGCGCGCCGACGCACTGTTTACAAAATACCAGTCAATTAACGGTTCAACGAGAGAGATAACAGCCGAAACGGTTTCACTTTCGGTGGCGCGCGCGCTAAATATAATAATAGATCGCGACATCAATGGGGCGGCGCGGGGGTGCGCGCACTTTCAATTTCCAAATGCCCATGTTCGCGCCGGCGGGCCCGTGCCCGCTGCAGCGTGCGGCACGACATTCTCAATCTCGAAGGTTACGTATTTTTCGATGCAGTTGTAATTACTGAAGCAAATTTTCGAAATAAGTCAGCCGTTTCAGTCGCAATTATAACAAATTTTGAACGAATTGTTTGTTCTGATGAAAATTTGTTAATGAGATTCGTTTCTTGAATTGTTTTTCTACGTATACATCAAAATTAATTTTAACTCATTAACTGATTATATGTTGGAATTGATCGCAATAAGAGGCATATACATTAATTTTACATATTTTTTTCGTAACAATAATTATCTTACTCAGATAATTATTGTTTCTTTATCTTATTTGGATAAATAGGTATCTTTAACTCATATTTTTGTAGCCATAAAGGATAAAAACATTAATTTGTGACAGACAAATGCAATTAAATTACATTGAAAAGCGATAAGAACCTTAAAATAGAAATATTAAATATTACAATAACAGTGAATGGTAAGTTTCTAAGTAACCGCATAGCAAACCAAATTCAAAACGATCATTTGATTCAAGTTTTTTGATTATGTAACTGCTGAAATCTTTGAATTGTGTCTCAGACGTTTTCATTATCAGTTTGTATGTTATACGCATGTGATTAAAACGACGTGTTATTAAAAACTTGCGTATGCCGGTGGTACAAACTGTGATTAGATGGAGCGTGTTCATAAAATTTCTTTTAACATTCGCTGACTTGCTCCCAATACTATGCCTTTTGAGTTGGACTTGCAATTGTGTATTTTATCTGATATTATTTTGGTAACGTGACTGTTTTTGTGATAATTTATCGAGAATCGGCAATTGCAATGACAAATTTAAACAATTCATGGAATGTAGCTTAGAAATTATTTGATCTAATGTTTTGTTGAGCTTCGCGTCTATCTTGGCTCCGAAAAGAGAGTTATGTTGTAGGCAAAGTTTGTTTTGAAATAAACTTTTATTAATTTAGATGGCTAACATTCAAAACAAATGAAATAATGAAAGGTTGCGGTATAGCGGTTACCTAGTCTTGAATTCAACCTTTGTCTAGAGATCGCAATGAAAAGCCAAGATTGCAAATGAGATATTATGCGCGCTATTATTGCATTAGAGATTTATTGTGGTTGGATTCAATCATTGTTTATCACGAAATTCAGTTTCAACTAGGGAAAATAAAAAATAAATAAAATTATAATCCAAAATTGTGTTTGTTCTAGAGTAGTGTAATGGAAACAGCATCCGAACCGGCCGATGCGACATTTTCGCGTGTTGTCAAATTGCGAGCTGATTACGTAACTTTCAATGAAACTGAACGCCGTTCATTCAGTTAATTTTCAGTGAAAACAGGCTCGCCCCGCGACACCGCGCTCAATGGCAGTTAATAGTTAGGCTTTCAGCTTTACGTAGTTATTTGCGGTGCGAAGTTATTGTCAAGCTTTCAGGTCATTCGATTTTATCAATAAAAGAGTCTACAAAATCGTGGGTCACACGAGATTGTGTTGTTTTAGCGAAACAAATATATAAATATTATTTAAATTAGTCGCTGGAGGCAACGTTTTAGAAGTATTTAAAAAAATATCGAAACAAAAATATTGTAAAAGAAATATCCAAATATTTATTTATTTTCGAGATATAAGCGATCATACTCAATAATCGGAGTTACTTAGTGTTAGATATGTAATAACAAAAATTAATGGAATATATTTTTTAAATTAATCTATCAAAATGTAATACCAATAATTCGAATAAACACCTTCACGTGTATGTAGATGTCCTAACGATAATAATAAATTATATTTGAACCTATGCTGATATTTATGGTCCACGGGCAAACATTCGCTTCAGTCTAAGATAGTCATTGGGCTAAATATTCCGTCGACGTGTAATAATATTAGATTTTAACCCCGCGTTTGAATACATATCTAAGTCGTCTTAAGATAGGATTCAAAATAAAAAAAAAAACTTTAACACCCATATAAATAATTTTCCAAATACAAGCACTACAAAAATATAAAGCGCAATAGCAAATAGCCGTTTATCTATTCCTCTATCACGTACTTAGGGCATTAGCAACATCAGAGTGACCCGAAAAAAAAGGGTTGGCAAATCCTCATCTCGCTACAGCGAGTCACGTGCTGATTGTTAGATTAAATCTGTAATTATCATTTATTATATTCAATTCTTTTATTATGTAAATATTACGAACGAGTGTGATTTGACATCATGATAATATTCACTTTTTCGTATAAAGAACCTTTGAATTCGATTTGGCGGCAATCCACTTGAATTTATTCCATCGCGCCCTCGTCGACGAGGAAGTGCTTGAAATGGATGAAGAGTGGGTAAGTGTTTTAAATAGATGAATAATCGCTTTCCCTTGATAATTATACAAAATAATCTCTGTAGGTTTATAAGATTCGATTTATTTGTAAGCATCGATATAAAGCTACTCCTTTTCTCGAACCTAGCTCATTTATTGAGAAAATGTTTTTCAATCTCTTGTAAGAATACTTAAAACGAAACAAAAAATACTTTCACATAAAAAAAAAACTGACCATAATAAATTCAATTCTAATTTCGAGTCTGCAGTCGTGTCACATTATTTTTAAAACAGACTTCTAAAGAATGCCAAACGTGATAGCGAATTCCTAAATGAGTCTTAATTCTTAATGTTAACAAGCCGGAGCGACGGCACCTTAATATGCCTACATATTGCCGATCCGTACATTTGACAAAACATTTGACATACATTCACGAATTATAGTGCCGGCTGAACATCAACGCGGCCGACCAGCACTTACTGCAGGCCGTAAACAAAACAATGAAACCGTCGACATCTCGCAATTCGGAATCTAATTACTACTAATGCTTGTTTTTCGACTTTTAATGCTCGTTCGCTATAAAAAGATAATTACGAAAATAATTGAAACGAAATAATAAACGCCCGACAAGAAACAGAACGAGGGTTGAGGGGAGCGATTAATGACGCAAAGGGGAATGGGGGATAGTCGGCGCATTACGACCCAAATAATCAACATAATTACACTTTTTACCCCGTTGCCCCTCCGCCGGCCCGCGCAGACGGGCCTTTGTATAGACGAATGATAAGGGTACTTACACACTACACACGTATACGGCCGATCGTAAAAAAATAATCGCCGACGATAGCCACCGCCGGCGATATTACGATTTTATTTTGTTATCAAAACATACGTACGGACCTAATGTGCGGACGCAGACAGACTGGAATGATTTACAATTGACCGACAGGAGTTATTGACGTTGACAATCGAGGTAATCCAAGTCAAAACATTGAAATAGTTTTTTCAAATCAAGTTAAAGTGATCAATGTTCATATATCATGTAATATCTATTATTTAAATATTAGATTTCTCTGAATACATAAAACAAAATATAATTTCTAATTTAATTATAGGGATTTTTAAAAGACTAACTTCAAGAATAATCTCATTTCATGATTAGTAACAAAAAGCGGTATATATATAGATAGCATTGGATAAATAATCAGAAGTAATATAAATATATTCATATTTGTCACTTAATAATCAGATGACACAAACTTAGTTGAATTAGTTCCTTATTAGAGCGTTTCAAATAAATATTATTACACCAATTAATATTTTAGTGCAACTACAATATAAGAAACATTTTATGCAATCACCGTTTTCTATTTGAAAGGTTTATACGTAAACTTCGTTCGATACAAATAGTAGTAAAATCCGAAACCTGGACTAGTTTCTTCGACAGTAGTAATAAGACGAGGGAGGAAGAGTTGAGAAGGATTGTACGGGGAAGGCGCGGGGGGAGAGGGGGCTAGCGAAGAATCGGCATATAATTAAGGATAATGAGACGCTATTCAGATGTCCGCCCGTATCCTTTCGCAGCCCCCAACCGCCCTGCGCATGTACACTCGCTACATTAATTCAATGCGATCTTATAAAATTTTTGATAATGTAAAAATGCATTGATCTTAATCAAAATAAATATTCACTAACAGATAGAGAACTTTAATGTTAGGTCGGTACTGGACCGGTAGATCGGTAGCAACCCCTCGAATTGAATTAGAAGAATTATGGAAGGGTCTTTCTCAGTGGAACGTATCACAGTAAGTGGAGAAAAGATAATGTAAAGAATGATTATTTACTTACTTTTTAGATTACTATATATATATATATATATATATATATATATATATATATATATATATATATATATATATATATATATATATATATATATATATATATATATATATATTAGCCAATGACTTTTGCTATTTTTTATATTATTTTGGTAGCCAATCAATTCAATATAATTTGTCACAATTACCATATCTTCTTATCTCATCGTTTCTGACACATACGAAAAAATATCAAAAGCACAAGTGAAACAAAACAATGTACTATAAAACTTTTTGGATCCGACTGTACAGGATAAAAAAGATCTCCTACGTCTTGACGAGAGAAGGGCTGTATCGAATTGAAGCTGTTTGCATCTGTCTCATAATTTAAGCTTTTTGTGTGTTTCAATAGCTTCTTGCACACGATGCACTAGCGATCAATGCGTGGCATTTACTGATGTAATTTAGAATATATTATTTCAGTGATCGTTTTTAGTTATCATATCCGATACGAATTTATTCTAGCAATATTTAAATTGAAGTGTTTTATTTATCTTATACAATTTTTCTGTGCACGGCTTCTATTGGCTTTCGTAGATTTTCTGAACGTTTTCAATTTGGCGGAACGCACATCTGTTAATGTTGAAAATATGTCAAAATTAATTAATACATCAACTTATGCACTATAAAATCCCGTAAAACGTATTAGACGACATACATGTCACCGATATAAGTCTGTGTTAATGATCAACACGAATTCGTTTTAAAAGCATACGAACTGTCCAAATATCCTAATTGAATATATGTCGTGTGTCGTAGCATACGACAAGAGTTTTTAAAGAAGACTGTACACACTCACAGTTCCGACTCGGACGCGAGCGCCGAAACAAAAAAAAAAAAGTAAACAGAAAACGCACACCGGCCAACGCGAACTTCTAATTAAAATGATTAAGTTAATGGCCTAAGTCATTAGCGATTTTAATTCCAAATGATATTTATTTTTTTTTGTGGGCGAACGAATTATTGTCGGCTGGACCTCGAATCACTTTCGGCCGCGCGCCGCCCGCGGCCGAAATGGATATTAGTACTTGCGCTGGATTCGCGTGCGAGTTCAGTTCACAATTACATCGTACTCGGCTAATTCTCGGCACTCGTAATAGACGCAAACCTTCTCTTTACACAATAAAATATATGTAAATAGAATAAGAATTTATACATAATATATAATATACGTATTATATATCTATAAAATATATAAACGAAATACCACTGGCTGACTTACTGACTGACTCATCACGAGATGTCCGAAACTATAGGTCCGATTAATTTGAAATTCGGCATAGTTACTATTTTCGGGATATAGACCCTCACTAAGAACAGATTTCCGTCATGTTATGAGATCTCAGAAACTGTAGGTTCGATTGACATGAACTTGGCATAGTTATTCTTTTCGGAACGTAGGCGCTCACTAATAACTATTTTTACACAAGTCCTATTCAAAAAATTGTCTATGCAGGCAAAAGCTAGTATATATATATATGTCTTTTTTTAAGATGTACTGAAAAAATGTCGTCTGCACGAAAACATTCTTGGCGTAAAGTGTCATATACCCACGTGCCAAGCCAGAGTTTTGGGTTTCGATTCAAAGTCGAGACAAGTTCGCGCAGATACAAAACTATTCACCCTATTTTACATAAATGGGATGCGCAGACAGCCGGTTGTTTTACACACAAAACGGCCTATAAGATGGCGTTCCGCGTTTACAATCACACAAATAATGCTTAGTTGTATTACAGAAGATCCACTTGCCACTTTTGAATTTCATATGACTGTCCATATCAAAACGCTCAATATAAAAAAAGTGTATACCTATTAATGTAGACAGAACTTGAATACATTCTAGACTGACAAGTTTTTCAAAACTGATTCCTCAATTAATTGACTTCAAAAAAAAAAAGCAGGACCTACATTTGACGCGTATATAACGTTTTTGAGAATTGTATGTAGACGAATTTCTTGGAAATGGCTAAACATGTATAGAAAGTTTAAACAGTAAAAAATCTATACTAATGAAAATAAATGGCCGAAATATATGTACGCGCATCACTTCCGAACGACTGCACAAAATCGGATAATTCTTTTTTTGTTGTGTTTGTTATTGTCAGGACAAGGTGTGTTTGAAAGAAAATAACAGTTTATATCTGTCTGTCTGTCTGTTTGTCCGGGGTATCTTCGGAGCGGCTGAACAGATCACGATGCGACTTTTACTCGAAGGTAGATGAACTTACTGAGCTACCTACATTGACGGCACTTTTTATTGCGATGATTTTTAAGATTCCTGTGTGAAAAAAAATAGGAGTAAAACCGGAATCGGGATTAAATCGAGGCAAAATCAAGGACGAGCAGCGGGAACGGAGTCCCGATGGACATAGCGTCATCATTTCTTAAAAGAGAGAGGTCGAAAACGAATTTAAATACGGGATCAAAATTTGAAGTGTGTACGGGATATTTCATGCTTTGTGTGTTATGCCTACTAGGGTTCGTTCCCGTCTTCGACCACGTATTTGTATTATTGAACCGAACTATTATATATTTTATAAAAAAAATCATTTATTTATAGAAATCTACACTATCCTCAAGTAATATTGGCTGTATTTTATTTTGATACTAACCCCTAAATTAATTGAAATAGAAACTGTGATTGGTAGAGGAATCGGAATTAAAAGCGGGACGGAGAGCGGAATAGAGAACCGGGCCAGCTAGTTTTTATGTAAAATTAACTAATAAAAATTATTTAATACTTTGAATGTAAAAGACAACCAAATTATTTCTTTTCAATTAAAATACAGCCTACATCTAGTGAGCACAGTAGAAAAAGGTATCATGCGGTGTTTTGATCATCTATAGAGCCAATGTGTGCGGTGGAAAGGTCAGCAAGGGTCGCCCTAGAAAATCCTATGCAAACCAAATTAGTGAATTATTAAAAAAGGATAAAATTTTAAGCACCCGACAGAAAAGATTGATGGATGTCGGTGAAGCAAAAGAGTTTGCAGAGATCCGTATAGTGTGAAAACCTAGTCTCTGTCTACTATTCTAAAAAATAGGAGTGAATTTATATTATTATTACGGCCAAGTTATAATACTAAAATAGGAGCAATAAGTAGTACAAGTTGGACCTTTTTAAATTATACAGTTTTAAAGTATAAAATGTATGTTTAAACAATATTATTACAATTACGGTTTGAAATGGAAAATTTACTTAAATAATCACAAACATATACCTTTTTCTCTTTAACGAGACCAGCTAGGTAAATATATTTTGCATTTCGGTCATTAACTGAATGTCCTTTAGTGTGTACAATAATTTAATAAGCAAATGTAAGCGCATTTTGGAATAGGTTAACGATATTAAAAGTTGGAAACGAGATGACCATATAAGAATTTAAATAAGACTGTTTAAAAGAAATTCTCTTTACTTCTTGTTAAATATTTCCTAGGCTTCTGTTGTATATTAAAATGTGTGAATATATTTACTTCGTAAATAATTACAAAAAATCATTTTCCGTGAAGGCTAAGAACAAAAATCGTGTTAGACAATGACTGTTTCTTGGAGAATTTATTTCAGTCAAATGTGTATTGTATGCTTCACAAAAGGTACATATTTAATTTTATGTTTATTTAGAATCGTTATGTTTAGTCCGATATTCCAGAGGTGTGCGATACAGCCAAAAAATCCTAGTAATGTTAGAATATTTCCGACTGTCCATCTCATATACCAGGTGGGTCTGCATAAGCTATAAACCTACAAACTCGAATCACACAAAATAACCTAACACCAGCTAGATGCTAGAACACGTCGACAGACACACTCCTGTCCTACTCGCGGTTAAATCCTAGAATCGATTATGAAAACTTATTATCTTAATTGCACTAATTTTCGGCATCATAATAAAAATATAATGGGTATACGAAGATGTTAAATTGAATGTATCTACCGAATATAAACAAAAAGTGAATTTTAATTGGGTGTAGTGTTATAAATATCGAATGTACCCCGGGTTCGGAAATATCTAAATAGGGAGACAAACTATCAAGTAACTCCTATGGGCCCTTTTTTTAGATATCATCATTGATCCATAAAAAAGACCTATGGATAATTGGATATCATACTCAGATTTATCACATCGATGCCAAAGCGCTACCACCTATTAAAAATAACTCAATACGATTTTTTTTTATGAGCTGGATTTTCATGCATTTTTTAAATTAAATATAGTTTAATTGTATTATTATTATAGGAATTTCATAAGAAAAATGAATATAACCGCCAACAAAAAGATTTTATTAACTCGACAGTCGAAAATCTGTCATGTGCGAGCATATGTTTTCCTTTGGGATTTGTATTGGGGCAGGTATTAATTTTAAAGCGTATTATATTATATTCTTAGAAACATACTGGACATGGATAGTACGAATACATTTTTTGGTTAATTAACCTCTAAGAATATCTATAGACTTTGTGTTTTTTTTTTTTGATACAAATATTAAATATTTCTCCAGAGTAGTATTATTATACTGCTTTTATTGGGTAATGCCATATATTTATGGCATTACCAAATAAAAGCAGGTATAAAAGGTTAATATTGTCATTTTTTCATACGACTTCCAAGCAGCAAATAAACATGCGAGCTACCAGACAGCAGGTGATTACTGCCACTCATGGGCGCTCGCAACTCCAAAAGAGACACCAGTGCGTTGCTACCTCTTGGGAAAGAATAGGATACATGAAGAAGAGGGCGTGGGCCGATGAAGAAGGGCAGTAGGCCACTAGAACTCTTATTCACTGAACGAAACGCATCAGTGGAAGCTACTAATTGACGTCTATTTTCTGTGAAATTGTAGTATCTCTTTAGTCAAACCAGTTAATTTTTGTCCTGCAAGCAAATTGGCCACAGCATTGCTCTGTCACAGTAGATAACTTATGATTTGCCTGGTTCAGAAGATTGAAGAGGTCATTTGACCAGCCATCCTCATAACATGATATAATGACGTCATTGTATAGATAGATTCTGTGAATGCCTAAAAACAGAGTTTAATTAACTTAGTCTGGTGTAACATCTTCGATTCATAAACTGACATCGACTTGTAGAACATTGTACAAAAGGAATGTTAATTAAGTAATTCTAGGGAAACACTCTACACTTCTGTTAATTTTTAATAATCTAAATACAAGAAAATCGTAATCAGCAAATAATATTATTGTCGGAAATTTTGTAATATTAGGTCGGGGAAAAGTTGCAGTAAAATCTCTCTGGTTGTGGTGTTTGTATTTGGTTAGTTTTGATACCATTAAATAGATGGTATTTCAAAAAAATCAAACTTAAAACGGCGTTCCGCATTTTTATTGTTTTCTGTTCACCTAAACGAGTAAACCTAAAATAGAAATTCGATATATTTTGAAGTTTTATCATAAAAAAAGAAAAAATGCGACACAAACGGCGAAAAAAATTTGTGGCGTTTATGAATCTAATTCGGTGTCGGTAAGAGTATCTCAAAACTGTTTCAAACGTTTTCAGTCCGGTAATTTTACAGTCAAAGATGAACCCCGGTTTGGTCGACCAGTTACGGATAAAGTCGTTGCTATTTTGGAAAAAGTAAATAAGAGCGACATATTAGTTCTTACAACATAGCTGAAGTGCTGGAAATCGATCACAAAACAATTTTGACTCATTTGAAAAATGCAGGATGTACAAAAAAGCTCGATACTTTGGGTTCCACACGAGCTCACTGAAAGAAATCTAATGAATTTAAACAAATAACACATTTGAGATTCTCTATTGAAACGTAATGAAATCAAATCATTTTCGAAAAGATTGATTATTGGTGATGAAAAGTGGATTACCTACGACAAGAACGTGTGAAAAAGATTATGGTCAAAAGACAAGCAAGCTCCACATATTATAGCAAAACCTGGATTAACTCGCAATAAGTTGATGTTATGTGTATGATAGGATTGGAAGAGTATTATTCATTATGAGCTTTTAACGCCGGGCATAATCATTAATTTAAATGAACAGCTGATGAGACTCAAGCAAGTAGTAGGCAAAATGGCCGGAATCGATCACCAGAAAGGGTGTGATTTTTCACCATAGTGACGCCAGGCCACAAACATCTTTAGTTACTCAGTAAATATTGAGAGAGTTGAATCAGGAAGTGTTAATGCATCCACTATATATACCTGACCTTGTACCCTCAGATTTTTTACGTGTTTCGGTATTTTCAGAATTCTTTAGGTTGTGTTAGGTTTACATCACGAGAGGATTGTCTCGTCGCAGTTTTTTGATCAGAAGTCCCAAAATTTCTATAGCAATGGGTTTATGTCACTACCTACAAAATGGAAAAAAGTTGTTGAACAAAATGGCATATACAATATTATTATGTTATGACATTTAAATGGAATATGTTAAAAAAATATCTTGAAAGAATTTGTTTATAGAATACAAAAAAAAATTTTCCCCGACCTAATATAATCGTCTCAAATAAAAAGAACTATTGATTTAAATAATTAATAAATTTAATGTCATTACAATAAAAAGTAAGTATTGCAAAAAGACATGTGATCGAGAGGCATTAAAGTCCTCGGCAAGAACGTAAGCGCGAAGCCGCACACGTACTAGCGAGGCCCTGAGTGAATTGACAGATCATTTATTTGACGTCGGTCAATTGTGAAACGTCGTTTGGTTTAATTAACGACACATGATTGAAATGAAACGCAAAGGGGGCGCTGTGTTGCCAGCTGTAATTTCACATGGTAGGCCCTCATTACGAGAGGTAATATGTAATTTTAGTTCCTAACCCTTCATTAGCGGGCATGCGCCGATCGGCCGGCGACGGCCCGACGATTGGATCATCAAATATTGCCAACCGCGGTTTCAATGAGTCATTGCACGTACCAGCATGGGTATTTCTGTTTTATCTTATGTTGTTCTGTTGTTTTTCGTAATGTTTACGAGTAAGGAATGTTACACCAAATTTCATATCCGACATTATTATTACTATGGTGATATTTTTAAGTCAAATGGTACGAGGAGATATTTTGTAGTATTTTATTTTCTTTCTCTTTAAGTAATTTTTTTTTTTTGATAGCTATACGTAACTTTTTGGCTTGTATTAATATATATTTTTTTATATATAAATTGCTTTACAATACTTTCTCATGTTAATTAATCTGAATCAAAAGATTTCAAGCAAACAGAAGACACTAAGAAAAAACATATTCTGAAGATACTTCTAGACTAAATCAACTTACGACTTTACCTTTTTTAAACCTGCCGTAATGAAGTTGAATTCCTTGACCGAAGTATTTTTCAAATTTAAATAATTTTTGGGCTCAGCACATTGTAAAGAATGCCGGAAGCCTTTTCAAGCCCATTTTTTTAACACGTTTTAAAAACTTGACCTGTATGTGTGTATATTGTGTATATGTAACAGAATCATTGAGCGTAATTTTCACCAATTTCCAGATGTCTGATTAATTTAAAAATTTGCACACTTGTCAAGGACTGATGACAATACAGTAATTACATAATAAGAATTTTGAGAAACTTTTTTAATGTTTAGTGTATGCAGACGCTTGCCTGCAACATGCATTAACATGCAGCATGCAACCCACCGCTGACTCTTCAATCTGCCCCTCCACTACGAATCTCTATTCAAGGAACTGAATATTGATTCGAGAGGATTGACAGATATCTAACACTTAAGCAAGTGTTCATTTTTTAACTATCTTAGTCACCTAATCGTCAGGGTCAGCGGAGGGTTCCATGCTGAATGTTAATGCATGTTGTAGGCAAGCGTCTATTATGGTGTATATTACACATGTAATATATGCTGAACAGCGCTATGTTAGCTTATGTCGAGCGCTAAATTTTCACTTTTCTGGCTGTTGTTGTTGGGCTTTCTATTACTGTAATATAAACTCTTTATAAGTAAAATTATTTTCTACGTTTTAGTTCAACATGCTATTAAAGCGAGTTTTACAGTTTTTTTTTTAATTATACTTCCGGTCGCATCGTTTAAAATGTGTGTACAATGAAAATTTATCGCAAAGGAAATTGAAAATTTTACAAAATTTGGGATAATATTGTTTTCAATTCGATAGGCAAGTGAAGATTTCCTCAGATGCCTAAGTTTTAAGATCCTAGAAAGGACACAAATTAGTTTCATGTTTTCGTATAGAAAATGTTGGTTTCAAGATTTTCATTCTGCGAATTGTAAGTATGGTCTTAATAGATAATAATCAAATAAAAATCGATACAATAAAATCCAGAAACCAATACAAAAAAGTCAATATACCAAAGTCAATGCACAATAAAAATGTTTGCAAAATTGTCTTCATGTATTCAATCGTCTACGAGTGTGACGTTTTTTTCTTTAAATCAAGAAATAATGTAATGAAATACGTAGTTTCATAATTTACATTTTCTTCGCAATAATTTCCATTCCATCCATTCTTGCTGAAACATATATTTTTATAAAATACTGAAAATTTTCTTTACCAGTTAAATAGTAACTTTATGGTCGAATTTTATTTTCATGACCCAGGACAGTTTACTTTAATTCCTTTAGAGTCCCAACAAGTCTCAGTAGTCAACAAGGAACTCTTGTTGACGATACGATTGTTTAGCCATGTGTGTGCGTTTGTTCGTCCGTCCGTTTGTCTCTCTGTCCGTGGCTTAGTTCGGAGACTCTTTGTATAATATGCATACATATTAATTACGCCGATGTCATGGTGGAATATAATCTTGAACAAAAAATATATTTTAGGGTACGTCCCCTATATGTGAAGTAGGGATGGTTTTTTTTGTCTCATTTATGTCTAAAGTGTAGAGTATCGTTGGATAGATAATTCAAAAACATTCCTTACTCGTGAAAACCATTTTCCGATTTAAGGATCCATTTGCGAAGTATTAAGCATTAAAATGATAATTTTTGATAGAGTCAAGTGCCCTCCCGCCCTCGCGAGCTAAATGTTTACCTATTCTTGGATATGTGAAAAAAATCACAGCTGTAGTATATATACCGAAGTTAAAAGGAAAACGATCACAGCTACATAGGCTTTACAAGTTAACGGGTAATAGTCGAGCAACGTGTAAAATGTGCTTGGAGAAGTAAAAAGCAAACTCTCGTACAAATTTCATTGAAAATTCTTTAGATGAAGTAGTTGGTTGTGTAAAATAGATAGTAAATATAAGTTTGTGAACTATGATAAAATCATAACACCATAACATCCTTAACACATCCCCTATGTGTTTTGAGACGTTATTAGCCGTTGAAGCGTGAAGACAATTCATAGGTTCATAGTATCAAACGAAAAGCTCCGTTCTAAGTCAGCATATTTAAAATCAGTATAGAGCAACTGCGAAACTTACATTGCGCGTGGCTTGACACGCACTTGGTCGATTTTTTACTTATTATATCTGTGTAATTACGGTTTTGACACTATTTGAAAACTAGTTAATCACTAATAATTTCTAATTGTAAATCTAAATTGCAACTGTGTTTAGTTATCCAGAAATAAGCTAAGGTTGAGTTTTATAACATGGGAACTTTTGATTTTTAACGGTTAGCGATTTTTGTTATCCAAGCTTGTCTTATTTTTGAACCAAAAAAAAATTATAACATTAAAAAAAATAGAAGGTAAAAAAAGTAGAAAGACCGAGGAAAAACTGACAAAGGACAACGGTGAATAAAAAAAAAATCATTCTGCATCCTAAATCGACGTAGATTTTTCCCTGATAATATAAATAATTGTATGATAATACAATAAATTCCCACAAATACTATAATTTTAAATACATTTAAAAGTTACTCAACAAATAAGTCACCGAAATACCATTTTTTAGTATTCAGATAAATTTCAAAGGCCACCATTTATAAAATAAAGAGTCGACTTCGTTCATCTTCGAATTTGTCTAAGGTAATCACCCGAAGAATAAGTGTGCCGAGTTTTAAGATCCCTTAAAAATAGAGGGCGCTATCTGTGATGACAAGCCGCGTTATATCCCATGTATATACATACACGCATGTACATATAAACTTTTGAACGAATGGTATTTTATGAACCTACTCTACTATTGGGAACAAAATTTTTGAAAAGTTCCAATATCAGACAATATTTGATTCATATATAAAAATTATCAAAAATGCACAAATTCAATAGTTGATATAATTACTCACGAACAAAGAGGCATTCCTAATTCTATAGTGCGATGTTTTGAATAATACTTTATTTTCCAGAGTCACTATAAAATGATAGTTCTATAACTTACATTCTGTAAATACAAGATGTACATCAATATCTCTCTCATCATCTTAAAAAATACGTTCTCCTCGGCGCTCGTGCCATAGCGGCGATATTAAATCAGGTAGGCGTTCTGATGCTGTGTGTGCAGTACTTTTATCCGTTTCGTGAACATAATAATGAATTCTAGTGTTGCCCTCGTTGCTGGGTTCACGTCGAAGTACGTAGAAATGATATGGTCACAACTGCGCGACCGCAGAGTTAGTCGTGCCTACCTATTGCCCGACCGATGGTGATTTTCCACATTAGAAGCATTATTAAGAAAATGTTATATTATATTAATTAGTAGTTGTTTACGAAGCGATAAAGCCTCTTTATTATGATCGAATTAATAGCTCATTTGTGCGGCGGATGACGTTGGATCACTTTACTGCGCCACATTTTGTATGTAGGTACTTATTGAGGATGTTGATAAATTCGTCAATCTTTATTGTATTGGCCGTTTCATTTAATACCGAGTGAAGATGTATTAAGGTCGTCGTTCAATTCTTATAGATCTTTGTTGAATTTGACTTATGCTCAAATCAATTAAAAATTAAGTGCTTTTGCTTGTGAATAGTGACGTGCTATAACGAATTCGTTATTTTCAATATTACCTAAAGTTCTTTAAAGTTTTCGTTTTGTATACATTATCATCATTCTTCTGATAGTATTTTTTTTATATATTTATGTTTACATATTTTACAAATACGGATGCTAACAAAAATATATATTTTAAACCAAAAATCGATAAGAATATTAAGAATAGAGCGTAATGCCAGATACACATTTTGAAATAAGATAGAGCCATTGAAGTCCGGCACATTTTTATAGCAATTGAAAAGGGTAAGCGAAAATGCGAGCCGCCACAGGGTAGGTGATCACCGTCACCCACGGACATCTGCAACCCCAAGGAAGTCATTAGTGCATTGCCAGCCTTTTAGGAAGGAACAGCCTTTTTTTCTTGAGGACACTCTTGAACTTGATTGAGAATACAGCCGATAGCAAATCGTTCCAAAGTTTTGCCGTACATGGCAGAAATTGTGCCTGAACATCACCCTGTACGCATTCGCTTTCCGTTATCCGTCAAATCGTGCGGTACCCGTGAAGTGCAAAGCTTCCGTACCTTCAGACGTAGATTGTAACTTTTGCACTCGGCTCATACCAATACCTAATACAGTGCGAATTCGCTCGCATCCAATTTTTTTATCATTTTTAATCAGCCGTGGTACAGAATCAATATTGGTTTCGGCAATTCGCATTCGCCGGCTGACCTTCACGTAAAATAGTCAAAGAATCACAATAACTTAAACTTCGGGTTGACTGTACCATGAATACACGAGGCTACTAGATGGAGCTTTATCACCAAAGGCCGACTTAAGGTACAGGGAAAATGGTACAAAACTATGGCGCGAATATTCTCCCGTCTTAAATTCATTGTGACGTGTCGACACACAATTATCAAAAAGATTTCACAACGGAAAAAAATGAAAATCAAAGTAAAATGTAACCTAATTCCAAGGAGTTGCTTTTTCAGAATTTTTCAATATGACCGAAGTATATATATGTACATATATACACCTGTGTGTTTTTCGTGAAATTTGCAAATAACCATACAATGAATTATGAAAAACGAAAATTCTAAAACTTACAGTACTGCATGAAGAATTATCTATCATCGATTATCAGACTAGATTTATGAAACGGATTAGATCGAAACGCAGATCTAATTCAAGAAAAGACGTAAATTTCCGTCACACAAGACTATGCCTTCGTCGTCTTCCCGAAGTCCAAGGCAAGCCTTAGACGTGCACGTATACGATTTCCTTCGAGAAGTAACTTCGTATAAACGCGTAACCGCATAGTCTCGATACGAACACGTGCTACGGTATAAACATAAGAAACTTTAGGTTAGCGGTCTCTCTATAAGGACAGGAGTTATGGTATAAATGATACTTTTATAATGATTCATTTTTTTAAAATGAGTTGTCTAGTCTTGAAGATAAGATCGAGCTGGTTTTATAAATACGTATCGGCGTTACGTGTTGTGGAGATGTTAAGATTGAAAATATTCGATTAGCGAAATAACACCAAAAAACAGCTACAATGTTTGTTTAATAGGTGGAATATAATTATTATAAATTGTTAGTGAATACTTTATGATAAATCTAAGTTATATGACTAAGGTGACTGTAATTTTGGCTACATCAAAAACGATAGCATACTACGTTCCTAAATGATAATATAGAACATTCATATTTTATTTAAAAAAAAATAACGCAGCTACAGTCTTTTGTAGAAAAAAACCTTTAATACTGCAATAAAAACATTTGTTAATTTCATTTTTAGAGTAACGACTTAATCCAACTGATTTTGAAATATTATAATGTACGAAACACTCAGGACTCGAATTTCGTTTACGCATGACCAATCGTCCCTTTCAAGTGGAAAATAAAATTTTGCAAATCTATTTCTACAGTGTTATAAAACTGTAACAAAAGTGTCAGTACAAAAGGTATTTTAGAAAACACAATTAATTTATTACGCGGGTCTAACTGAAAGTCCTTAGAAAATCAAAAACTGAGCAATTCAGCAAGGTATCTTTACTACTATTATTTTTCAAAATAATGTACGTTGAGATCAATACATCACTGCATTCAATGGAATCATTGAAAAAAACACTTTGCCCACTCGCACTTAGGGTCGATTCGCTGATCTTTCATATGGCGCCACCGCTTCTTCGGCGACCGTAAACCACTTTCCTCGAAGATCTTTTTTATTTCAGGAAATAAATAAAACTGCATAGTGCGAGGTTGAGACTTTAAGTCGGGTGAGCCAATACTTCTCTCTATACTTAACTTTCCCACATTGTTAGTTATTTGTCTATCGGTATGCCGTGAAGCATTGTTGTGATGAAAAAGAATCCTACTGTGAGGTCGTTTTTCCCGAACTTTTTCCGAAACAAGAGGCAAACAATTGTTAGTGTACAAGTCTGCAGCAACTGTTTTTTCTTTCTACAACAATTGTTGTATAATGACTTGTCATTCCGAAGAAAGAGGCCATGACCTTTTTTCCGACACTTTGACCTAGTTTTACTTTAATAAGCAACTCCTAATTATAATCTAATAACTAAGATCCAATTAGGGGATCTGTGTGCGTTTGCTCAATAAGCTCCCTGTAGATATTATAAACTTACTCTTAAATAAATTGAAGATCACTATTAATCAATTAAAAAGAGGTATTATAAAATTTCCAATCATTTTGAGGTTAAAGCGAGGACATAATCAGCTTGAGTTCTTATCGAGTTTTGTCTTCGTATAATGCATTTGTTATTTACTGTTATTGCAAACAATTTAATTTAAAAACAACCACCCTCAAGTTTCTTGCCAGTTCTTCTCGAGGGAAAACTGCCTTTCAAACGAGTGGTAAATTTATATTACAATGGTTAATTAATATTGTAATGTCGCAAAAGTACGAAATAAAGAGATTTATGAATTTGAATTCCAAAAAATTTAAGTGTGACCTATGTAGTCTAACGTCTCTGAATAGGTTTAGAATACATGCCTGTTTCTATGCTTATTCGAATGTCATGCAAAAAATTTAGGACAGATTAAGGTGAAAATTTTTGATATAACAATCTTCAGTGAGTCTTAAAAACTAGTAAATATTTTATTGTTGTGTGACCGAAGCCGGACGTACAGTAAAGGAAATTAACGGCCATGTAAGGCGAGTTTGCATATCGAATGCTTCTACTCCAAAGAACCTTCTATCCCTTCTAAAGGATCGACAAAACTGCAATTCACATTACAATATCACAAATTGAAATATACAAAGAATATTCAAATTAATATTTTTCCATTTAAATATTATTTTATTTAGGTATTAAGAAATAAATTAGGAAGGTTTTAATATACGAAACTTCGAACTATTCCAATTTATATGTAGATAATTGAATACGTAATTTAAAACTAAATTCGACTCGGTTTATCTTTTACGCGAAACCTACTGAAAGAATTCAACAACGCTGAAAGAGAGAGAGTAAGACAGAAAGCAGAAGTGACAATTCTCGAAAGGTAGACTACAATACATATTTATCTCTACGCGGTTGATATTTAATGCTTATAAAATTGAATCGAATCAATTTTAAATCACACGCAATTCAATTACTTAACCATTTTCATTTGCATTTTATCTTTTGTTAAGGCGTACTTGGATAATGCATACGCCCACTTTGAAGCTCAATCCAATATTTATTTCACGAGGAAACCATAAAATTTAGTTGCTACGATGACTATAACATCTATTACAGATTACGTTTTTTAAGATATTCAGTTGTTATTAGAAAACAAACCTTTGTTAAGTTTTATGTCTATAATAACTATTAGCAAGATTACTGAAACACGTTACAACTGCGCTGGCGCACGGTGAAACTTTAAAAGTGTTTTCTAACGACTTTTTCTGTGGCCCTAAAGATCGTTTTAATGGATAATGCATGTTTTTATTGATGGAATAGAATATAACTTATTCGAAATCAATTACGTTACTGAACGATGAAAAACTATAAAAAAAGGTGTATATTTTTGTAATATAATACAATGAATAAGCTCACGTTAGTTTTATTTTTTCGAAATAACAAGTTAAACTGCAGTATATATCTGAGTTGTACATTAAAGTTATTAAAATAAAAAGTCGTTCCACGTTCATAAAAATTAACAAAATAAATTGGATATATAAAATCAACGTATGAACAATTAAAATACAATCAACGATTAGAGCATGATTCACGGTAAAACCAATTAATATGAAATTATTTTGTAATAAATTAGCGTATTTTAAAATTACCCGTATATTTTTATAAGGTCAGAACTGTTATTATAACGAGTCATTTTCAATTCTCTCTCTTTCTCTGTTTAATATCCTACCGCAAAACAGTAATTTTGCCTATCCAGTTATCGCAAAATGTACAAATTGTTATGTTATTTCATTATCCACCTCTCTCTAACATCACACTTCTCCCAGAACAGGCCATAAATCGCTCCCTAAAACAACCTATCTGTTTAGTTTGGTAGCGCGCATACTATAATTATACAATAATTCATAAGGTTAATAAATACTTGTAAATCGTTGCGTATACGCTCGCATTATCCGCCATTATTACACGATGTAATTACGGCCAATAAATTACCAAATAATACATCAATCAGATGTGTTATAATTTCGTTGTTTCTTATTGTTTTTATCGGGACGCGAGTTTCGGTTCGGTTCGGTTCTGTTATTATAATTACGGGCCCCCATCAAATCCGGGGTGGCTGGAGGCGAAACACCGATTTAATTATATACGTAATGTTTAATGATGAATGCTTATAATAAGCTACCTGATCCCGGCCGATGGGCATAAATCAAATATTTCATTAAAATCCGCCGTTTTCGGCCCCCAACCCTTCATTGGCCGATATTAGGTTTTATATCGGACCGGTTAGTACTTTCCGAGGGAATCGAGCCAATTTTATTGTTTCTTCCTCTCCTCTTTTTTTTTCATTCCGCTTACTCGTGTTTCACTTTCGGATTCTGACGTTGATAGATGAGCCGATTTTCGCGCGGCCCGGCGTATGTAATTTCATACGCAGCTGCTTATCGTAATTAGTTCATAACATTTATCGACGTACAAAGCGCGCGCGACGTGACCGATATAGGCTGAGCGATCAAGTGCGTCGCCTTCGGATCTGAAAGTGGCGAATTCAATTAGGGGCAATTGAATTTTCGGCTAAAGCCGAATCGAACCATTCGCTCCGTGCCTCCGAGAGCACGCTCCAAGCCGTCGGTTTTGGACGGTCGGTAATCGCATCGGTGACGACCGCCGCCGGCAGGCTCCGAGCCGAGCCGGCCCGTCGCAGGGGACACGACGTCCGAGCGCCTCGATTCCGAATAGATACTATGGAAGGGCATGCCTCGTCGATGTGGCCATCGAGATCCGACATGACATGACGACGCCGGTCGCGGTGCAATTACTCCGGCGTCGAAATCGTGATAGTTTTGAGGTCTTCACATCGGGCGATGAAAAAATAAAAAGATAATAAAGGAAAAAAAAAACATGATGTACGATTCGAAATTATCCCTACGAGCCGAGAGGAGGTCGAAACGTAACGGGCTGGCCTGTTATTAACATACGATTATTCAATTGAGTTACACAGTCGGTCTTGTTTCACCACCGCGCGGCAACGAGCAGATAGATGGGGCCCGGTTAGTGTTTAGATGAATTGTTAAATTTATTACGAAAGATCGTATCTACCGCGCGCGTTTTACTTCCGAGCGACGCGACAGCGGGCGGGCCAGCGCACGCGCGGAACATCGCGCTCGGTCGATGTACAGTTTTCTAGTATGTACGTATGTAAGGTATTTTCTGAGGAGATATGGTATAAAGTGTATCTTCATGTCGTGCCTGTTCAGAAAATAACTTCACACTCCATAAACGGGCAGAACATACCTCGTTACTGTCACACAATGTGCGGAAGGAAAAAAAACATTACAAAATCGATTTCTAACGTTACCAGCTGATGAAGATACTGGCCATTTATGTTTTTTTAGATAATTCGAATCTTGAATTAAAAAATGGGAAAATTAAAAGTGAATTTATCAGCTATAAAATTCTATCGAAGAACCTGTACTTTATTAAGATATTGCATAGCTTCTATCGCGGGCCTTGAGCGTGGAGACCGAATCCAGAAATTCCGTAACGAAAATAACCTAACACCCCCACTCCGACCGGCACAGCGGTGATACTTTTTACTTTTGCCATCTATCGATGAATAGCAGAACTTTTAATGACTTTTTTGAAATATCACGCTTGTCTCTTTAGTTCAGCAACTCGCCTCTAGGTGGCATTGGTTGTATCGGCGTTACTGCGCATGCGTAATCCCTCTCTTCGCTCAGAAATCTGGTGACTCATGCCTGCTTAGAGTTTCGGCATTAGGGCACCTTCTCTTTGTATTTACTTCATGGTACGACTCTACGAAGCTCGCACGAATCGAGACGAACTACTCCGAAATCGAACGAATACGTAATCAGCTGTTTGTGAGAAAGTATATAGGTGTATAGGTATTTATCATCTATGTACAACAGTGAATATCTGTACTAGTATAATTTGTGTACAAAGTGTTTTAAATATGAATAAACAAAATGGATTTATTAAATTATATATTCAATATATAATATTCAATGATAAATATTCCTGAATAACCTACATGTATTGTAAGATAATAAAATATTTTGAACAATATTAACTTCTCATTTATTAAATAAAAGAAAGAAAAATTGTTTTCTTATCGGTCACCACGCTCAAAAGTATAACTTGAATTAATATCAAAGAAAAAAAACAAAAGAAAAAATACTGCACAAATAAAATAAATAAATAATTATAATTGCATAAGTTGATAAAATACTATGCAATAGCTTTACGGCAGTCCCCGAGTGCCACACGTGTTATTTTTGTTCTCATATATAAGTGTAGATTAAGGTGGTCGTTAAAAATTAATTTTTTTGCGACGCTCCCTAAAAACTTTCTTTTGATGAAAAAGCCATGGGTTTTTTTAATTCAAAACAACACGTGCCTCCCGACGATCTAAGTAATTTTTTTGGTATAATAATTTTTTCTCATTTTTTTTAATTAAAATTTTTGTTTATTGTTATTTTGAACAATTATTGTTTCTTTTTATTGATTTGAGTACTATAATTATTTACATTTCGAATAAAATTGCATTTTTCATGAAAAACTCCAAAAAAAGATGATTATACTCAAAAATTTATTTAGATCATCCAGAGGCACGTGTTGTTCTGAATTAAAAAATAAGAAAATTTTTCTAGTGTTTTTTAATCGAAAGGAAGCTTTTTAGAAGGCGTCGCAAAAATTTAATTTTTAACGGCCACTCTAGTATAGATAAAACTCTATGTGATGACGATCAGAAAAAGTTTGATTCCCAAATTCAATTCGCCTACAACTTTGGTGTCGAATCGCATCCCTGTTGGTAACAACTTATTGTTAATTTATTGCGACTGGTAAGTCCAGCGACCTAAAATTCAACCTAAGAGTTATAATTGAACGAAGTAGATAAACAAAAACATCTTATGTCGTTATTATGTGGGTGTGTCTATCAGTAAAACTAATGACAGTTTAATTCAAGCGATTAAGCCGTTAGGACACATTTAAAGAAATTAATGTCGTTCCACTAAAATTATTTTCGGATGAGATGGTAGATGCTTACTGAAAATATTCAATGCACAAATATATCAATAAAGGACGTTAATATTTAGAATAAAAAAAGATTATAATAGAATAAAAAAATTTGGTTGCCTGTAAAGTCGGTATACGGGCGAAAGTTTTACGTGACAACGACTTTGAATGGTAAAATCATTTTAATGTGAATATTCATTCGTATAGTAGGAAGAAGGATGAAATAATAGTAACAATTTAAAACATTTATTTATACAAAGAATTATATTTAAAACATTAATTTATACAAAGAATCTCGCACTGAATTTCATATTAACAAAATTTTATTTTACCTTTACACATACATACGTATTTATATACAAATATACATACAATAACTTGCAATACATTGCAAGCTATGCACTAATTCTCTAGTGCTGCGCGCGCGGCAGACCGATCATAGTTGAGTGGGAGAGAGACGCAAGGCATTCGGCGAGCCTCTCTCTCGTTCGGTGACTCATCGTTACGTTACCGAGCGTTACACTTTTTCAAAGTGACTCCCAGCCGCAACCTAATTTAAGACGTTGTCACGTCAAAAAGGAAACAGAAATGCATAGAGACGAAAAATTTGATGTCATTTATCTGTTTTTAGCTTAATCAAGCATAATTTTTTATACGGATATTTGTAGTTCAGTATCTAATATAAAAGAAGACAAATAAATAAATCTAAATATAAAAAAGAACTACAGCAATGTCAAATATTTAATGCAGTAAAATTTTGTAAAATCGAAAAATTCAAGCTAAAGAATAAGTCGTCCAGATGTATTTTGAATATCTATTTTCGATATAGATATCGTAATGGGTATCAGAAATGGAGAACAAGGAAATATGTAGATAGATGTATCCACCTGCCGATGGAGATGCGTGAAAAATGGCTAGTGAATTCTCTCTCTTCCTATGTATTCTCTCTCTACCATTGTCGTTAGGTACCTTTATTTCTGAAATACCTGATAGGCATCTAGTAGTTGTAGCTTGATATAAGCATATGGAACTCACCGGAGCCACTGGCGAATAAGAAGTCCCTGTGCAGGGAAGACGTCTTCAGGTAAGGGTAAAACAGCTTGCCGCCCTGTGCGACACCTCACGCCAACTACGAACAAAAGCATATTTTTAATGTTTTCTTAGTCTCTGACAAAAGAAAAGCCTACAATTATGGCCGGTCACTTATTGTTTATAGACAAAACTTTCTATTCCTTTTATGATTTCCAGAGAATTAAATTTTCACGAATCAATAAACAACTAAATTTTAAATATGATGAGTACAGACTGGCTGCAATAAACTGTTTAAATATATTGGTATCGTGGTTGAGTTCGTTTTGTAGCAATATTACAGTAGCGAGTTATGTTTATTATACAAAGCAACAGTTTTGTATTATAATAATTAAAAATATAAAAATAGATAAGGATTTAAGCAAGCTTAACCTAATTCGTACTCGGGTCTAAAGTACACAATCGTTTTATAAAATTATGACCTCTTCATTCGCTAACGCTATGAGACGCTTTTGATGACAAAAAAATAAACGAAATATAACGCATTTCTCATAATTTAATAATTAATTTTAACCGTAAATTTATTAAGCTTTTAGACTCCGATTTTTTCCTCTTTAATATTATGTTATGTTTAACATGGTTTAAATAAACTATGGAATGGCGTAAATGGAACGATTATAGTTTTGACACGTCTGTCCGTCCATCCGTCCGTATGTCATAGGAATTTTATTCAAAAACTACATGATGTATAATTATGAAATTTAGAATATAAGGTATCTTGTACAAGCCGCTACTTAATTTAGTAGTACAATGACAGAAATAGATGTTTAAAGGGTGAACACTCCATACATGTAATGGAAGTTGGAAAATTTTTTTTTAAGCAAACATCAACATGTGGCACACCTATTGACAGTTATTTTAAAAACACTTTAAGGTTTTTAAGATTTTTTTTGCTTTAGCGAATTTTCGGAAATAATCGCTCTGAAAGTAGCATAAATTGTGTCCCCCCTTTATTTTTTAAACAATATGTCCAAAAAATGTGGAAAATTATTAAGAAAGTAGCGCTTTATAAATGCTGTAAAAGAAAATTATTTTGAACATGAAGTGATATTGCGCTTTTGAGTTATTACCGAAAAACTGCGTTTCTCGATAAAACGACGTAAGTGCCATGAACGTACGCTCTTTTGTTGGTGCTTTTTACTTTACGATAGTTTAAGAGGAAGAGTCGACGTATCTATTTGTTTTTCTCGTTATATGCGCTTAAAGTACTTACATTTTTTATGTACCTGAAACATGGAAAATTTCGTAACAACATAGTTTTGTCATCTTGTAGGGCATTCCTTTGTAATAACGGCTTCGGAACCCTACATTGAGCGTGGGCCGACATGCCTTTGGCCAGTTTTTCAGTTATTGTGCTGTGGCTATGTAATTTTTATATATGCTATTGTACGTGTTTGCTAATTCGTATTTTTCTACAGAGAAAGATTTCATAGCACTAGAACCTTCAGTAAAATCCAATCAAAGCGACGATGTCCGAGTGCTCGAGGTGTCGTTTTTGAAACGGTACGTGTGTGCCGAGATCGATTCCCTACTACAGGCGAATTGATTTGCTAGTTTATCAACATAATGACATCAAAACGCTCGCTTCGTTCCTCGGAAAACAAATTGTGCCGTCTTCTCGCACGCTGTCATCGCTTTAGCTTTAAATGCTTCAAGCTGTAATGAACCGGTTAAGTAAGCAGTCAGCTAACTAAAATCCCGTCGCTTCCATTAATGTTTCACGTCAAATCGATGAGATATATTAAGCAAGGGTGCACATTTGCTATGGAGTAACTAAATCATGATACGACTATATGCCTGTAAAGTCCATTGTTAGACATAAAACATTAAAATAAAGAAAATAACATACAACGAATATTTGTTACGTGAGATGTGTGTATGGCAGGGAAAATACTTTCGACCGCAGCGCACGTTGCGGAAGAAATGAGAATATTTTCGGGAAACTGGATAAGTTTCGTGTGAAACTTCAGCATAATTATCAGACTGAGTCGCGATATTTATTATTGGAAATTGAAAAATAATGTACAAATAGACGGCTGAATAGAAGTTGAATTATTCGAGATACAGACACACGGAAACGTTCTGTACTCGCAGAACCACAGCTACTAAAATATTAATTAATATATTAATTAAATATAATATAAATAAATAAAATCAGGATATGAAAATATGCCATAAAAATAGCCGTATTTTTGATAGCATTGACTTAGAAACTACATTTATTTATAGCTTCATGGGAGCGTAGATCTAAAGTATTTCATATTAATTTCAGTTTAAGACCGTCACATATTCCTGAGAAAAAGGGTTTCGACAGATACACAGAAGAACTACGATGTATTCTTATGAGAGTGCAAACCCTAAAAAGTATTATTTAAGCAGTATCTCGCTGTGGAAGGAATACTATAAACTATTTGAACTATAAATATTTGGATTATAGAAGTTTTTACGCCATTCTCCCCTTTAATATAATAGTTTGTCTCCCATACAACAAAAACAACCGACAGACGTGGGGCGCGAGAGGTCAAACAGACTTGTTAGCCGACTGTCATCGGAAGTACAAAATACCTTATTAGTTGTATCATCGATACCAGGATTGCTCGGTACAACCGCAAGTTTTACGTATACATAGGTTAAATCAAGATACGTATTGCCCAAAGTTGTGGGGTGAGTCTGGCAACATTCTAAATTGAACTTTCTTTCTTGCAACTGAGAAGTGATTTATTTACATATATGTTGAAGTTGAAATCTCCACAAAGGATATTGGCATTTCAATGTCAAGTTCCACTGCGGGTAGAATTTTATTCATCGTTTGGGAATATCGTAGTAGTAATTAAAAGAAAATAAAAAACATAGATTCATGCTTACAGACTTCGCTTACTTATGGCATCGTACATTAGCCTTCATGGAATGACTTTTATTACAAACGAAAACAAGCCAAAAAGATTTTAAAAATATTTTATTCTATATTGTTACACTCTGCACGTCAGTTATTGGTAAATGTTTTCTATGTGTGTTAGATAATTCTATACATTAATGGCTCTATAGTTTTATTGTATTTATAGATGAATATAAAATTAATCAAAAAAAAATTTGGTTGCCTGTAAAGTCGGTATACGGGCGAAAGTTTTACGTGACAACGACTTTGAATGGTAAAATCATTTTAATGTGAATATTCATTCGTATAGTAGGAAGAAGGATGAAATAATAGTAACAATTTAAAACATTTATTTATACAAAGAATTATATTTAAAACATTAATTTATACAAAGAATCTCGCACTGAATTTCATATTAACAAAATTTTATTTTTACCTTTACACATACATACGTATTTATATACAAATATACATACAATAACTTGCAATACATTTGCAAGCTATGCACTAATTCTCTAGTGCTGCGCGCGCGGCAGACCGATCATAGTTGAGTGGGAGAGAGACGCAAGGCATTCGGCGGGCCTCTCTCTCGTTCGGTGACTCATCGTTACGTTACCGAGCGTTACACTTTTTTCATAAGTGACTCCCAGCCGCAACCTAATTTAAGACGTTGTCACGTCAAAATTAAGCATTGTTCATGATTCGTGATACATTAGCGTGAGTAAATAAAATGAATATAGATGGCAAGCTAGAAACATAACAGTATCGATGTTTTACGGGTCGTATGTAGCAATATTCGCATAATGAAGCTGAAAACCTCAACAAAATCAAAAGTGACGAAAGTTGGGCACAGGACGGAACGAACGCCAAGGACACGTCTCAGGACGGCGCCCCTCTACCCCTCTACGGCGCGCCAGAGGGGGAGAGGGGGTAAGCTTTTACGGTGAGAAGGGGAAGCTTTTGCCAGCCGAAGGGGAATAAGAGCGTTGAGGGGTAGGCGGGGGGCGGGGAGCGGGGAGGTGTCGCAAGGAGCGGCGCGCGCGGATTTTTCATTCAAGACCACGTGCGGAACACGTGTCGGTGTGGGGAAAAGTTTTTGTTGGAGAAGTTTTTCCGCGGCGCCGGCCGAGGACGACGCCCGCCCCGGCCCGCCCCGGGCGGCGCTCGTCCGTGTCGGAGGGCTACGTGAATCCACACGGCTGGCGTGAAGACGGATCGCATGAATCGTGTCAATATACCTAGTTCGGCAAATATGGAGATTTATTAACGGAGTATTTTTTAAAATATCGTTGAATTAAACGTAAGCTACTGATAATTTGATCTCGAAGATATAATTTTTCTTATGTAATCATTGTAAACGTATAAAATATCTTGGTATAACATAATGAGTAAGACGTGTATTTTGCCTCATACGAAATCTGGAATACATTGTATGTATCGTAAAATTGGTACTGTGTGATTATTAATAAGTACTAATTTTACGATGATGTTTGAAGTAAATCGTTATCGTGCCAAATTGTTATATAACGTTATTATTAGCGACATGCGTACCCATTTATTGTAATGTTATGTTGATTTGCAACAAAGTATTACTTTTTACAGTCTAATGAGCCATAAAATTAAAAATATTATACACACCCCATCTTATTACTTCAGGGTTCTGTATGAAAATTAATAATATAAAATACTCATAGGATGTTTTTCCTCTACGTCTAACCGCCGTTACATTTTTTACAACAATATATTTCAGATATATTTGATAAAAAAAGTTTGTCATTATATAAAAAAAAAATTATGTGCAGAGTTTTTTTTTTTAAGGCGGATTAAGGAGAAATCAAAATACTTTTTTTATAGGTCTAGAGATTTCGATAAAACAAAAATTCCACTTAAAAATCGATAGCGTGGTTTTTAAATGTTACTTTGAATATTTATTTTTCAAAATTACTCGTCTCAGCATTTATTTTTAAGGCATCTTTCACGCAATTAAAAAAAATGCAAAAATAGGAAAGTAAGAACCATTTAAAGATCGACGATAATTTTAAATAATTATTTTTCACTTTTACAGAGTTTTCAGCATCATGCATACATATTTTACGCGTTCCGTTTCACTTATAAATATAAAACTAAAGGGTTTTTTTTTATGATTATTATCCTTTTCTAGTTAATTCTAATTTAACAATTTTAAGGTATGGGTTAAAACTCATACAGGACTTTAGGTGAATAATTTGAATCCTATAGAAAGTTCTAATAAACTACAGCTTTCGAAAACATTTGAAACTCCTTGGTAGATGTATTGGATCAACGTGAGGAGTACGGCCTAATATTTTTTTTTCTTATAAAACCTCCGTTTATCGAAGGTCTTATAAAAAAGTTATATTATTATAATTAATACATTACGTTTTCTCTTTTTCATTTGACGCGACACTGAAAACCCTTCATTATATTCTTTCGGTCAGCTCTTTGACCTAAGTCAATTACCTTTAACATTATAAAATTTGTATAATGAATCAAGCGTTAGGCCGGCCACAATTTGTAGTCTAGTAGTTATTTCCAGTTGTCGCCCTTAAACAGTTCAATACACGAAATTATTGCTAAATTGTTTTATTGAACTTTTTTGATTAAATATATAAAATAAACAGGCTATGGAAAAACATACGTTAAAATAAGAAGTTATTATTTCATGCATAATTGGCGAGGAATTTATTCACAATAGGCTAAAATATTCAAATATTACTATAAAAAATATGTACCTAGTAATCTTTGAGTATATGAATATTCTTACTACAATGAAACACTTGCTAGAATTCGCATACTTATTTGTTCATTTAGGAATATGTATATTAACAAAAATAATAGTAACACTAATACGTCGACATAACTCAGTCGGTTTTACTCAATTCCCCGGCTTTCTCATTATTTTAAAATTACGAGAATCAGCAGTTTGGTAGGGCTCTTAAGTAAGACGTAACACTTTAAAAGTTTAAATGAGACGCATGATTAAGATACTGTATCAAGGGTTGAGCGGAACACAATGCCAACACTCGGATTACGAGCTGCAAATTTCGCATTTTTAAATTTTACATGAAAAGGTTTTTACTTTTGCAGAGACTTACTTTTTCGATTGACGAACGATAATGCAACTTTTTGAAATCGCCTCTAGGATCTGTCATTACTATATAAGTAAATACAATGATATGCCCTCACGTACGCCAATTGTGGTCTTATGGAATCGAAGGATTTAGATTTCATCAAATTGGTTAAGTTTCATGGGTCAGTAAATTTATTCATTTGACTTGCGATAATAATATTAGCTTTGTTTAAATATTTTACCGCAAATGTTGCAGCATTAGTACTGATATAAATTATTTCTTGTGAACTGGATCATGATTTGAAACTTTCTCATAGTATAATAGGGTACAGTCGACACAATTTTTATTAAAATTCAAAATATTATATTTGTTTATGGAATATTTAGGTCAATAAAACAAAAGACAAACAATGTATCGTAAACTGTAAAAGAGCTTTTACCATTTTTGCTTGCAAAGCGAAGTTTATTAAGTATTTTATACGTCGCTATTACAAAATGACGTCACAGTTACTCTTTCTGCCTAATTAGCAATTTAGGAAATTTAATATTTTGGTTAACTTTGTGGTTATCTAAAGTTTTATGTACCTGTATTGTTTTTAATAAGAACAGTTCAAATATTGTAACACAAAAAAAAAATCAACCATATATCCAGTTTTAATTTCGTGTCCTTATACGAATAAGAAATTAGCTTGTAACTTTCAAAACGTTAAAAGGTTTCTAGCCAAACAATAGTCCCGTCATCATTCAATGTATGAAATTAAACAAAAAAGAAAATTTGATTCAAGTAATATTGTTAACTAATAATTTAAATTTATGTACTGCAATTGTTCACTTCGATAACTCTGTTTCATTTCTGACAGCACAGAAAAGACGCGTCTCTTATATTTTTTAGTTCAAAATACACTTTAACTTCTCATTTTGATATCATCTGATGTACCACCTAAGCTTAACATACTCAACAGAGCATCAAACAAACAGAAATTTTATTCGTGACTGGTTAGACACAGAGAGTGTAGTTGGGGCGATATCAAAATGTTGAATTGGGGAAAATGAAATGCTTCGGCTGTCTGTGGATGCCGAAAAATTTATTAATAACAAAAAAGAAATCTTTTAAAATTCAGGTAGTAAAACTTCAGTTTATGACGAATTTCTTTTTGCATAACAAACTAAGCGTTTTCATTAAATTAACCATATAATTATCGTTTTAAGCATTTATTTACAATAAAATTAATCTTCTTAATCCAAACATTTTAGACAGTTAGTACAGTTAGTTGTACTTGTTCTTGTTACGAAAATTAGGACCCGTTTGTCATTATTTCCGACAAAGAAAAGATATTAAAAAGAAACCGTTTTGATCAATTTAAAATTACTTTGCTATTTCGTAACACACTTCACTACAATCTGATGTTGACACAATCTGTTATTGCAACTTTGAATCCAGTAACATCACGCGCCAACCCAATTGACAAATCTACCACTACTGCTCCCAGAATATTAAAGATCGTCCGGGTACGAGTGCTGAGTGCTGTTCGCGCAAAGCCGGGTGCAGACTGATAATTTCACGTACCTTTTCAAATTTCACGGAACCCATAAGAGGCACCTCTTAAACACCAACTTCGCCAATCACGGCGTTACATCAACGGCGCCGCGGTGGCTCACCGCACGCATTACGGCCACCGATTCACCACGATGCATCATCCAAAGCCCCGGTTTCCGCTCGTATCGCAATCAACACATCAACTATAGCGTATCTAGAAAACACTTAATTGATCTAATGAGAAGTAATTACAATTTTTATTGCGGCCGTAATCATTACGATGTCTTAAAATAATAAAAGCAATTAGACATTTATGGAGTGAACCGAGAGGGGAGTGTCGCCGTCCCTTTCCGGCTCGCGGAAATCGGCCGCGGTGTAAAAGGGAGCGGTGAAAAAACGCGTTCTGATTAGGAGTAATTGTTCGAACGGTTATAAAAGTTGTTGTCAGCGTCGTGTCGGTATTCTGTTTGTCGTAAAATCGCGAGGCGCTCCTAGCAGTTCGCCCGTTTTATGTCGCCACCCCCCCCCTTGCCATCCAGCCTTTGTCGTTTAATATACTTATCTTTGCCTTTTAAAACTAGGCCTTTTTCATTCGACCATTGAGAATAGATCTCAATAACTAGAACAATTTAAGTTCAAAACACACTAACAATGCGATTTTGTTCATATTTTACAGCGTATTGTGTTGGAATGTTATTTAACACGTCTCTTGCATTGTTTTTTTCTGGGTCTCGTTTTTCTTTTGCACGACTCATAAATGCGAGACGTTTGAGATATGCTTTGTGATTGTTCAAGCGTTTGGTTCAAGTCCTTTAAATCAGTCGCCGCCATAAATTATGATATTAATGTACATCAACAGAATATAACGATATTTGTATGCTTTGATTTTTGCGTAAAAACTAACGTAAAAGTGTAAAAGGAGTCATAGTATAAAGCATTTGTAAGACAACCAAATGTGAAATGTAATTATTTATAATTAATTTTTCTAACAGTTTTTCTGTAACATTTCACGCTATGTAAATTGAAAAATCTTCATAAATAGGGAAGTTGCACTTTTCAGTGCGATTTTTGAAAATCGAGTTTTCATCAGCTCTTGACGTTTTAGGGTCTTGTTGACCATGTTTGTGTGTGTATATAAGCAAATCATGACTTTTTGAATTAACCGATCGAAACGCAGTATGCGACATTCGTAAACAGTCGACCGGGTGTATTTTGAGGAATCTCAGAAATAAGATTCTCAAAAAATTATTTTTTTGAAATAACTATTGGACTACTATAACGAACGATACCAAAATTTAGTCAGCTCTCTACCCAAACAGTTGCATCGACTGCCGTAAACTGCATAAAAATCGGTAGATTTGTTTATGATATATCGTTGGAGAAACATTTTTTACAATAATTTGTGAACTACTCTACCTATAAATTCTAAAATTTATCCATTTGTTATCCTTAAAAGAGAACGTCCATCGCTGCTAAATGCATCAACATCGCTTGATTTGTTCAGGAAATATTGTTGGAGAAAAATTTACAACAAGGGATTTTTTGGAAATACTTTATTGATATATTTCATTATAAAATCAAGTATTCTCCTTAAAAAACAACATACATCATTGCAAAAAGCATCAAAACTGGTTGCTTCTTTCGAAAGATATCGTTACCGAAAAATACGAAAATTGGGTTTTTTCAAAATAACATGTGAAATTCTTGTTGAATTGATGTTTGGCACTCGGCATTCATTTTCTGTTTAAAAAGCTGCTTCGCATGCCGTAAAGCATATCAAAATCAAACAACGGGTTCAAAAAATATCGTACTTGAAGAATTAAATAAAGAACTTTGTTTTTAATTAGTATAGATTCTTGAACTTAAAGAGTTCAGAGCCCTTTAGAACTATATTTTTGAGTTTAGAAAGCTCCAAAATGCTTTGAAATCAATCTTATGAGCTTGATGAACTCAATAATTTACTGCTATTTTATTTTTTCAATAGTACGAGCTCAAATATAGTAAGATGTTTCAAAGGGTGGTTTGCAGGGTTTGCAATCTACTTTCAAATTTTGAGCTTAAAACTCAAAAACTCATAGATAATATTTATTCATAATTCAAGGAGCTTAAAGACATCGACAAATGTAATAGTGGGAAATTTTAAGGATGGAAGTTAACAGGTTTAACTGTGTTTTGAAGTTTGAACTCAATAAGCTCAAAAATGCATAGACAATATTTATAACTCAAGGAGCTCAAAGGCATATCGATAAATATCATAGCGGAAGGTTTCAGGGATGTGCTGCAAGTTCAAGCGTCTCGAGATTTTTTTAGTTCGACGATTTTCATAATAAATATATTAGATGTTTAAGTATATGACGGAATCACATGAGCGATTATATAACTTTTTTGAATAATAAGCATTTGATTATTGGTCATGGTTTATTAAAATTAGTCAGATATCAGAAGGTCGGAGTTAAGCCGGATGATCATGGAAGATGAGGGATGCTTTCTATATCCAATCCCTATAGCCGTGACTGTTTTTATCACCCCACTACTAACCCTTACACCCTTAATTCTTTAACCCTTACCCTTAACTTTATTTTTGCGGGTCGGAAGCTGGTATCAACTCAATGACAGCGTCCGAAATTGCTAGTTCAACGTGCTGACCGAGGCAAGGAACGAGTGATATGCTTTGACTTAAGTCAAAAACTCATTAGCCAATTCGTCTATGGTCAAAGACTCATAAAAGAATGCGCTGAATGCATGGACATAACTAGTCCTGTAGTGATGAGACGATCATGGTATGAAGGGAGCAGTAGTGGCGAATAGAGATTATTGAGTTGGGGCCGTATTACTATCAATACCGCCATCTTGGTGCAAACTTTAAAATAATTTTAACGTTTATCCCATAAATATAAAGAAAGACCGGCTTCCACCACCCCCTGTAATTCGTTGCTGTAGACTTGTGTCGGTGATATTCCTCATTCTATTTCGCAAGTCCAAAATCTCTGTACAAAAGCAACCGAATCAAAAGTTGTCAGTACTTTATTGTACATACTCTGCAAATACAGCATTGGCATTACCAGCCGTTTGTGTTATGTCGAAACTCATGTTAAAAATTACTTAAATTTTCAACATTTCTCTGTATTCGCACAGTAAGCATTATAGAAACAAATCACGTACGCACGGTCGAATTTCAATGATTTTGAGTACAAAAACTTACCATCATACGATACATTTTAAGATAAAGCGGCAAATCGCTGCAATATACAAGAATTCATGCTCAAAATCACAGCTGGTTGTCAGACAAAAAAATATATATTATTCACTTCTCTTGTGTGTTGTGCGTGCTACGGGACGGAGAATCACGGTACGCTTTACTGTGCACTGTGATTGAAATTTATAGAAAATAATCTCCACATTTGTATACATACCTTTACGTCCCAGTCTGTTTGTCTACTGAACTCTCGTAAAAATTACTTAAACTAAACTGGCGAATATTTTTAATTGATAGCTAAGCACTACTACTAATTCCGAAAGAATTAAAAAAAAATTTTAAGGGAGTTGTTATTGTAGGTATAAGATATCGTTATTTTTCACTTTAAACACACGAAGGCCATTATTTATAAATATAATAATAGGGATTGACATTCACTAAATATCCAAAGGAATTCGTGATTGTTCTGAAAGTTGTATTTATAGATTAATTGAATGATACAAAACAAGGACTAGAAATTATTATTCTCTATTAGACACAGTTTTTAAATAAGTTAATGAGAAGCAAAAAAAAAACGTAGTTACATAATCATGAAAACGACTTCATGGACACTTCTATACTACGAAAAATTGCGTAGAATATACTTTAATGACGTCATTTTAAAGTGGTCAATACGTAAAATACAAATATATACACATCGTTGCCTATTACATCGCTAATTGGCAACGTTAATAGACCATTATTTCGAACCGGAAAATTTAATAGAAAAACTATTGGTTAATTAGCATATGTAATAATTATTTTTGTAGCTATCGAAAAACAATTGTATTACAGAAATACGTGCCGGGACTTTATCAGTTAGCTATTCACCATAAAAATGAGTGACTTACTACGCCGTTATAAATTTCCAAGAATATTAAAAAGTGTTATGCATATTAAAAATATCTGTACCCATTGAGTGTGACTTCTGCGAAGTGTTTTGCCATAATCGAATTACATCTTTAATTTACTCGTGTCTTGTTACTTATTTAATTGAAAATGTATTATAAATTTTACATTAGTTAATTTAATAGCATGATAGAATGCATTGATTTTTGACGATTTTAATAAATATTCATAATTAATGATTACAATTTAAAAGTAATTGAAAATTTAGAAAAAAATACAATTAAATATTTTTTTAGGTTAAACATTACAAGTTGCCACTGTTTGTGCATTCCATATACAGTATCACCCTGTTTTGATACAATGAATTTTTAAAAGGTGTGCAACTAAAAAAAAAAACTGTAAATGCTCCACAGAAATTGGTATCAATATTTGATAGCATAAAACAAAAATCTATGGACAATGAACATTCTATTCTTAAGTCACAAGAGATAGGTTTTTGTCATTGACAGGACGTCCCCACTCCTCTAAAATCTAATTTATAGATTTGAAAATCTTTTATAAATTGTTTTGAGTCACTATTTTTAGTAAAACTTGTAAAAACATTGTTGTAGTGCAAGTGATAGTTTCAGAAACATTTAAACTATTGTAAAAAAAATAACAGTTTTTAAAGGTGAAACAAGTCATAAACGTACACAAGTACTTAGAAAAGTTTTTGTATATATTACTAAAAGTCAATATAAATTGTAGTACCTAATTGGTAATAGTATAAATTATCACTACATAATAATAAGTAATTATTAAAATATGAGCTTGACAACAGTTCTAATAGTTTTAAAATTCATAGATACTTCTTTGGATTGGATTAAAGCGGTCGAGATGCAAAGCGTAATGGGATCAACTTAAAGAGTAACTTTAGAAAGGGCTAAAACATAAAACGAATTTTAAAGAACGACTTGAAATCGTTTTAAACGAAGATTATTAATACATTGAAAATACTTTGATATAATGTTTATGAATCTGTAAGATAGAATGAAAAAAGTAAAAATATATCAACATGAAAAAATGAAAATAAATATAGCGAATGATACGACACAACTCACTCGTATGCACGCAAGTGGTTAGCCACTTTTTTAAAACTTAGTAAATTTTACGCGCGCTAAGCCCGCTTCAAGCTCGTCGGCTTGGGGTGTCGAAAATGTGACACTTTTAAAGTATGACACCATTTTAAATGCGTACAAAACTCTGGAAGTGAGTCCTCTTGCACTACGCTCTTTATAGGTTTTTGTCGTCACTTTACAACATTCATCCTTTCTAGATGGCTAGATCATATTAAAATACCTGTTTAATTTTAGCAATTATATTCTATTTCAGAACCTACAATTATCATAAATCACTATCCCTACGATCTATTTCTAAAAAAGCTCCATACATAGAGATTTTAGATACTTTGCAGTAGTTTAATTCCAATATTCTTGGGTCGTAACCAACTTTGTTAACCATATCGTATAAGGATTAATTCTTTACAATAGATAGCTAATTACGTTTACCTTGGAACATTTTTGCTGAATGCATGAATGTTGTATTTTTTTTTATTTACCGCTTTCACTGTCCTCTTAATACGATATCTTCTTAATATTTTCTCTACTTAGTAGATATACTAATTCTTTAAATCATTAGATCTCTTACTCACTATTATCTTAGTGCATTACAACCTTGATTGTGAAATGCAGCAATAAACAGCATGCAACCCACCGCCGACCCTCGAATCTGTTCTTCATCTACGGATCGCCATTCAATCAATCGAATAATGATTGAAGAGGATTGACAGATAGTGCATAGATTAAGATAAATGAAAATTTAAAACTTGCTTAAATCTTCGAATGAGGTATTGCTTAAATCCTTTTGAACAGTAATGGCATGATGACCCACCTCATTAGGCACTCTGCCAGTGCTTTAAAAGAGGTTTTGGAGCAGGTTTGTTATTATATTCTAATAAGCATTTTTGATGGCATCATACGTGGCAGTTATTTATGCCATCAAACTCTACAATACTAACTTCAATTGGAGTTTTGTGCTTTTGCATTTAAAAAGTATAATATATTTCACATTTCAGATTATTTATTGCTTATAATAACAAGAAAAATACCACCTCAAGAAACTAAAATAAATTACAAACTCAAGGATTTAGTTGAAGTTTCTTCTATTACTCAAGAACAAACTAAAGAAAATCGATACTCACCTTTAATTCATTATCATAGAGATGAAATTCAGTCCATTAGATTTGCGAGAATTTGTTAATTACAGTATTTTAGTTTGAACTAAAGATTATTGCAAAGAATCATTGTAAAGGTGTATTAATTGATGGTTACAAAATGACTTATAAAACAAATAGTGAGCTGGCGGCCTTCCCCAACGTATATCTCAACTCGGTACAGTCACCTCGTAAAACGTCAAATTTTTCTCGTAAGAAAAGTGTACTTATCTTACGAACGTAAGAAAAAAATAATTTTATATTAAACACCTATATTTACTCGAAAAATACAAGGTGGATAGTAAGTGAGAGATCGTTCTTCAACACCGGAATACCATATATAGGGAAAATCTCTATATATGGCATAAAAGTGACTTACCAATTGTTCGAATGACAATCAATTTAATACTAAAGATGCGACCTGCTTTTCTTTCTCTGAACTCCGAACTGGATTTATATTTCAGCGTATGTAGTAAAAGTCACGTGGCTATTCAGCAGATGTAGCTGGATAAATAACACCAATTACCTATTAGTAAGCTTTTAAGCAACTCGTCACTCGTTACGCTGTTATCTTACATAAGTTATACTTAAACTTATACGACTACTGAACGTTGTTGGTTCAGTTGCAATCAAGTGTCGCTCCTGAAAGAAATCGTTCCGTAGTAATAGAAAAATCTAATAAGAGACTTCTTATTTTACATAATGGCATATAGACCTACATTTTTTATTAGTTCCCATCAAATAATATCTTATCGGTTAAATAGACGTTCGAACAAGAAAAAAGTTTTCAGTGAACTTTTATTTGTCAAGAACCCTTATAAAAATTGTCCTTTTTTTTATTGTTTCTAAGAATAATTATTCAATATTAAGAATGTCAGTGCCGTCGAGTGACAGAGTTTGTATATAAAAATACATATTTAAAGGTACGGTAAGCATAGGAAATTTCTGCGTAAAGGAGAAAAAGGTTAATAGAGTGTAAAATAATAAAGAAACGAAGTAGATGTTTACAAAAAATAAATTAATTTAGCGGTTGATCAAAGAACAATAAACACTGACAGAAAAAAGGGTTTCATTATTTTTACCCGAATGCGGTAAAACCCAAAAGAAGAGTTATATGTTTAACTTGAATGCCTATGTCCGGTTCTATGTTCTCTTGTAACTATGTACTAAGGTTATAAACCAATTTTCTTAAGTTATACGTCTATGTGTTGTTGGCGCGAGTGTCACTGGGTATATTAAAACTATAAAAAAAATCAAAAGGGCGCATTTTTGGATCCAAATTAAGCATGTAATTTTTTTTGCCATACATCAATTGAATTATTTAAATAGAGGGCTTTAAGAGGATTTAAAAAAAAACATAATATACGACTTGTGTGTTTAGAAGTAACTTGAGACGACAGATGGTAATGAAATGAAATTATCACCTTCTAAGAGCCATTTTGAGAATGCACATTATTCTAATAAATTTCCCAATGTTTTACTAGACCGTCCATAGTGTCCTATCCGATTGTGCGACAGCAAAACAGGGTTAAGTTTTTGACGCGCATCTGTCATGTATGTAGGATTTTTATTCCCTTGAAACATTCCAACGTCAGAATTGATTTTGATCAATGAAGTTTCTATTGATTCATCTAAGCCACACTATGGTTATAGGCTAGGTTTTGTTGTTATAAAAATAAGTACGGCGGTGATAAAATATATAATTAACGAGCATATCCTATTGAGTGATATCTTTCAAAATGAAGACGATGTTTTCTAAATAATTTTGAAGCAATAACTACTGTTTAAGGATGTCATAATTTTAACGTAAAACCTATCAATAATTATTTAATAACGATATATCGAGAAAATAAATTTAATACGAGACACCACTTTGGCTCCGTTAATGACGGAAAAGCAATCCTTAATGTAAATTAGAACCAAAAAATAGAAAATGGAATGAAAGATTAAGAAAATCTGCCTGCGTAAAAATGAACTAAAAAGATGGAAATAAGATGATAAAAAAAATCATCCAACTAGATATTACAAATGTTTGCACTTTTTGCACAAGATCATGAATTTTTTGTTATATGTATACGTATATTCTTTGTTATGTACATGTATTCTTGGTTATAAATATGTATTCCTCTAACTGCAAACATTTGTCATATTTTATTGGATGATGTTTTATAAATATCATCTTTCCAACTTTTTAGTTTAATTTTAGGTAGTCGATTTTAATTTTTTTTCTTTTTGATAGCAATATTTTTCGTGTTTTTAATTAAATACATATTGTTTTTTCGTATTATTTGTGTGACATTAGGTAACAATGGGAATTTTAAAATTGAAGAATAAACTTTAAAGTGTATAAATTTTCGTAATTCCCAAAGTTTTCAATTACTTTCATTTAAATAATGTATAGAAATCCATTTTTAGAACTTTTGACTGTTTGATACTGTTTGAAATCTAGACAAAAATCTAAGTATACTTCAGTTTGAAGGTATGCAAAACAATTTTTTTAAAATATTAATCTTTATTACGATTATTTCGTAAATCCAAATTGGATTCATTTTAAATTCTACGACCCACTTACTATTTGGACAAAACTGTTTCAAGCTTCCCTAACACTTCTATAGCTTAAAGAAGAGATTAGACTTCTGCTGAATACATCGTTAACAAATTATATATTTTCAGTTTTTATTTTGAGCTTTTCACGCATTCGCGTTATACTTGGGTGCGTATTATTATATGAATCCATACTTTGTGCTAATAATTTTGATACGTATAGGTGTACAAATATAAAAAATATGTATGAATTCTACTACATTATTCTATTACATATAATTTACCTGCAATGAACTTATTTCGTTCCGGTACAAAAAAAAAGTAATTAATGGTAATTACGAAGAACAATGCTTCATTATCAATAATAAATACGAAAATAGAGTAAAATCGTTATTTATTGGTATACTTTAAACTACAACGTTCCGATGTAAAATCCTTTTTAATCGTCTTCTTAAAACTCGCCTACGCGACGCAAAAGCAATAAAAACACCCTCGACTTAAAGTTTACAGGTATTATAAATTTAATAGGAATTTATTTCACTGTGTAAATAGCAAGTTAATACGAATTTATTTCACTGTGTAAATAGCACACTTATTTCTCGATATTGCAAGTCACGGACCGCGCCTGAAAAGGTCGCGATCGTGAGCGCGCGCGGCTTTGGGGTGCGATCTTCGGTCCAGTTGCTAAATGGATGGCTTCCCTTGTCTATGATATCTAACGAGTCGTTGTTATTGAATAGATGCGTTTGCAAAAAAAATTAAATATGGCGAACAACGGGCGGAGGGGGAACTTGTGCATGGAGATTATAAGCCAAAATGTTGCTTGTTCATAAATAAGTTTGATTAATTTCATATAGAATTTTTTTTTTGGGATTTTTGTACTAAAATGGATGTTTATTGGAGAAGTGAAAATGAATTTTAATAAATTATCGAAAACTTTTATAATTGTATAAAAGTAGAAAACAGATTCAATGAAATTACTTTTAGATTCGATTGCATATGCATAGGCAATAAAAATGATTAAAAACTCAAAACAAGTTATGTATCTGGCTTATTAGTAGATTCGCATTCACAAATTTTTATTAGTTAAGTTAAAATTAATCGTGATGTATATAATATAATAATAAGATATAAAAGGCATAATTTGAATTAAATAAGGAAAAAAAATTTTTTAGCAAGTGTGATGCAATAATATATATTTTTGAAATGTATAACAATAAGTAAAGCACATTTGAGTTCTAAAATATTAAAGTTGGTAAGTTAAAGTATTTAAGTTACGAAATTTAAATACATGGGAGAAGTGGCACATTAGTTAAGATCAAGTTCCCTTTGAATCTCTTAAAAAATCCAACATCCACCTACGTACATTTTTTTCTTATTAGACAAGTTTTTGTAACCGGAATATTAGGAACGTAAATAATAAATAAAATATATTTAAATGATACAGTTCAGTGTACTAATTATGAAAGAGATTAATTACGCAGATGTGCTTAATTTATACGATAAAAAATAACATAAGCGAGTGAGACAAACACCAAAAAGGCTTATCCCAATTAAAGTGTCATTCGCGATATATGATTGAAAAGTTGAAAAATCTAATCGGAATAGGAGTAAGTGAATACAGGCATGCAAATTGCACAACTGCATTACTTTTGCAGCTCTCATAATTCAAGTAATAATAATATTCACCGATCAAGCGAGGTTGCCCGCTCGCTTTCTTGAGCTCCCGTTTAATTAGCCGCCACACGCTGATTCATCACTAGAATGTCGATAATTTAAGAGTTCTGCGAACACCCTGTCCGCTGACGCGGTCACCGGCAGTATCCGACGCGGCCAAAGCACTGGGTAAAAGTTTCGTCACGTCCGTGATCGCGAAATAATTTTTTAAGTGTCAGCGGCGAAAGCACAGGCTCGACTCACACGAGCGACGATAGCGCTGCGCTGGCGTGCACTGGCGCCGGCGTGGGGCCGGTGGCGGCGCGAGTGGCCGAGCGCGGCCGGCCCCTTCGGCGTCCCGCTCTGGCGCCGCCCGCACCATTTTTACGGTTTAACCGACTCGATTCAATTCAACTCAACTCAATTGTCGGCCCGCGACAGCCTTCGGCCGGACGCTAGAGGGAGACGTATAGCTTTCCACGCTTTCCGCGTTATTCAACTAGAGATCTACTCGACTTCCGAAGTTGTCAATTCTAGGATCCTTCTTGAGAACTTTCGAATCTCGCAGTGTACGTTTTCGTCGGGTTTCCGGCCGAATAGGGCCTCAATCTCGGCGCGGCCGCGCGCGCTGGCTCGACCGCGCCGTCCTTTTCCCGCGGCCACGTCTTCGCCCGTCCGATGCTGCATCGGAAAGAGAAAACCGAATCGCGAAAGGCGTGACCTTTTGCTTCGACTCGCGCTTCTGGGTGTGTAAAGTTTTAGGCCGAAAACGTGTAAAAATGCATCTTGAAAAAAAGTTATGTGTTAAAAAAAAACCACCAGTGCGCGGTGGGGGCGTATTAACGCGACGCGAGGGGGGGGCCCCCGAGTTATAGTTTATCATTTTTTTTTCAGCCGGTTTCAGGAAGGATGATGCATTACACTCTCGTGGGCGATTCAAGAGTATCACTTCAAAGGGCCACTTGAAGTCTGAATTAAACTAAATTGCGTGAAAATATCGAGTCATTCAGTCATAAAGGAAGCGTGCGTTTTTTTTCCTTGCTGAAAACAAAATAAATGTTCCACATTCTGTGGATATGCATGTGTTCTCAGGAAGTAATAGTTAGTCTTTTGCAATCCTTGTTGCAGTGTTTAAAGAGAATCTTACCTAACCTTAATACTTGGAGGGGTTATGAGACAACTTCTTAAAAATTTCAAGAAATGAAAATATCAATCACGTTCTAAAAATATTGTGTTAGAGAATGTACTAAATAAAATGTGAAGAGCTGGAAACAGGGAAGAATTCTATGTGAATTAATAAATTTACATATATTTTTATTATTAGAAGATGTGGTATTTATTTGTAATTAAACATCTGATCTGTATATTAAATTGTGTAAAAAAATGAACAATTTTTAACTAAGGTAATTAGCTTATCTAATATTAAAATTCTATAGAAATCATTTTACTTCATATAAGTATTCTCCATATTTATTTTTTACAAACAGATGAAGGTGCTCAGAAATTACTGAAAATGCAAAACTATATACGATTATTCTAAAAGTAGGAAAAAATACTTTGGGAATGCAGATTTATTTTCAAATTTTAGAAAAAACAGATTTTTTGCCTTTCATTTAATCCCGCTTCTCCTGCCGTTCTGCAAAAGGTTCCAATTTCTAAACATTAATTATTTGTAATGCTTTAAACTTATTAAGTTATATGGGATATGTTGATGGAAAAGGTGCATTCGTCATCTACAACAATGTCGTTATATAACTAAAGTCCGGGACGACTTGGTCCGTCTAGGCATAGAACCTATCTACACTCTAAAAATGAAGGCTAACTAGGAAAGATTTTCTCTTAGTTGACATTAAATTAATTAAAAGAACTGTAAAATTATGTATATCGACGAAAGGTGATTCGTTACGGCAAGAAATCCATTGGTAATTTAACTAACAATGTAGGTACCATATTAATCCTAATAAGTATATATCATACATTGTTTCTATAATTATTTACTTTTTGCATAATTTGATCAGTTATATTTAGTTAACTTATACAGATATATAGGTTAAATCAATTAGAATAAATTAATTTAAATAATTAAATACATTTATAGTTTTAATTCTTTGCATTTTTAAATAAATAAATTTGTCCTACTTGATTTATTTAATAGCTGGTAATTACATTAATTAATACTTTTTATTAAGATGAAATTAACACCTTTAATACTCAACATTATTGGATTAATTATAAATTAAAGGTTACATTCTGCTGAGAGTAATCGTTTAGAACGATTTTCACATTCATTGAGATAAACAATTAATTTATCAATTGAAATAAATGACTTCCTTCCCACCTCACTACAAGGGCGGCGCGGAGGCGGAGGCGAAGCCATGTGAACAAGTCTAGCGTAGATCCATAGACAATAGTTACATGAATAGTTGTTTGTGTGGCGCTCGAGATGAAATCAGTTTATTTCGTTCATGACTTCTTTGTTTATTCATTTAGTATTAGCATTGTTAGCGAAAAGTCAAACGTATTTGCATCAGCGAATAAAACAGTTGTGGTATTGTTGGTTGTTGTTGATGTTGAAGACCAGTCTACATGTACCAAGAGTATAAGGAACCAAAGAACGAACCAAACACAGTATAGAAGGTTGTTAGTTTCTACAATTTATTAATACATCCGATACCTCGTAACATTAACATTTTAACAATAGCGATAACGTACGTAACGTCGCTTTGTACCTACTACATATTTACAAATTAATAAACTAGTAATTTCTATCGTTTCATTATTTGTTTTATTTCATCTAAAATTTGTCACATATACCAATTACAACAAATAATAATATTTATTTTTAGTGTTCAATTATTGACAAGAAATTATTTTTTTTAAATATGAATATATGTTTTATGAATTATTTATTTTCTATGATAACTAGAACATAAGTAGGTTTTACTTCATATTCCTTCTCATAGCGGTTAACATGAACTTTGGCTTTCTATAAGTGATGATAGAAAAATACAGCACAGCACATGGCCGTGGTAACCACGATCGAAGCTGGTCGCGGATGGGGTAGCACGTCAGCCGGCACTAATTTTCATTCAATAAAATTCTTAAGCTTGTATTAAATTGTACTCGACTGCTAGACCGCGTTTAAGCACTGGAGGTGCTGTCCAAATTAGCATGCCCTACTTAAGTTCACTCTTAAACGTGGTACAATATCAACTGTGGATTTTACAGATGATTAAGTGTAAATTTTAGCACGGCACTTCATATACGAACTCATGGGCATCCTCGTAGCTGAGTGCGATTTATTAATATGGGCTTTAGTCAATGAAACAAAATGTTTGATGAAACTGAAAAGACGATGTAAAAAATTATCAATCAAATATGACAAATATTTGCAGTCGAAGGCGTAAATGTTGTAGCAAGAGACCCAAAGAGTAAGTAAACGTAAATAAAGCCCCTCCGATTGCTAATATTTATCATATTTAATTGAACGATTTCTTACATCGACTTGTTTCTATTTTTCAGTTCATTTTACGCAGTCGGGTTTTTTAAACTTTTTAATTATTTTTTTATTTTTGCTTTTTTAGTTTTTTTGTAACAATATCGTAGTATTGCTTTTTTGTTGTTTCCAGTGTTAACGTTGTGTTTCTTTGTATTATTATTGTAAACTCACGCCTATTTTACAGAAGGGTAGGAAGTGACTACACAGTTTTCCACATGGTTATGAACTTTGCATATCTCTCTCGTTTCCCTAACATCCCATCGGTTTCGGGTGCTTAAAAAATCTCTTATCGATATATTGTTATCTATATATATATATATATTGCATCTATTTTGTTATTTATTCATTCTTAAGCTATTTTTAAATAACGTTTTAGGTAGCAGCCGGTAGCAGCAGAATTATACCGTATTAAAATAATTTTTAATGCAGTACAATTCTGGGTTAGTCACTCCATTTTAACAATTGTATCGATTTATATTATAATAATCATTTTTCAAGTTAATAAGACCGATTTGATTATATAAGAAATTTCACATCCTTATTAAAAGTTTTGAAAATTTTATTGAGAATGGCTACTAAGAAACTTTAAATTGTTATAGATCCTAAATAGTCATTTAGAATAAAAATTAATTGGGGAAGCCTAAAAATGATTTCAAAGGCCTTATTTAATTGTACATTTGATATACTTTGTCAACTTTATTTTTTTTTTGTCAATATTGCCTTTGATTGTTGTCATATTGAGACTTGATTACTATTTTGTCTTTAATGACACTCACAAAATTATCTAGTACAAATCGATTGACGTCAGAATCATCAAGATCTGTTCACATGTTTGATCTTTAGACCGCCAAAATGGAACAAACATACTTACATACATATATAAGCTGATAAATACATTATCCTCCTTTACATTGCGCAGTCGGGTCAAAAATATTAGAATTGGGGTCAGTGACTCATAAAGCGAATAATTATCATAAAATTTGATAAAAAAATGTATAGACACATTTACATATTTATATAACAGTGCCGATATAGATGACTTCTCGACTAATTTATTTTTAAATATTTATACAGATAGCTGATGATAGCTTGGAACCTTGAAAACGATAAGATAATTCTCGATGGAACTCTTATTAAAAAAGCGGCTGTTATATAAGGCGCCTCTGTTCAAGAAAATAATAGTTACTTTACTAAAACAGAGAATACTAGTTACTTTATTATCGAGCACTAGGAATGAACACATTTGAAACAGTTTCGAATGCATTTTAATTTGGTTTCTTCAAATTTCCGGGGTTCCATACTCAACTAAAAGTCTTCTAGCATATTTCTGTTCCTGTGTCATTCTTCATTAAGAAAGGCTGATCACATTCTATTTTAGGCTATATTTATATTATGATACTGTTCAGGTCTAACGGGAAGCTCGCAACTGCGTGATACTGTAATGCAAGAATTTCAACATGCAACAGAACTCTTGTGATATGCATTGAATTGCATTCCTAAGGATAGAAATTTCTATCTTCCTATTTTCAGTCAAAATTCATGCTAACACTTTATAGTGTCTGTGGAGATTTCGTTCAGCAAAGGGACAGAGTTCTGCATGGTCATGGATGAAGATCGTAATATCGTTCTGTGATGTTGGGAGCGGAAGCATTAAAATTAAATGCGCAATGCCACGTTCGATTGTAAAAAAAATAACAATGAATAGTAGAATTATTTGAATATGCCTACAAGTAGTTTAAAAAATGCAGGAGTTTTTAAATATGTTTACCTCGGCCTTCGCGGACATACGCTGCTGGAGATAAGCATTTCTTTGATTTCCAAAATATGGCCCAGGGCCACCCATAAACAAGGGTGTCCCGCGTCCTTCGTTGTGTCTTCAGTCCGCGAAGTGGCAGGTTGTCTCACCGTGCCACGTCCGGTTCGTACTAGCCACTCTAGACATGTTTTTCCCCAGTGGCTAAGGGTACCAGCCCTATTATTACCGATTCTGTGAACTGTGACGATTATTTTAGTACAGATTTTTTCATTTAGAATTTTGTGTCGCAGAGAAAGCTCGAGCATATATCTTTCCGTCACACGCTGAATCACTCTAAGCTTGTTCAAGAGAAAAAGCAGAAAGGGACATTCGTTTTGGCTGGCATATCTTCACTGGTATCTCATACTATTCAATTGCTTTGTTCTTTAGGCACAGATGCGTGTTAGACTCCAATGCGCTGCTGCTAAGCTCAGCAAAATCTTGTGTGTAACCTATTCATCGAAAAACTTTGTTGTCGATCTATCTAATTGGACAGATGGTTCCATCAAAGCAGAGGTATTCATCAACATTTTTTTTATTGTGGAGTTCTTAGTCATCACGTTGAGTGGACGGCGTGGGTATTGGAGATAGAAACTCCACTGAGGTCTCAGAGCTTTATCTTTGTTTATTATTGTAACTATTTGAAAAGTTTTTTGTATACGAATAAATATTTTCAATACGGCACAAAGAAAACCTAACGAAATTTCGTCTGTGCTGTTGTGCTATTATACAAAATAAACTAAAATAAGTCGTCCTCTTTGAAAATTTTTGTACGTAAGAATTATATAATGAAAAGTAATTTTAGTTTCAGCCTCCTATTTTCAAAAATAAACGAGAGTACCTGTCTCGGAAATCTATATATTACAGCGTGAAGAGAAAATTTTCATTCCCCTTTATGAGCATATTGCGCGCGTGGCGAAGAGCGAGAGATTAAGTAGTGCAGAAAGCTAATATTTTTATATAATATGCATTAGAAATATATTAAATTAATAAAAAAAGCATTACACACACTCCATGCGTTTGACACAGACACGCGCACATATACATAATTAATATGTATACTCTTTTGTTTATGGTTAAAATCTGTGATCAAATTAAGAAGAAACTAATATTATTTGTCTTTAATGTCTATAGTATTACTGTATGTCAATTATAATCGTAATTGTGATAATGTTATAGACATAGTTTGTTTATCCTATAAAAAGTTGTCTAATAGATATTAGTGCTTTAAATATTAGTTATTAGTGAACTACAGCTTGCTTAATCCTATTATATTATAAACGCGAAAGTTTGTAAGAACGTATGGATGTATGTTTGTTACTCTTTCATGCAAAAAATACTGAATGGATTTTGATGATTCTTTACAATAATATAGCTTATACATCAGAATAAAATATAAGCTGAAATTTATAAAGATATAGTGTGAATTATCCAAAATATAACGATAAGTGTCAAGTAAGTAGGGAAAAAATCTGTCATCTGCTAGCTATTCTGGCGTGCGCCACAAAAACCATTGGAATTACACGTATATAATGTATCATGGAAATGTTTACCTTAAATAGTCCTACAAAAAAAAGCCCGCGTCGGCATATATCTATCTTTTATGTGTTAGCCATTATCTCCAAAATAGTGAACCATAAATACAATAAAAATGATAATTTATTTCTAACGCACATTTGGTAGTAACAAATTGATCCTTATATCAAAATAAATACTTTTCTTTTCGCATCTGGTGTTTCAAGTAGTTAAATCTTGTCTTTTACACTACATCATTTGGACAAATATTTGAATAGTTACAACGATAGACAAGCATGTGCGCGATATTATGGTGCAGTTCGGCAACAGGGTCATACCTTAAAGGAAGCAGGCATGCATTTGAGCACACCATGTTTTTCCCACGGTCAGCTCTATGTGGCTTGCTCACGCGTTTCTAAATCGCAAAGCATGTTTATACAGACCGAAATAAATCGTTTAACATAGTTTGTAGAAGTATATTGTGGTAGCTAGCTTTTTAAGTATTTTGCATTACCATCAATCATCGTTTACATCTGTACCAATCTATCCTTACAAACTACACAAATAATATATAAAAAATGAATTCTTCATTTCGATTTTCATTTTTAGATTTGTATTTTATTAGAATTTTATATAATTTGTATAAAAAAGATAGGCAAATTAACTGTATAGATTTGGCAAAATTTGTAATTATAAAGGTATACTCTTTGACAATAGAATACTAATAACGTTCAAATTTAAAATTTAAATGAATTGTGGTGAAATTTCGACCACTGGGCGGCCACTAGTGAGAGTAAATAACGCAATGACAAATATCATATAAGTCTTATCATATTTCAGGAATATATAAACTCTCAAACATGTCGGTTTCAAATTTTCGAAATTTCATCGTGGCAGAGCCATGTTGTGGTCAAGTTTACCGCAACACTTAAGGGTCGGTTCGATCTGTGCAATAGCACACTCTCACAGAATCCAGGTGTGAGTAGAAATTCCCGCTGTTGTAAATCGTCCAATGAGTAACAGCTCCGATGGCCCACTACCATCCATTAGCTCTGAACCTCCCTCCCTCGTCTTCTCTCTCCATCAGTCTATTCTTTCCTCTATCAGATTCGTACCTAAAAGGCCGGCAACGCACTGATTACAATTCCGAAGTCAAAAGTGTCCATGGGCAGCGTTGATCATCTGTACTCTGGTAGCTCGTACAATCGTGTGCCTCCCGATAATGCTATAAAAAAATTGAAATACAACTAGTTTGAAAGTATCTTATCTTTTTACAACCTAACATCACACCACATAATTTTATGACCTAATTAATACCTTAAGTAAGCAGGAAAGTTACTCGTTAAGGGTTTGTTAAAATCTAAAGTTTAACATCACTTGAAACTTATAAAATAAAAATATTTCAATGAAATATAGTTCAAGCCACATCTCAGTAACACATGCTTGAGAAATTACGTTTATTTGAAACATCAAACCGTTCTCGAACGCAGTTTTTTTAAACGCATAGTTAAATAGAGATAACCTTTAGAGCACATGGTTTCGGTCCTATAAATTTCTTTTTTTTATTTTATGGTTTTATTACAATCGAATACAGAGACATATGCTACAATATCGTAATAAAAAATATTATATTTAGCCATATTTCTTAGAATCATTTTGCTCCATAGAGGTCTTGTTATATGTTCAAATTTTGATTACAAAATTATAGTTATTCGATTAGTTACATTTTAACACTGGCAAATAATTCATTTGTAGGTTTAACTCTACACCTGATTTTGTGGGCCCGGTAACTAGGTGGATCTAAATCTGTGCTTAAAAGTAGGTTTCTCTTAATAATAGATCAGCTGACCGTCTAGCTTGAGGCCTGCATTCGATATTAAACTACTTCGAGAAGGTAATTTGTCAGATAAAAGTAACGATCGATAGATCGACTGCGAATAGACTTACTAATAATATATATTTGGCTGGTTGTGATTTAATAAAGGCAACTAGGATGAGGTATAAAAAAAGAATTAAAACCGTGTAGACATACAAACAATACATTAATCATAAATCAATCTATATCTATCTCTTTTCCTTCTTATATCCGATTCTAATAAACCGATTTCCATTTTGCAGAAAAAGTTTACAAAGAGTATGATGTCGTGTACTTGCCACCGTGAATTTTACACTCATCACGACTAAAGTGACTGTAAAAGTCATCAAAACCCTATCTTCCTGTAACTTTCATCCCACTGCACACCGCTACAAATTCTTATTTCACGCAAAGGTCTTTAAGTTTTAAGCGTTCCATTCCACGTTGGTCGGAATTTGTTACCGCGTGCGGTGACAACATCCACTGCCCGACGCCGCGACTCTTTATCATGTTCTCCGAAGCACGAAGCCTGTGGTTTAATTTAGCTCAAATTACAAACCTATTCACCGATGTATCAGGAATTGAATTTGTCATCTTTTGATTTCAAAACATTGCTCCGGTCATTAGATCACTATCGTTAAAAAAATAATGTAACTTAAAGTCAGTCAAAATGATTCTCGCCTAAATTTATTGAACAATTAAGATTCGATCGCCAAAGATTGGAGTTTGTGTAAGTTTCGAGGTAACACAAAGTTATTCAAACCGTTATGACTATGATGCTTGAAGATATATATGTGATGCGTGTGTCCACACATATACACGTGCATGCTCACTTATTTTTAACCCTGTCAGAACCTAAATTTTGCGTATTAAATCTAAATATAAAGTTTATAAAAAAAAATATTTTTCACACAACCTTGAAATAATATAAATATTAACTTTAGATTCCTTAAAATCTAAATGAATCGCTACATTCATCGTTCTTGAGATGTTTGATAGCGTTTCACATAAGTACTTTAAGTTTACTGTAACTTGTATTGAAGAGCCTATCTAAAGTCCAAAAATGTTTAACATTCGGCTAAAACCAAATTTTTTAAAAATTACCAAATTTCACATTTATTTTACTGAAACTTTTCATGGACATCCGATTAAGAATGGCAAATCAAGATATATTGGGCTCCTACCGATCACAGTCCCATGATGTCCTTCTGGTTTTTTGCCAGAGCAACCCACCTCGCAGTCTTGTTCTGTCACGCCGCCTCCTTCTGCGAGATAATGTCCTCGTAGAAGAATCATTATACAACCATTATAACTTGCTTTGTTTTGTGATAAATCATATTTTTATATACTATTTGCTGTATTTTCTTATATAATACAATGGAATGTAACATTAAATAGTAAGTATTATACAGATCTAGACACGTTTTTGTATCTGGTACGAGAGTTATGTCAAAAGAAAAACTAGATACTTAAAAATCATAATATTCATTAATTATTACTAATTTATACGTTTTCAAAATTGAACATATATACATTTTTCCATGCGTTTAAACCATTTAAAAAATACCTTTGACCACTCTTTATCAAATTTCGAAATTACAGATAGCCAGGGCATCTTCCTTGTTCTGAAAACCCTTGCCTTTTAATTTTCCTTTGCTTTCGGGAAATAAATAAAAAACGCACGGAGTTAAAAGAGAACGATACGGTAGGTGAGGAATGATAGACACATTTTTAAATTTAAATCAAGTTTCTGGGGGACGTGTGAGGCGCGGCGCCGTCGTAGTGCTAAAGGGAGTGCTGGATTTGTAACTTCATTCACATCAACTTGATAATACTGTTGAGGTACGAACTGTCTCATACCACTTAAACTTAATAGTTCCCTGGTTTTCTAGCACTAGAGTAGCAATATGACGCGTCTTACAAAAAAAAAAACGACCGTTTCTCTCTGTGCGCATCACGCACGACGACATTTTGTCGCTGGTGGTTCATATTCAAAGCACTAATTGTTGACCGTTTGTCTCTTTGTTTTAGAGTCGCAGTTGTACGGCCCTGTTTGGTCATCGATAAGTATATCGTATATGTTTTTATTTTCACGTCCGTCGAAGTTCTCTCGTAAATCGACACCGATCTACCCGGCGGTCTTTCTGCTCCACGGCCAGTTTGTGCGGTATCCATTTCGAACAACGCTTTCGGAGAAAGAGGTGGTAACGAACTGCATCGCTGCTTGTTTAATACCCATTTCTCGCTATATGTACTTCGGTTCTCTTGAATCAATTTTTTAACTGCATAAACATTTTCCTTAGTAGTGGTGGGCGGTTAGGTTTGCCAACCGTACTCTAAAAAAGAGTATTGTACTCTATATCATGTAGGCGTGCTCTATAATCTATAACACTAATAGAGTACGCGAAAATACTCTTACTTTTTGCGTTGTACTGTATTGTTATATGCTGCTGTTATATAAAAAGTACCAAATAATACCTTTTTAAAAATTTAAATTAAATGACACTCTTTTTTATAAGTCCGTACTCTTTATTTGCCTCCTTTTAAATCAGATATACTCTATTTTTTCTAAAAAAAGTTGTTAACCCTATGGGCGGTCGACCTGTCCTCGCTTCATTTTCAAAGCTTTCCCATTCTTTTTTAAGCTCAGCAAATCAATTGAAAACTGCTGCCGAACAAACAGACTCACCGAAAGTAATAACCAAGAGTTGAAAAGTTCTTGGGACTTTAAACCTGTTTTGTAATCATAATAAATCATAGCGTGAAATTCACGTAGATTGAGTTCCATTGTTGCAAGCAAATTCCCATAGGGTTCTCAAGAAAATAATCATTTAAAAAAAAATATTTGATTTCGAAGATCTTCCATTGTTTTAATTTGTCACTAAATAACCGGTATTTACTCTTGGCATACCCTCGCAGTTGACATGCTAATTAAATGCACAATCAAATCATTTGTACCTCCTACCGGTGCTGCCTCTGGTAGATTTTTTCTGAATCTTCAGAGAAAAAGTGCTCAATTATTGAAATCTGGACTTCATGTGTGAAAAGGTTTTAAGTAGTTATAAGTAGTTATGTTTGCGCTTAAACGAAAACCAAATCAATTGAAGAAATCTGAGTCTAACTCTTCAAAATGTCACTAAAATTCCTCGGCAAATTAGGGCAACGTATAATATGTTAGAACAAAAACTTGATCTGCTAGATTAAAAAATTGAGTTCTTCCTGCAATTGTAATTTTTTTATAGAATCGTCTAGTTTCTTTATAATAAGTACAGTAAAAGCCTTTTTTTTTGCTGCGGAGTTTTCGGTTGAGATTATAGAAATAGTAAAATTTTAACATGAAAACTGATTGGCAACCAAAAATAAATATGATTTTATGAGGTTATTTAACAGATTTTTTCCGAAATGACTTAAAAGTTTCTACAAAATTCTTTCACTGTCTCTTATCAATTTAAATAAATTATATATATATATCAGAAATGATAGATTAATTAATATTTATTGCGTAAAAGACTATGAAAGTAGTTAGGTAAGTTAAATCACGTCATTAAAGCATTTAGTATAAAATCAATGAAAGATACTGACAAATGAAACTTTAAAAAAGCATAATAAGCTGCGAGTGTGTAAATGGTCTTCTATGTTACTTCCAATTTAGGAGAAGGTAGTTTTCAAAAAACACATTTGGATATATGTATTTATTAAACACTAGTTTTGGCCCGCAGCTCTTCCCGCGTGGACATAATTAATAACTCATTTTCTATAGAGTAATTTTGCTATCATTGATACCAATCCGGATTCTGTTTTCAATTTATGTCCCGGTTTGACAGGTAGCTTCTGTTTAGCCTAGTGTTCTATTTCAATCGCGCATTCCTCTCTTTTTCTAATTGATTCCGAAACTGATCCCGCATTGGATATTGATTCCGGTTTCATGTAAATTACTGGACAGGATCGCATCAATTGGAGGTATAAAACAACGTGCATATAATCCAGAAAACATTTGCGAGCTTAATTTCATCTAAGCCCGTTCAGGCATTTACGTGTAATTGAGTTACAAACAGCAATACAATAACAATATAGTAATGACAAACGACTCAGTGAAAAAAAACCCATATCAGTCGTTCTAAATTACTATGACTTTCTTGTTATTATAAATAAATAAATACAAATAAACAAGTATTATTTATTCCATTACAGTATTTCAATATTTAAATTTTATCTAATTGTATATGAAATAATAATTACAAAGTAATAATAATTAACTTTAAAATTGACTTAACTTTACTTATTGATTCGTTTACTGAATGGAACCCTCACGGGTAAAAGCCTCCTCTAAAGTTTGCCAAATTATATTTTTTGCGAGTACTGTCCAAGTCTTACCTGCATTTGCGGCTGTTCCGCGTTGCCATTTGGTGTCTGGTCGGCCTCTGCTTCTAGATCCTGTCAGTCCCTACCACTTTATTACGCTTACAGTCCGTCATAGATACACCTTACCACATGGCCAGCCTATTCCCACTTCACTTTTTTTGTAAAGAGTAAGGTATCAATAACATTGCTGTTATTTCGTATTTAAGTGACTTTCATTCTATCTTTTAGTTTGATACACAGGCAGCTTTTCTCCATTGTTCTCTGAATAGACTAACTTTATATTTTAGAAGTTTCATCAAATAACCGGGTTTGGAGATAAAGCACTATAGGATTTCCAAATCCATAACTATTTTGTTTGTTCTTATAGGAAGCTGTGATTTAAAGTATTTCTTTGTTGGACCAAAATTTTTTCTAAGTAATTAATATCATTCCATTTATTTCGTCTAAGTTTCTTCTATTCTTGAATGTCATATGTTTTCCTAAATAAACTTATTCCCATACAAGAGCATTGTTATCTATTTGGATCGGTATTGCTTTGCTAATTTGGTAATTTTATCTAGGTTAATCTCTAATCCAATAGGTTTCCTTATTCTCTGCAGTTAACTGATCATAGCATTCAGTTTTTAAAGATTTTCCTATGGTAGATTAATGTCGCCTGCAAACCTCTGGTGGCTCATGAATTTACCGTCTACATTTATTCCATACATCAATCAAGGTAAGTTTTTCGTATATTTTGTAAAACTACTATAAACAGTTTAGGTGTTAATGGGCCGCCCTGCCTTACTTCTCTTCTATATTTATATTATCACCTATTTTTTCTAGTCTAACTCTACTTGTGCTATTGTTATAAAAATATTTCAAGATATTTACATATTTAGTATTATATTTATATTATATAATATTTATATATTTAATATTATGATATTTATATTTTTCGTGAGTTAGTTCTTCCTGTATGATATTGTGTGAGATAGAGTTAAAAGGTTTATTGTAGTATATGAAAGCCAAATTATAACTCTCTACGAAATTCCAAATATTTCTCTATTACTTATTCTACTACATAAATGTGGTCAATCGTGGTTGGTAACGGTCTATGTTTTGAGATATTCTTTTTAATAATCTAAATTAATGAAATAAATTGGCTGGGTTGTCTTTTTTAGAACTGGACTAAATTAGAGAAATACGATCTATAATTTAGTCCAGTTCTCTGGAATGTTTACTTTGACTAAAATTATATTAAATAGATATGCGAATGGCGTCAACAGAAGGTTTTTGGCGAATTTGATGCCTTAATTTGTTATACAGTCAGGTCCTAGGCTTTTTCTTATTTTAGTTTTAGTACTTTTTTTTTTAATTTTCGTTTCATAGAAAATTATTGCGATAAGCTGTGTTTTATTTACTCAATCATGTGTCGTCAACTCTTTTACGGTGTTAGGTTGACTATATAAGTTTGCATAGAAGTCCGTAGCTATGTTGATGATCTCTATGCAAGATTTACTATTGTTAAGACTAGATTGAAGGTATAAAAAGGAAGGTAGAACTGACAATTGAAACTCAATCGAAGATCGTAGCTTCTCCGTGTTACGTAGCAACACAGTGACGCAACGAAACGACCTCTAAATGTCAAGTATTTCCCCTCCGCTACGCGCCATACTTCACAGTCCTCACTAAGCGTAACGAGTTTTGTGATTCTTTAGATTTTGAGTGGTGTAATTAAATTTTGGATGTAGATCGTAAATATGAAACTGCAGCATTAAACTCTATTTTCCGATTTTGTTATCATTTGTTTTCTGAATTGCTTTCATCTATGGAGAAAATTTAAAGACGTATTTAATTTAATAAATGTGGCGTTGTTGTTATTATATAGTCCAATTAATTCAACTGATCCAGTTTTTTTCTATGAAGATCAAATTTTAATTTTAGTTTTGAATGTAGTATCTAATATTTTCAAATTGTGTTCCTACGTGTATTACATGCGTTTCTCTCCTCTTTTACTTCTTTTTCCATAGCTATATTTCCCATCAGTTTTGTATTCATTAATCTTCATTAGTCCAATTCGAGCAATGAAGGTACCCATTGAGGTAGTGTGTTTGGTGGATACCATTTGATGAGCTTTTCCTACATCTTGGTAGAATTTGTTTATTTCGTCGTTGTAAGAGCTCTCTGTAGGCGAATATACTTGTACTATGGAAAATGACTTACTTTCAAATTCTATTTTAGAATGTTGATATGTCGATAAAATTTATAATTTTGCCTTTGTGTTTTTTTTTAATTAAAAACCCTATTCCATAAAGACCTATTGTTTGGCTTGTGTAATGCACAATATAAACTTCTATAATTTTTTCTCCTAGACATCGAACTTCACATAGTCCTAGTAAATAACAGTTGACTTGTTGTATGGCTACCTTTAGTTCAGGGAGTTTTTTACGGAAGATTGAGTTGTCACTTTTAGAAAGCAGATGTACAACACTTTTTTCTTGTTTTCATTTTCCTTTAGAAGGTCGTGGTTGAAAATTTGCGCTATGATTGGCTGTATTAGGAGATAGGGAAGTAGAGGGTCTACATCTGATTGCTACCTGGGTCAATTTGAAAGTCCTTGGAAAATCAAAAACTGAGCAAACTAGCAAGTAATTTTTATTATTTTACCAAATACAGTCTGTCGAGATCAATACATTGCTGCATTCGATGGAACTACTGAGAGAAATTTGCCATTTCGCACTCAGGAGTCACTTCGACAGCCTTTTCATATGCAGAGACTGTTTCCTTGGCGTCCATAAACCACTTTCCTCGAAATTTCTCTTTATTTTAAGAAATAAATAAAAATCGTATCGTGCGAGGTTGGGGCTGTAACTGAGCCTGTAAGGCAGATGAGCCAGTATTTTTATACTTAAAGTCTCCAAATAATTAGTTGTTTGAGGTGAGACGTTGTTATGATACAGAAGAATCCTATTAGCAAGGTCGTTTTTCCCGATTTTTTTCCAAAGCAAGAGATAAACAATTGTTAGTGTACCACTGCAGATGCGTTTTTTATCTTCTTAAACAATTGTTCCATAAATTACCCGTCATTCCGAAGAAAGAGGCCCTCTTTTTTCTAACGCTTCGAGCTCGCTTTTCTTTAGTTGGCAACTCCTCTAAAGAAAACATCCACTAAGTAGATTTTCTTTTGGTTTCGGGATCGTAACAGTAAACCCAACTTTCGTTACCTGTAACTATGTCGTATACAGCATTTAAGTCACCACCGGCAAATCGTGGCATCATTTAGCGGCACTAATTAACACTACGGAGTTTTCGGGCTTCGGTCAAATTATGAGGAATCCACCAAATACAAAGATTCTTGACCGCTAAATGTTCACATAAGATTTTGGGCCCTTGACTTGTACCGATGCTTAATTGTCTTATGCCGCTTGTCCAAATCTGCCGGTAGGTCACTCTGTTGTCTGTCTGTATCATGAGTCGCATAGGACTGATTTTGTCTTCAGTCGTGGTCGTAGGAGGATGTTTCTCACGCAAATCATTCGTCAGATAGTGCAAACACGTTTCAACTTGTTAAACCAGTGATGAACAGTGGCAAGGGATGGATCTGTATCATGAAAGGCCAACTGAAATCTGTTATAAGTTTTTTTGTTGATTTAAGTGGCAGCGATTGTCATAGAAAACCACTACACGAAAATTTACTCGTGTTAAATTCATGTGGATGTCAGGTAAACGATTTTCTTTTTTCCGCCAATATATAAAAATAAATAAAGTTGGCAAAAAGTTTTAATTTTAAAATTTAAATATGTTTTATTGTTTTACAGTTTCTAAGTAGTCAGTTTCAAAAATTTTAAAAGTTACTTACGTATGTAGGAACATTGTGTTGTAAACTATTTTTATTGATCACATAGTTACAATCAGATTGATGCGCTTGCACCCTAATTCACCTCCTCACAACATATTTTCCCCTTGCTCCTCTTTTCAATCTTTATGGCCCACTCTAACATCGCTCCTTCTGTAAACAATGCAAATAATAAGCATAGTTGACAAAATAATTGTAAATGTCTTAGTTATAAGTAGTAATAAACAGTAATCTATATTTTAAATAGCAATAACTTAATTATATTTCATTTTTAAGTTTTATTGAAATTAATTTAGTCATTGTCAAAATCAAATATTTCCAATTAAGAGAAGATTTAATATATAACTACTGAACATAACACTTATGAAACGTTTATGGTTTAAAAAGTCGTATTTACTTCCTAATTCTTTAACATACAAATTATAGTAATTTAAATTTGTATGTATTGAAAGTTTATAAATGTATATAAAAATCAATTGCTCTTCGTTAGCCTCGTTAAAACTCAAAAACGACTCGACCGACTTAGTTGATTCCTTTTTTGTTGTTTTCGTAATTGTCAGGGCAAGGTTTGTATGAAATAAAAGAATCCTTTTCTATCTGTTTGTCTTTTAATTTTTCTGACATATTTTTGCAACAGCTGAACCGATCACGATGCGACTTTTACTAGAAAGTAAAGAAGCTTACGGGGACATTTATTAGATATGGGCGTTTTGAAAAACTAATAAAGAAAATTATACGAACACAATTATCGGGAGAAGTCCGAGAAGTTTAATCCATGCGTCCGAGAAGTTTAATCCAAACGCGTAGTAATGTAGTTAGGGGAATAGTTTGTTTTGATAGTAAGATTTGTCCAAATCAAAACTGTGAATATCTGCAGCAGAAATGGAGAACGGGACTGGTAGTGGAATCAAGAATGGGAATAGGATCAGAATCGATAGCACGCCTGAGATCAAAATCAAAAGCAGTGCCGGCATCGAAATTGAGGCTAAGGCCAGGTTCGAGATGCCAATGAAGAATAGCAAGACGATCGATTTAAAGGATGCATAATTTATTTCATTAGGTCTGGGAAAAAGTTTTTGCGTATTTAATAAGCAAAAAGTTGCAAAAGAATCTCTTTGGTTGTACTATTTGTATCTGGCTACTTTTGAGTTCACTAAATAAACAAGGTTAAAAAAAAAAAAGAAATAGAAAGTAAAACGGTGTTCTGTCATTTTTCTATTGTTTTTCAGTCCACCAAAATGAATAAATCTATGTAAGGTTCGATAAGGTAAGAAGTTCGATGCATTTTGAAGTTTTATTACAAAATAGCGAAAAATGTGACACGAAATAATTTCATAAAATTTATAGACTTAATACATACAGTGTCGGTAAAAGTAGTAAAAAACTGGTTTAAGCGTTTTCAGTCGGGTAATTTTGATGTCGAAGATTAACCTTGCTCCTGTTGACCTGTTAAAGATAAAGTAGATGTTATTTTGGAAAAAGTAGACAAGATCGGCATATCAGTCCTTACAGCATAGCTGAAGAGCTGGAAATCGATCACAAAACAGTTTTGACCCATATGAAAAATGCAGGATATACAAAAAAGTTCGTTGCTTGCGTACCTCACCAGCTCGCTGAAAAAATCTAATGAATTGTGTACATTTTTGCGATTCTCTATTGAAACGTTATGAAGCCAAACCATTTTTGAAAATATTGATCATTGGTGACGAAAAGTAATTACTTACGAAAAGAACTCGCGAAACAGATCATGGTTAAAAGGCAAGCAAGCTCCACAAACTAAGAAACCCGGATTTATTCGCAATGAGTTCTATATGTGTGGTGGGATTGGAGGAGTATTATGCATTATAAGCTTTTATCGCCGGGCAAAACCATCAATTCGGAACTCTACTGCCAACAGCTTATGAGACTTAAGCAAGATGTAAAGAAAAAACGGCCAGAATTGATCAATAGACAGGGTGTAGTTTTTCGCCATGATAACGCCAGACCACACACATCTTTAACCACTCAGAAAATATTCAGAAAGTTTGGTTGGGAAGTCTTAATGTATACATATAGTCCTGAGTTTACACCCTCAAATTTTCACCTGTTTCGGACTCTTCAAAATTTTTTTAGGTAGTATCAGAAACATTAAGAGAGGACTCACAAAACTAACACACTACTTAACGGAAAAAGTCAAATAAGGTCTACCGTGTCATCTAGTAGAGTAAACAAAATTACATTTAATTTTATATACGTTTTGGTATGGCAGAAATAATTACAGCAAACGGTACGTATAGTGTAACAATAGTGCACCGCATTCTAATTTCACTTACGGTCACAATTTAAAAGTCAATGTTTTTATAAGACATAAATTGTATACAATCAACCCGTTTATCTGCACAATATACTGAATCTTGCAAAGTTTCTTAAAAATCATAGAGGGTCTATGACGTGTGAGCTTAATGCACCTATGTTTGACTTTATCGATATTTATATACCATATGGAATCGACCATGCATCTTTCCGCAAACATTCATAATCTCCTTTTTTTTTAGAACAACTTTTCTAAAGAAACCATAGTCATTGAAGTAGCCGTTCTGAGAAAAATAGCTTAGAAGATAAACTAAAAATTCACGAACTATCAACCATCACGAATTATAACCAACAGATAAAAATCGTGCCTGATGCCGCGCGCCCCTCAGCTATACGTTGCCAAATGTGAAACGCGGTCTGCTGTCGCCCCGTCGCACAGCTGTGTGTGGTTATAGAACTAGGTATTTTATTCATTTGCTGTTTTTTTTTTAATTTCTTAGATAGACAAAATTTTTGTAATGATAGTATTAGTGTTAGGTTACAGTTATAGTGTAAGTATTACACTTACGATGTTGACGTTTTTGGAAGTAAGATTGTGTGTGATCAAAATTGAAATGTTTAATAACAGCTGCTATCGAAGCAAACATAATTTATTGTTAGGGAGTTTGCAGAGGTGACATCGCCGAAGCTCTAAGACTTTACAGTCAAATATGCCTTGACAGTCAATAATCTATGAGTCCTCAAGTATTATTGTTCGCTGTGTATCGCTTACGCCACAATTTACATTAGTTTGTCTTGTTTGTTTAGAGGTGAGTGGAACACATGTGAAAAATCAGAAACTAATTTAATAATACCATCGACGGCCTTGACATCACTGACAACATCAAGTGTCATTTGTAGGTAACTGACTAGATAAATTCCTTAAAAAATATAGATCGCCGAGACCGAACGCAGGACAGAATTTAAGTTTGTTTACTTGGCGCCGTTACCCGATGACCGCACTCGCACTTGAAGTCTGGTCGAGCATCTATTAGGGTTGTCTCTACATTATTTTGATGTTTTTCCAATGATATGTTTTTGTTATAGTTACGTCGGCAACTGTTCTAAAAAAAAAGAAGGAGATTATGAATATTTGCGAAAAGACACATGAACGATTCCACCCTGTATATACTTTTATGGATTTTGCATTGTTGTTATTGTTTATGGACTAGCTAACCCAGCAGACGCTATCCCGTACAAATTTATGATGTGTCTAGAATGTGTTTCTGACAAAACACTAGGAAAAAACTGCAAATTTCAGATATACTGGTCGAATTATAATAATTATTATTAATTTTCTTTGAACTCTTAACCATGAAACTCTAAAATAATGTAACCTACGTCCCTTTCCGTGGCTTAAGCTATCTTCATGCCAGATCTCATTGAAATCTATAGAATTATTAAAGTACTTATCAATCTCACAGGATATAATCTCGGAACCCAGAAATCACTATAAACACTCTCATTGGGCCAGTATGAAAAAAATGTGCAAATTTCAGCGAAATTGGTAAAACTATAAGGGGTTTTAGAAAAAATCATATAATCCTAAAAATGTATTCCACATCCTATGCTTGGCTTTCAGATACTTCTATACTGAATTCATTAACATCTAGTAGATTTTACAAGTTTTGCGGAATGCTGAAAAATGTATTATATGGTTAAACTATAAGAATTATTAGTCATTTTCACGGAGCACTAAAAAAGTGTATCGTACGTCCTTCCATGGTTTCAAACTATCTCCATATAAAATTTTATTGAAATCCGATAAGGGTTTTTGTTAATTCTACCAGATACCTAAAGAAGCTTCAAACTTATCATAATGTTTACTGTATAGATAGCTATCGCCCACGGCTCCGTCGTTGTGAATGTATAGTGATTTCATACATATTTTGTATTGACCAATGACGTTGAGACCACATCATGCCTCGTATCCTGATGCCCGTTCTTCATTCATCGCGATTTAATTCCGATTTTGGTTTTGGTCCCGATCTCAATTCCGGTTCCACCATTGATTCAATTCCAATAAATTGTCCCATTTTTAAGAGTTTATCTTCACATAAGTACACTGAAATTGACGCGACAAAAAGTACCTTAAATATATCTCAGTAAGTTCCTCTACTTTCCAGCGAAACACAGCAAAAAAGGAATCAGCCAAATTAGTCAAACCGTTTTCGAGTGTTAGCAAGATTAACGACCAACAAACGATTTTTATTCACATAGATTATTGACTGCGTTTACAGTTATATATTTATATTTTGTTTATCATATTTGATTAATTGCAAAACAAAAAAGTCAACAATACATTTTCGAGGAAAGATAAAATAACTAAAAAAATAAAATGAAAACAGTCTTCGAAAACCTTTAAACAATTAAATAATTTCTTGTTTTTGGTGTCGATACGACCTAAAAATATACTTAGAAGCGGATTTATATAAATTTTCATGATTTATTAACGTTTTGACTCAATAATTTGTCGATACACTAATTCATAGATTTTAATTATTTTTTGTTAACTTTCATGTTCTTCGGTTTCATTATAATATGTTTTTATTTGCTTTGCTGTAGCTGGCATCGATTTCAAAACAACTAAAAGTTTAATTATTTTAAAGTTTTTGAAGGTGGTTGTTGTTAAAAAGATATATTTACCATTTTTTAGTGTATTGTAAATCGAATTTTATAATTCATCTAACTTTTGCTTATGGGTAAAGACAATTGTGTATATGCAACGTGTCCCAAAGTTCGACGCCAGCATTTAAGGGCGTAATAGGGCAGCTCACAACTGATCAGAATACCTAAACATGACCTCAGTAAAAGATCTTAATTTTCTAGATATTGGCATTTTTTATGAATTTGGGGAAAATCCATACTTTAGATCAATTTTTTCGAACAACACATCTACAAATTTTCATATTTGACAATTCTAATTTTACTTTCAATATCCTGAATAACGCAGCTTTTAATCACAGTTCAAAACTAAACTGGTTGTAAAACATTACGTTTGGAAAAATTAACATTGCCCAGGTTTGCATGCTATTGCAAAAGATAGATAGTAGTTTTTAAAATGGTATAACATTTACTATGTTTTACTTTAGAAAAAAAAAAATATAAATTTACTTATAATAGACCCTATTTTTATATTGTAGGAATGCGGACAAAATACATCTAATTAAACAGACAAATATTTATTTGATATTGAATGAGCCACAGATACAAATTATCAGGAGGTGTTCAAATTGCCTGCCACCAGAAGCAATGCAAGCGTGACATCGTCTTATGCCTGCCAGCTGCATCATGTTATTGGTGTTCGAGGACACGATCCATCATCAGAACAGCCCGTATGGAAAATTCCAAATCTTTGTTGTTTATCGTTGAATAGTTTCGTTGTAGGAAGAAATCTACACAGCTACTTTGTTCATCGTGTGCGAGGACACGATCTATTTTAATACAATGCAAATGAAATTAAAATGAAAGGGAAATCCTGAATCCGAAGCAATACGAAGCATTCAAACAGGGTCATAAATAAAAGAGTTGTGTTAATTGAGAACCACCTCTTTTTTTAATTTTGAAGTCGGTAAAAAAGGAACATTACGTATTGTGTACAATTATAAAATAGTCATGTATAAGACATTATACAAAAAAAATTTGGTTGCCTGTAAAGTCGGTATACGGGCGAAAGTTTTACGTGACAACGACTTTGAATGGTAAAATCATTTTAATGTGAATATTCATTCGTATAGTAGGAAGAAGGATGAAATAATAGTAACAATTTAAAACATTTATTTATACAAAGAATTATATTTAAAACATTAATTTATACAAAGAATCTCGCACTGAATTTCATATTAACAAAATTTTATTTTTACCTTTACACATACATACGTATTTATATACAAATATACATACAATAACTTGCAATACATTTGCAAGCTATGCACTAATTCTCTAGTGCTGCGCGCGCGGCAGACCGATCATAGTTGAGTGGGAGAGACGCAAGGCATTCGGCGGGCCTCTCTCGTTCGGTGACTCATCGTTACGTTACCGAGCGTTACACTTTTCATAAGTGACTCCCAGCCGCAACCTAATTTAAGACGTTGTCACGTCAAAAAATTATACACGTATCACATATTCTGAGGAATTCTTGCACGAAAATCGGAAAAGATTAGCAAAATATATTCAGATTTTCGATCGCATCGGATAGTTCATTGTACAGACGAGGGACAGGAGAGTGCTTTCCGAAGTTTGTTCTACAAAAGGGGCACGCGGCAGGTACCGAGGCTCACGAGGCATTCTGTGCGGCAATCTAATATTAAACTTACCGGGAATATCGGAAGCAAGCTGTTATTGATGTAACAGGAGATGCTAAGTTGATCATACGAGTACGTCTCGCCGAGCATTCGCGGATGCACTGGTAGAGTTTATTTACTTTTTGATGCAGTGTTAGTTGTTAGTTATTGAAGGTTTAAGGAAGTTTCCTGAAGAGCCAACTAATTTTTCGTGGAGATGAGGTAAATCACCTTGTTTATAATTTAAATTCAAAATACTTTCATTTCGTAGGTTATTATGTAAAAAATGAAATGCGTCATGAGATTTAAAGAATTTACAGTATTTTAATATTACCAGTTTTCTTTTTTATCGCTTGCTTGTAAGGCAGTTATCCCTCAAGAAGAACGACCAAGAAACTTGGGGGTAGCTCTTTTCAAACTAAATTTATATATAAATAAAATAATATATAAAAATATTTCTAGGAAATCAAAACTGTAGGAAGTCGAACTCGTTATGCCCATTTATTTTTTAAATATTAAGAAATTCTATAATACCTTTTTGTACAAATTGTTTACATAATAAAGATTTTAAATTTGTGTAAGGGAAAGTTTTGTGTATCCTCAGGAATATGTCCGTTGTTTTGTCATTGGATTTGAATTAGGAAATATAGGAACTTGCGCCCACAGAGCCCCCTAAATGAAATCGTGGCTCTATTCAGTCCACTAACATGTACACACGGTTTATTTTTATTTCACAGTTTATTAGAAATTAAATTATGTCTATCACTATTTTTATTAAATTATTATAAATACTTTTTTATATTAAATTTTGATAAATAAACTGCAATGACACAACCAAAATTCCATATTTCTTTAAACTTACTTTTAAGAGAAACACGAGTTCCCAATCTCTAAATCGCGCGAAACGCCCGCTTTTGCGACACGAAAATTCTATTAATGCGTGTTCCAAAGCAGGATGCAATATCAAAGTACGGAAACGGCCTAAATAAATCCATCTGGTGGTTTAGATATCGGACAAATTTCTTATCTTTCTAATCGCCAATACAGCAGGGCTAAGCCACGTTTATATGTTTTCGTCAATACAAGACCGGCCTACAATAGAACAAGCAGAACTCACAAAGTGCTTCTTTGCTTACATCAATTCCATACATATCGCAAGCTTTACAAGACGACGCCGCAGAGATAGCTGCCGCAAGGTATTAACTCGCGTTTCGCGCTCGTGTAATAATTTAACTCGTCGTTAAGTTATTACACGGCCGCCCGCCGCGCCGTTGCGGGCGGGGCTGAAACTAAATCCGTGTTATCCGCGGTGATTTCGAGGCGACCTGACCGGCCCGGAGCTTATGTTCCAGATAAAAGCTACAAGACGGACGTCGAACTGATCAATTATTTAGAGGCTGAACTTTTGCCCGGCGGCATTCGCGTCCTCGGCCCGAATTAGGACGCCAGTTTTGTTGTACGGCTGGACGATTCGGGTCGTACGTGTGTAAGCTATGAGCCGTTGGAGATGAGTGGGTCAATGGCGAGATAGTTTTAAGTGGCGAAAGTGATTAATAAGATGTGATAAACTCTTATGTAGTAATGGACACTAAGATTTATGATGTTAAAGTCTATAAGTAATAAGTATGCGAAAGTTTCAAACACGCGTATAAACAATAGCAAAATTTAGAGATAGTATAAAAACATTTCATTACAATTCTTTAAACTAAAGAAATATAGCTTAAAGAAACTAAAAAACACGCTTTTATGATAAATCGTACTAAAAAGTTACAAATATTTTTTAATATAGGAATAAAATAATGAAGGAAAAATATTAATATTATTATGAAAAAAGCGTGGGGTGCTTTGTGCCATATATTTCTTACTATTTTTGGACTAATCGTAACGATCGAATATTTTCGAGAATTGATTTATCGAGCACCCCATGCTTTTTTTACAACAATACTATTATTATTTGTTCATTATTTTATTCCTATATTAAGAATTATTATTCACTTTTGTACTTTGATTTATCATAAGAACTGGTTTTTAGTTTTGTTAAACTATATTTTATTTTCTAAATTTTTAGTCTCAAAACGATAACAAAGGTATTTATAATCAAGAGCCTGGATTTTAGAATATCTTACATGTGGTAATATATTTAAGTTTATATCATTAATGTCTAAGTAACCTTTCCATTTGATTTAACGCATCAATATTACAGTACAACGCACGAAACTTTGCCGCTGTGAAGTTCGTCACGAAAGCGGCGCAACGGCGTAAAATAGGAACGCGGGACAAGAAAGAAGGGTCGGGAAGCGTAATTATCTGGGCATTATATCATTCGCAATTTTATGTAATTTCAAAATTTCGATATTTTTAAAATTATTAATTTTATTTTTTCGAAGTTGTTAAATATAAATATGTTTCAAATATTCTTTTTTAAATTTTCAATTTCAAATTTAAAAAATTTCAGAAATTAACATTTTTTGAAAATTTTAGTTCTCAATATATAAAATATTTGACATTGCCATTGGTCTTTGATAAATCTACAAAGTTTAAATGAAATCTGACCGTTCAAAGTGGATCAAAATACAAACAAACAAACATACGTACATACATACATACATACATACATAATTACAAACATACATATAGGTGAAGCTAAGAAAAGCGTGTTAAAAATGGTATATTTTTTTGTAAACAACTCACAATTTGTTGAAGTTAGAGAAGTATATCAAAAACACTTTTAAAGAGGAGAAAATTTAAAAAAAAAGTCATCTACATTTCGGAATATAACTGTATTATTTTTATTTAATGTGGAAAATAAGTTCCCGCGCGGAAAACGATATAAGCTCTCTCAATACTGGCCGCCACAAATAAAATATTTTTTTGTTATTTAATGATGAATGAATAATGAAATTATAAAGAAAAATATATCCAGCTTAAAAAAATACTAATTTTTAATTAATCAATTAAATTTTTTTGCAATAATTTTTGTGCACTTTTAAGGTATGATAATTATATAAAAAACTTTAAAATTATTTGGCTTTGGAGACTTTTTGGCAACTATTCTGAATGAGGTTGTCAACAGTGCTTAAACAATCTATTAATTATGATTAATTTAAACTTAATAAACTAGTAGGTGCAATGTAAATAAAATGAGTAATTTAATGCTATAACAATCTCTGGCCAAAAGCATACCAGTCAGAATAGGCAAATGATGTGTGTGTTTTTAGGGCACACAATAATATTATATTAAATTCTACAAAAACGTATATATATATAAATTTTTATGATCATCTACACAGCGTTTATAATAAAATTACGAAAAGTAATAAATGTAATGATTAGCTACTATGAAGAATAAAACTACAGAAGTTGGATTAGCAATTTAATACAGATTATAAATAAGTAATTAATAAGTGAAAAGATAGAAGAAGGTTTTCTTGGAAAACTTATAGATTATTTCTGCATCTGATTCAAGATCCAGTGGATTATCAGAAAACTGGTCTCGTATTAAAATTTTGCGTCTAGTTTTGCCTATTTGATTTTTATAGACTGAAAATGGTCGTACAGACAAACAGAATTAAATTTCATTTTCTATCCTGTACGACAATGAATCTATTTCATAGACATAAAACAGATACGAATTTGATCAAAATTAAAAAGGCATTGTAATAGATATCATACATATATTTCGAGTTAGATACACCTACAGTACTAGGCAGAATTAAAAGGAAAAGTGGTATTTCAGTGTGAGGTATTAGTTATTGAATTTTGAAGCCGTACGTCATGTTGAGTTTTTTTAACATGAATTAATAAAGAATGTCTGACGGCTCGCGAATGAACATGGTAATAAGCGAGCTGTTGTCTTCTGACTTTAAATAATAAACGTGTATCATATGAAAACAGTAATACCTCATGAATAATTTTAACCAAACCAGGTAAATTATTAATATAAACTAAATATAAAAATCGACCAAAGACGGATCCCTGTGGTGGCTTCCTTCAGAGCACAAATCTTGATTTATACCAAAGCCATCAACCTTCTGAACACTGTTATTTGAATATGAATTCATAAGACTGAGTTGCTAGCTCGTGACCACATATTGACGAAATTTATTGTACAGTTTTTTTTGTGATTTACACAATTAAATAAATGAAAATTTTCCGCTTTTGACGATGATTCTCTAAGTTAGAGAAGTGTTTAATCGCAAATAACATACTACTAAATGAAATGAAAACAAAACGTATAAAATGAACACTTCCAAATGTAAAATATGCATCCGAAACTTTCTACCATAAGTGGGAATTGCTCTAAATAACAGGCTGTCTAATGGAGTCCTCATATCAGTAAGTTGGCGAAAAAGCTTAGCTCTGCCGCCTATGCAGTTAAAAAAATTAGAAATTTATCGGACGTCGAAACTACTACATTAGGTTATTTTGGCTGTTTCCATAGCCTGATGTCCTGTGGCATCTTGCTCTGGGGACATACCGTAGACAGTCGTAGAATTTTTGTGCTGCAGAAGTGGGCCGTTCGCGCGATTTACAAGCTCGGACCTCGTGTATATCTTAAAAATAAGTTTAAGGAAATTGGTATATTAAGTCTAGCTTCCCAATTCATATATGAAAATTTATTAGATACAAAAAATATATATTTAAAATTTTTTAAAGAAATAGTGTTTAACATAAATTCAGTATCAGAAATAAAAAGAAACTGTGTTTATATTATTATAGTAGTCGACTATGCAAAGACACAAACTCTATTATAGGGGTCTGTGTGCGTATGTTCAATAGGGTCCTGTTGATACACAAGTCTTATATAAATTTAAGAGTATTATTAAACAAACACTTTGTAAAAAAGGGTATTACACTATTTTCGAATATTTAGAAGACAAACGTCCATGGGAACCTGCGACTGACTTCTTACCGGGCTATTTCGTTCATTAATAGTTTTATATTTGTTTTGGCTAAGTATGATGTAATTGGAAAAAAGCTACCTTTAACTTTCTTGCTCGTTCTTCTTGAGGGAAAACTGCCTTCCGAACAAGCGGTAAAGTATAAATTCGCAAAAAAATATTACTTATTCAAGTGTTATTGAAGTGAAACTTCCTTAGAATCGTTGTGATTTCAAACCGGATGCAACGGAAAAAACGACAAGTAAGAGACACAAATACAAAAACGTGTAGGATGAAGCCGGGAAAGAATGAGACAGAAATATACTACTATTTCCTCTTTGTGCCATGCTTCGTAGCATCCCCACTCCCGTCTTCTAAGCATATTCGCCTGTAATTATTATTGTGGAATCTATGAAATAAAGATACTTTAAATTTGAAATGCTTTGGAGAGATTACAAAATACTCCTACCGCCTCCTAGAAATTATCCAAGCTTTTAAAATTTTGTGAACAAGTTCAACACCAGTATCGATTGTCGAGCGATCTCTGGCGAGTTCAACATGAGTGTGACGAATTTGTGACACAAAAATTCTCAACTTAATGTGTCCTTTATGAATACTTTTTGTATGTTCGGAATATATTCATGAAACTATATTACGAGTATGATAAAAAATGGGTACATGCTGAACTAAATCAAAAGCACTTGTAAGAGCAATTTGAACCTCAAATCAAACAGCCTTTAGCATTACTGAAGCTTTGTAGTGGCTTTATAAGCAAAGAAGATATTATTCATAAGCTGATTTTGTGCTTTCGTTAGGTACAAAAGAAAATCTTTATACGAAAAATGTTGTTTTATATATATTTTGGGAATATTAACGCTTCAAATTCATAATTCGGTCAGTTAATCTAACCTACCAATATTTCGAATGAATCTAATACAGGACTATTGATCCCTTCTACCAGAATATATAATAAACCTCTTTGTTTACCAAATTTAATAATCTATCAAATCGATTAACTGTCTAACAATACAATTTATCAATAAGTTAAGTAAAAATATTGATCCACAAATACATAAAGATTAATAAATTTAATCAGAACATCTATTAGTTCAGTCTACTAATCTATTGTTTATTAATCTATCATTCAGTTATTCTATCATTTATAATTTATACATCTAATATACCCACCAATATGTCAAATTACCAGTTTACTATTATATTAATATTCACTTAATTAAAATGTACTAATTTTCATTTAATTGTATCAAATCAATTATATCACAAATATGTAGATCTAAAAATAAATTTTATCATATTAATAAATTAAAGTACCTACTTGTACATATTTTATAATCATCCAATTTAATCCATTCATGTATTAGATCATTTTGCCAATGTATTGATTCAATGTATATTGTTTAGTTTAACAATACATATTTCAATATGTTCCGTATTTGTTGTAAGCGGAGATCAACAGGTTACTACCATGTTCTAGAGGTTCTAATGTAAAATATTCGCGGTTCGTGGTAGGTGCAGAAAACGTTAAAATGCGACATGCAAATTTTACAGATTTGCGCGTAAGCAATTAATTTGGATTATAAGTAACCCGATTTTTAATAGATAGTTTAACAATAGACATGATATGAAAACAGGATGTATTAACAAATATATTATTGTATGGGTACGCGGTACTAAATTTAGCTCTCATTTGTATAGTACTAGAGAATAGGATCCCGGCTGGTTTTTCTGATCCCGGGGATTTTGGGGTTATTTAAATATAATACCGGGATCTCGGGATCAATTTGAGATGGCAGTGGCAATCAAAAGTCAGTAAAATATTTTCAATCAGTTTATTTTTCTATTGTTAATAGGTAATAGTTTCATTGTAAAATCTAAATTAATGAAAATCTTCTTCTACTTTCTTTGAAAACAAAAAAGAAAGAGGAGTTAAAATTTGTTGTTTACAAATTATATTATACTTACATACGCGTAATTAAACTTTAACATCTCAATTAACAATACGCATTTTGACGTGATAACGTCTTATGAATTGATGAACGCCGGCTTTGCCACTTTGCCCAGTTGACGAAGTCCCCAATAACATAACCTATTAGAACCACGAAAATAAATACTTGCTTTTCACCTGTTTTCATTAAATTACTTTTTGTGCGAACAAAATATTACATTTTATCAAATGTACTAAATCATTTCCGCTAAATAAAAATATTATAATATAATATAATAATAATTACGTACACAAGACGCTGTAAGACAAAACTTTTTTACACTATCAGCTGTCTAACCAAGATGGCCGATAATTGTCAAATAGTAAGTAAGTACGTTTCGTTTCATGCAAAAAAATCTCATATATATATTAATTTGTAAAATTTTTTTGTTAATCCCGAAAATATTGGAATTTGTTACATTGAATCCCGAAATTTCCGGGACCGATATTTGGACCGGGATCCCGGAATCTCGGTTTACTGATCGATCCGCAGATCATAATCAATGTACAACAGACTGGTTTGTCTTATTTATGTATGTATTTCTTTTATCAATCTATTAATCTGGTTTACAGCTGATAATTCACAAGTTCATCTATCACTCGAACTTAGGATTAAAACTAAAGTCTGAATTAAGCGTGAATAATGCTTTTACAAATCCCATTGAGTTAAAAGAACTGAAACAGACACATAATTATTCTAATATATAATCAATAAAACGGAAGAATTTATATGCGGCAAAAATATGTGTCACATCATCCGATCACATGAGATTACAAGAATGATCGAGTTTATTATCATCATTTTATATGGTCACTGACGTCTAAACAAATCAGCAATTGGTTCGGTCGAGGAATTTGGTTCCAGAGAATATGGGAGCAATAGTAACTGTTTTACTGAGACAGCTTAAAGTTTAATTAATATTACTATATTTAAGATTGAACATTACGCGGTTAATCTGTTTCAGAAGAACACACAATGTAGCGATCCAAACCTAGAGCGATCATGGCCAATCGTAGCTACGCACAGGGATCATTGTCGGATACGCGTCGGGCATATTGGCCGACCGTTTACGTCTAAACAACATATTGTACTGAACTTTGGCTGGCGTCGACCGTAAGGCGACAGATGACGGGGTCGTCCTAAATAAAAACTTATCCGACCGCAGCAACGGGAGGTGCCGAACTTTAAGGGTTCGGAGCCGAAAGAAAGCCGCGGCGCCGGCGGTCGCCCCCGAAAGCGTCCGCGCGGCGAGTGGCCGACACAATCGCGCCCCCGCCCAACTCGAACTCGATTAATCTCGCCTTCAATCCCTGACAATTTCCCCGATTCCCGGCTTCGGCGAAGTTGAAAATTTTAAAACAACGGGCCGCGGCCGCCAGATAAAACTCTTGATTAATCTCGACGGAGAAGTTCCCCGTTCTTATTATAATAAACTAATTAATTATGGCGACGAACAATTCATTATCGTAGCAAAACTGACTTCTGAACAATAATTATAATAAGAGTAATTAATTATAGGAAGTTGGTCCAAGGCGAACGGGAAGGGGTGGTTGCGCCGAGACGAGCGAGAATGTATAAAGTAAGGATGATTGTAGACGAAATTTTTGATGCGGCATTCGTGTTGAAAGGGAAAAAATCATCAATGGCCCATTTTACATATATATGTATAAACGTATGTAAACTAAATCATTGTTGAATCCAGAGAACCGACCCTATAAAAACCATTAAGTTTATACTTATATTGTTTCTTTCGTCGGTTACCTTTTGCAGTCGGTTAAATTATTTTTAACCGACTGCAAAAGATAAAAGGAGGAAGTTATATCTCCGTCGCGTATTTTTTCATGAATATTTATCGATTTCTCGTCAAAATTTTAACCGATTTGAACCGTTAATAACTGTATTTTATCAAGAGAAATCCAGAGTTAGTTATATATATATTTTTTTGTGATGCGAAACATATAATTATTGACAGAATCAACAAAACAATGTTCATTAGAATGTTTCATCAATGTATGCTTGATTTTATGGATTTATAATATTTCTCAAAAACGTGACATTTGATTTTGAATTATTCATCTAGTGCTATATTTTTGGCATGATCACGCATTTTATTTGTAAAAATCATTAATTTTTATAATTACGTAGTAAAATAATTTATACTACCGATATTCAAGTTCTCACACTTTTCGGTGAGTAGGGGAAAAATCCGAAAACTAAAAGGTCTTTGAATTACCTACCTAGAATCGATGATCTGACGAAACTGCGACTCTCAAGGTGGAATCAAAAATGTAGAGACCCTGCAATGATTATAAGCGTTACTTTAATATTCAGGTTCTGAAATGATTTTTCAGTCGCTCCGTATGAAAGCAAATGAGACGTCTGGCTAATTATATTAACGAGTGTTTTAATCCACGACCTTAAGATAGGTTAATTACACTCGCAAAGTTTATTTACCCAATTACTAAAAGAAAATGTTAAATAAATTAAGTTTAAAGGACAAGAAATGAAAACCTCATTCAAAACCCTATTAAAGTAACCAGTTGTATTTCAAGTTGGTACCTGCTAAAACAAGGCAAAAAAAAATCCATAAACAGAAATATAAAACGTGAAGTATCTAGTCAAAACTATGTCGCATGACGAAAGTTGAGACACATGTATTTTCAACATATACGCCTAGCTATCTTAATAGGTATTTGAAGGTAGTTTTTATTAATTTATTATTTTAGGGATAAAAGTTATTGTCGTACCCTGGTATTGTTAATATTAGAATTATTTATATAGGTACTGTTTTTTTTTAAGTCCCAAATTTATAAGCTAACGTTACAATTCCTGGTCAATAAATGTTGTAAATGATGATTTGTGAAATATTCAACTTCAAAGAAACGAAATTAAGGTATAGACAAATTTATAGGTTCGTTTTAAAAGGCCAAATCTATAAATAAACCAATTCTACGCATCAGTGTTTTCGAATTATTACACAAATCTTCATTTCACTATATTTGTAAATAATAAATTCTTTGTAAAAACAAATTGTAAAGTATACATATATTATATGATATGCTGTTACATAAAAAAATATTGATGTTTAGAATAATCGTATGACACAAAATACATATCAGCAGTGTCTAAATTTGCCTTATCCATCGACAGTTAGAAATGAAAAGCGTTCACAGATCACGGCCAAGTAGTCAAAGCGTGGGCCAGGGAAAATTTGCTCTTTGATGAATTTCATACTGATAAGTTGAGTTTTGATCGAGGACTCGCCTCCGCGTTGACTTGTTTTTATTCGACTACGTGAAGCCATACAGAAAAGATATGGTTGTACCGAAACCTTACAATTTTTAAATATTTGATGTATTTATATCCACGATATCGACAAATTCAAGAACAGTGCATTTTTCAGATTCCAAACGTGTGAAAAAGAAAATGTTTTGTAGGTTTTGAAAGTTACAAGGGCTTAAGGCGGAAACATATTTATGTGTCGTGGCGTGTCGTGACGATTACTGTCGTGACGGTGAGTGTGCACACTAAAGTGTCGTGTCGTGGCGTACTCTGGCGTTATTTCTGAACAGTACTTGACGAACCTTTGCAGCGTTCAAACATAAATAATGTTTTCTTCTGATTCGGATAGTGATTTTGATGAAGACCTTCAATTTCTCTTAGCAATGAAACTTCTTAAGAGCAAAAAAAAGAAAAGAAGATACTGGGTTCACCCTATAAACAGAGGGAGACAAGACAAAGGTGAATTTCATCGTCTTGTTAGAGAACTGGAGAGTGACGATGAGAAATTTCATCAGTACTTTAGGATGAACCAAGCACAATATGAGGAAATCCATTCGCTGATTGAAGGAGACATAAAAAAAGTACATACGAAATTTCGTGAACCCATAGGTACTAAAGAAAGACTTGCGTTATGTTTAAGGTAAGTTTTATTTTCTTTGAAAAATATAATTGACTGTGCTGTTGCACGAGTTAGGTTAACAATCATTTATCATGAAACTAACTTATATGAAATCAACGTTTAAGTAATCACAACCTGCTGTCTTATTTATTAGTTAAAAAATTATCTGTTTATCATTAAATCATTAGTTTAACCATTATTTTGAATTTATTCATCTTCAAAATTTATACTGTCATAGTATGCTTTCATGTTATCTGAAACAACAGGTTTTGAGTGTGATCCGGATGATGATGACTGGATATATGTGGGTGACTGAGCGTGTATAGGTGACTGGGTGCATGTTAGTGATTGATGAACGTCTGCAGTAGTTTGGATGTATGTTGAAGAATCAGCATGATTTTGTGCGCGAGATGTAGTAGGAATTGATAACTCGATATATGTGGGTGACTGATCGTGTGAGGGTGACTGGTTGTATATTGGTAATTCAGCGTTTGCAGTAGTTTGGATGTATGTTGAGGACTGATGTTGTGGAGTTGATTGGATGAATCTTTGAGTTGTTATTTTTATAGGCGTTTTTAAAATTTTGTCTCTGTGTTCCAATTGCCGTATTAATGCTTGGGAAATAGCGGTGTGCAAGTCTAATTTTATTTTGTTTGTTCAAGTTTTGGCAGCGCTTTTAATTCTTTACTCATGCTAAGGAAAAATAGATCAGTTTCGTCCATGTCTTGTCTAAAATTTTGCTTCTGACGTCTTAAATCTTGGGAAGATTTCATCAAATCATACAACTCTTGTAATTTGGGTTCTTTATTAGGTTTTCCACGTGAGGAACTGGATTGTGATTGACTGCGTGAAGTACTGGGACTTTCTGGAAGACTTTCGTCGGGAGACTCTTCTGTGGGTGGTGATTCTGGTGTAGTTGTCACATTTGTTTTTGTACTTCTACATTCCATATAAGGAAGAAGAAAACTCAAGCTTTCTTCATATTTCCAGGGCACCAACGCCGCCGCAGCCTGCCCACTTTTCTTATTCCTTCGTCGCTTCAAAGCGCTGGCGAAAGCATTCCTTAGTTTTGCCCAGTCATCCTTGCATTTATTTACTGTAACAAATAATAATAATTGTTTATTTCTTTTCAGATTTTTAGCTACTGGAAACACTTTTCGATCATTGGCCTTCAACTATCGAATGGGATTTTCTACTGTGAGAGTTATAGTACAAGAAGTGTGTGAAGCCATTTGGAAAAATATGGCACCTATTGTAATGCCTACACCTTCTGAACAAATGTGGAAAGATATTGCAAATAACTTTAAACAATTTTGGCATTTTCCAAATTGTATTGGAGCATTAGATGGCAAACACGTTAACATAATTTGTCCTATAAACGCAGGTTCTACTTTCTATAACTATAAACAAGAACACTCCATAGTTTTACTTGCATTAGTTGATGCTCAATACAAATTTATCATGATTGACGTAGGTGCGTATGGTCGAAACAGTGACGGTGGCATATACGAGAAATCTTTGATGGGAAAATTATTTGAGCAAAAGCATTAAATGTACCACAGGATGAACCACTGAGTGTAAACTCACAACCTATGCCATACACTATTGTTGCTGATGCAGCATTCCCGTTGAAACCATATTTGTTAAAACCTTATCACAAAGACAAGCTAGTTAACAATGATGCAAATAAAATATTTAATTACCGCTTATCACGTGCACGCCGGTGTGTAGAAAATGCGTTTGGTATTTTACGGGCTCGATTTCGTGTATTTCATGGACCTATGCAAGTCCAACCGGACATGGTAGACAAGATTGTGCTAGCTGCCTGCTGCTTACATAATTTTAAGAACAGAAACATTGCTCCCTGAAGAAAATTTGATGGATTCTACTGACCATAGCAGCAACATCGACTGTCTAATTAATATTGAATCTTTACCAAGAAACCCATCAAAAACGCTGTTTATGTCAGAGAAATACAAAGAGTATTTTATTAGTCCAGAAGAGAGTACCATGGCAAATAGAAATTATTCGCCGAGGTAGACAAAATTCTTAAATAGTATTAATTGTTAATTTTGTATATTTATTCATTATCTCTTTTCAAATAAATAATAAAGTAAAATACAACTTTATTGACTTACCTGGTTGTTCTAAGATTTCAGCGATTTCTTCCCAAGCAGCATTTCTCATGAAATGATCCTTGTAATCTTTACACTTAGAATCATATATAACTTTTCTTTGGCGTACGAGTTCTATGAGATCGTCAGTCATTTTAAATTAAAATTTAAACCCGCTAGATGTTTGCGCCACGAGCCACGCGCCGTATAGAAACACATTTGTCTGTTGTGCCGTGTCGCGCCATAACCCCCACCACCGCTCTGGCGCAATCGGTGGCGAGCAGTCCGCGCCACGACAGAACGCTTTGCGTCACGACACGACACGCAAATATGTCCCTAACCATATTAAATGTATGAAACCGATATGCTCCTGGCGCGCCACGACACGCCACGACACGTAAGTATGTTTCCGCCTTTACAGTGGTTCGCAAAAGGCTATCAGCTGTGAGCGAGTGGTGAGCTTTACCGATTCAGGGTTAAGCTGAATCGTTGAAATGTATTGTTCAAATCTTTTAAAAGTTATTGTGCTATAGTTTAAAAAAGTACACGAATTATTTCAAAACATAATATGAGTTTAACAATGTGGATAAATTTTTGAAAACATTCATGCAAGTTAAATGTGTAATTACTTAAGATATCAAAATTTAAAATCGATCATAGTATTCGATGGTCGAAAAGAATTTTGAAATAAAAATTGAAATTGCTTAAAGCGTATTTACGATACTGACGTTATTATGAAAATTAAGTAGTTCTTTTTTCTCCACCATTTGTTTTAAGTATGCATACAAACGCTTCATCAATAAATCACATAATTAACCGTATTTGTTGTTAAAATTTATGATTAATAGTGAAAAATGAACCTACTTTCTTTATCTAAGAGTAACCAACTGTAGAAGTTTTAAAATTGCCAACTGTGAATGTTCCAGATTTTGCAATAAGCGTTTCTAGAATTGAACAAAGCGCCACAAAAACCGTTGGTATTGGTTGTTTTCTAAACAGGCTGCCTTTGACCGAGCGAAATTATGCGTTTTCTGCATGCAATTTTAGACTGTTGTTGCTACAATGTATGTAAACGGAAACACGTAGCAGCACGGAATTCATGTTGAATGTAGGGCAAATCTTCTACTGAAATATGAAATACCAAAAATCCGGCTTAGTCTTACATTTTGAATTATGGGCATATATATTTTATGTGTGAGGTATTGATTCGCAAAAAATTACAATTAGATAATGATAGGTTTCGGTGGCTGGGGGCGCATCTGTCATTTAATACTTTCGGCACGCTGGTGGAGATGCTAGCATAGGTGATGACGCTAAGAGACGCTAACACTTTTTTAGGTGTTCAGTATCTCTCAGTCTTCTCAAATCAACAGTCAATTCGTCGGATGTAGATTCTGATGAATGAAAAGATTCGACGGTCAGCTGTGCGTTGGATTTTTGTGGTTGCCTGCTGGATACCAAATTTAACGTATGTAATACAAAATATTTTAAAAATACGCTATAAGCTAATGTTGATAATATTTAGTATTTTGTGTATTTAGGTCGGTGTATACACGATATACATTTGTATATCGATATTTATCTGTATTCGTGTATTCGCGACTTGCGTAATGTCAATAAGGGTCGAAAATTTTTGACTTTTAATTCACAAAGTATTTGATATCGAGTACATAATGTATTATCATCATCCCGGACATAGAAACTCGTCTACGTAACAATAAGTATACGCTTAATGACTAGAATAGTGAAAGTTAAATGTTACATTCTACAGAACGTTCACAAACATATGCGGGAGAGCTGTTTCGTTAGACGCGGCCAGATGACCGCGGACGGGATCGCACGGTGACGTTCACGTCTATGGTGCAATGTCAGAAATATAAAACACGTCGAACCGGTTATTTTTATTGTATAATGGAAAATTCGCTTCGTGCAATTCATTCACACTACGCCGGACTTAGCCGGTTTTAGCGTACGTGAAAAAATGCTCCTCTAAAATGAAATTATGTTCGAAAAATGTAGAAATACAAAACGGTTAGTGGCTTGCATTTCAATCTAATGCTTTATTTCATATAAAGCTATTACAGTTTTTTTTTTATGTTGAACGATCTTTAAATTTATGGATAAAGAATAAAAAGTGGAAAGTGTTTTTGGATACAAGACACCAATTCAATGGTGTTGACTCTATTTAACATAGGTATCCACACGAGTTTTTTATTCAGAATTTTATGTTTCAAAAAACTTATTCATATTGTATAATAAATTCGTTCATTTAAATTCAATTATTTGTTTCGTTTGCATTAATATTTTTTTCAAAGTTGCTAGAAAAACATGCATTATTACAAAATATGGTTCTTTGATGTTACATCTTATGGATCTATGATTGAGACGTCAATCGAAATTGAAACCATTGAAAGTGTTACCAATATCATCCAATAAAATGTTATTTATAGAGATAAACAGAACCGATGTTTGGTACAGAATTAGATGCTGGATAAATAAATATCTGTAATGTATAAAATTCTTCTTAGTAATTTGTAATTCTAAAGTCACTGAATATTAAAAAAAAATAATGCGTAAATAATTTATTTCTATATCTATTTCTTGACATCGACGTTTGATAAGTTACTTGAGATAAAATTTTCATTATTAAGTAACAAATTATGTTCAAGCAGGTTTTTATTTATTAACCGATATTCAAGAAGGAAAACTTTTTGATTGTTCAAATGAAAATATTGACAAAATTATACCTAAACGATGCTACATATTCTTAAAATCTATGTGCGTAGTTCGATTTTAACACGTATAAGGCGATTATGAATAATTAAATGGTCTGATCCGCGTGGTCATGAATAAACTACACGGTGGCTATGTAAAGGCGCATGAGGCTCATTAGGTCCGCGGTATCGCCCATAAATACATTATCGTGAGGTCAGAGGTGTTTGGGGCAAATTAGGGGTGTTGCGGCGCCCACCAGCGGTAGGAGCAGGGGCGGCGGGCGGTGGAAACGAGCGCGCTCGCCGCGGGTTATCGAATAAAACACTATATACCAATAAGGTTATGGAGCTGAACGGCGTATTAATACAACGTGTAGAATTCGGCCGCTGGACAAGTTCTGGTCTGGTAGTGAAGCGCTTTGTTAACAAATTTATCGATTTTTTTATATCGACTTAAATCGCATCACTAAACTGTATTTATGATAATTATGATATAGAATTTACACTATTGTTAATCGTTAATGAAATATATACATTAATTTTTTGCTTCAAATATTTATAAACTATTGTTTATGTATGTAATAGACCGTAATTTAATATTTTTTAGGTTATTTAACTCATTCGATATATAGAATTATTCCCAAATCACCACCTTACAGTACCAAAATAGCAATTGTAACGTTTTATTTTAGAAAGTGTTTATGAATTATATGTTAATAATATAAAATTTGAGTCCCTTAAATTGATAAAATATTACATCAAATGTAGATGCACATGTTGCGGATGCGTATTAATCTGATTACCCAAAGGTTTTTATGCGAGAAATTATATTTATTAAACTACATAAACGTGATTAATTTTCATTTCAAGAGTTTCTCCAGACAGTCGAATGACGTTATCTCAAATTCATTACAACGCGAAAGAACAAACTAATGCGTTTAATTAAAAAAAAATTGAGTTGTGTCATAAAAAACCTTGTTGGCGTTAATAACGCATGTAGACCGCGATGACAAAACAAAATCAAATCGGCTCCGATAGTTGCGATTGATCGAGCTTCGACGCCGGAGCAGCGCGGGCCGCGGCGGGCGCGGGGGGTCCAGCGGCGCGGGGCGGGCCGGGGGCGGCGGGGGCTACGAAGGAGCGATCGAGGTGAGGGAACTGGCTACGTAATTAGATTTCCAAAGTCCGAATACACTGCTCGTACTTGTCTTCATAATAATGTAGTGCGATCCAACGTTTTCGATACTCGAATCACTACATGATGGGATCGATCAATTTTCAGTCTAATTTTTAAAAACATCACGGCGATCTTATTCGGCTGGCCGATGATGTGAAAAAGCATTATTTCTGATAATACAGTAAATTTCTGAAATTGTCTCATTTCATCTTTTGAACAGAATTAACAGTAGAATCAATATGAAACATCATATATTTTTTCATTTTATTTTATTTTTTCACAAAAAAAACCGCACTCTGCTATTATTTCATACTATTCACGTCATAAAAATATTTCTTAAATGTTATTATAAAAAAATGTTCATATAGTAAAAAAGTATTTTGGTTTTTTATGATTTGTTTTTCATTTTGTTTCGGTTTTCTTATTTATTATTTTGTAACCATCGTAATAGTACAAGAGCAACGTCAGATCTGTAATTGCTACAAAATATGTATTTTCTAAAGAAATATTTCAAATAAGTCTTATCAAAAACTTCCAAATAGTGTTGTTTAAATTAGCTGTAATGCCATTTTTTCTATAAACTTAAATAAGTATTATATTATATTATACTCATATAAACAATGAATTCATGCTTTGATCCCTTGATTAATTGATTGATTCCTTACAAGAATCCACCCTTTCCGTGGTGCGTAATATACATACAACTTGAAAAGATCCGTACACAAATAAAAAATCTGTTTTTCTGTAAAGAAAAAAGGAATAAATGCTGTTTTGATTCGTTCTAAATTAATGAATAAAAATACTGGTTTTATCAAAATACGCAATTCAAAGTTTTAATATGAAAAGCTTTGCAATTTATGTATTAAAAACTTACATTTTTACTATTAAATCGTATTGAACAAAGTTTGTAAAATTTGTAAAACGAAGAAAACATTTCATAACGAAGTGTACAAAAACAGATGTCTTATAAATTAACGGTGTACAGGATAGAATCGATCATACGTCTTTTCGAAAATATTCATAATCTCATTCCTTTTTAAAACAACTTTGCCAAAGTAGCTACAACAAAAATAAATCATTGTAAATATATTATAGACAATATCAATGGCATATTTTTGTATATATATGTTTTGTAAAATAATATAGACACAACTCTAATAAACGCTCGGCTAGACTGCAAGCGCGGACGCGATTGGGTTCGCGTTTCGGTGTGACGCGACCAACTCTTATTAATGCAAGTTCGCGACTGATTGCAGCTGTGCTAACTGGCTGGCCGCGCGGCACGCTGCGGCGCAGTATCTACCCATCGGCTTGTCTAAGGTTGTCAGTACGACATTTCTACGTAGATGTTTTAAGCTATATTTCTCAGAAACGACATTTTCAATGACTGTATTTTCTTTGGAATAATTGTTTTATAAGAGAAGGAAATTATGAATACTTGCGAAAAAATGTATGATAAAATCCATTTTGTATATAGTTGAATTACATTTTTAATTTTCAAGGCATTCTTGTTACAGACTACAACGATTTCAGTATTGAAATGATACGTATACGTTTAAATGTAATTTGAAAATTAAAGTAATATTTTCAAGATTATTGTAAATAAATAGAAGCGATTGAGCGGGCTTGAATAAAGTACATGGTCAATATTCAACTAGCAATATAATGATTTGAAGTGAGAGATTTTTGGTGGCTTACTCGCCTTTTCTCTTCCTCATCAGTCCTATCAACCCATCATTAGATATCTTATTCTCTCCCAAAAAGCCGACAACGCACTGGCGACTTCTTTGACATCCATGAACAATGGTGACTAATTATTCTGTGGCGGTTTGCCTGCTTGTTTGCCCTTCGAATATTTTTTAAGTAAAAAAAAAACAAAGTAAAGCATTAGAATATCAAAATTTAATAAATCAATGACGGAATATATTTCATAGCAATATAATTAATAATAATTCATTCCGAACAGTCCGTAATAACTACAAATAATGACAAATTCTTAGAATATAAGTATTATTGGAACCTTTTAAAACTACAAAATCTTAAACTAATACATCGATTCATAAGTAGCTCTAATGCCACAAGAATCAAGATTACTTAGACAACGTTCAGACATCGGGGTATCGGATATTTAGTTTGGTTTGGCGGGCGCGGGTGGGCCGCGGGGCGCGGGGGCGGTACTTAAGTCCAACTATAAATTAGGAAGGGTACAGTTTCATTAATCACCCATACGCCGTTATTATTAATTAACTCTCCCCCTCTATCGGATACCCCCCACTCCGGACCCCCTCTCGATTCCCCCGAGAACGACCGATGTCACTTTTGTATGCTAATTTTCTTGTGTAATCGATGTTTTCGAATGTTAATTATTATCGATTCATTGATACTCACTAATTTAGTATGGAACAGAAGTTTGTAGTTCCATGCGTCGCTTAGTCTGTATTGCCTTTATGAATATCTTTATTTACTCGGTCACTATTTATTGTCTATGGGAAAATTGAGAGATGACTAAGCGAGCAAAAAGGTAAATTTGTAATCTTTGAATTGTAATTGTACTTTCGCCTCCCTTGTTGTTTTCATATATATATCTATCTTCACACGTGTGTCCATTACGAGGCTTATCAACGACAATAAACGTTTTTTAAATGCTCGGGCCTCGAATTATGTCCGCAAAAATTATTCATTTTGATTTAAGACAACGATTTTATTGAAATGAATTTAATAATTGATAATTTCTTTTTACTTCGTCGACAATATTGAACTACCCTATAAACGATTGAAGGAATTATTTATTGAATCGGTTAATGACAAAATTTCAGGTTTGTGTACGAATACACAAATGCACACACAACACACACACACGCACATATGTTTGTGGATAGGTAAAAAGAAATATATTTTTCGTAATAATCAACTAGATAAACCTTAAGATATTTTTATCGATGAAAAGTTATCGAAGAATGTGTAGACTAAATGAAAGCCTCGAGACTTAAAATTCTTAATACTACGCGCTTGACTTGGAGCTACAAAAACGTAATTCGGACATGTAAAAATATTATAACTTTCAACAAATAAAAAAAAAACAAGAGTTTATAATTTCATGTAATTTATGTGAGAGCGCACGACTACGAACACGCGCGTAATGTTTAATTTCATCGCTTAAGTTATGTTAATAACATACCACAGTCTTCATTAGAACGTCGGCTAAGACATTAAGCCTAATAACACTGCCGTTATAATATGGAAAATAAGTCTAGCATTTAATTTGGCGGTACTAAATATCGGATAATTATTTTTTTATACCGCTTACGGATTTTCCAGCAAATGAACCGATCGAAAGTTGATGCCTCTAACGTAATTTGTTGATAATAAGATTTATTCGCAATTATTGTTAATTAAAAGATCTTCCTGTGTGAACTAAATATACACGGGTCATAGCTTAACATTGTTTATTTGCACGCTTGTACAATATATTCACACAACAATATGTGTGTATGGGCAATCATAAAAACTTACTAAAACGAAATTTTGTGCTATGGAAACATCAAATATTCGTTTCTTTACCCGAATTTATTATGAAATAGCTTTCTACTGCGGCTCCAGTTGACGTAAGACGTGTAACATAAGACGAACCATCTTATATTTCAGATATATCTTCCTCTATTATGTTCCGATCTCCATTTTGATTTCACTGCCGATCCCGAGTTCTATTCAGATCACACATTGCACTGAATATACATCTCGTGATGTGATATGTGATAGAGTCATATGCTGTGGTCAATATGGCTACAGCACGAAAATGGGCCCGCGCGAAGGGTGAAATATCGAATTCTCACAGAATACGAACGTAAAGTAACAGTTTCCGCTGTTTTTTTTTTATAACAGATCGAGGGGCAAACGAGCATGCAAGCTACCAAAAAGCAGATGGTCACTGCCGCCCATGGACACTCGCCATGTCTGCCAGAAGAGTTACCAGGGCGTTGCCAGCTTCTTGAGTAAGAATAGAATATTTGATGAAATGGGGAGATGAAGGGAAGAGTATTCCATGGGGAGTGCGATGATGGAAGGGGAATGGGAACACTAATTCATTGCACTAGCCGCTACAGAGGAAGACGCTACTACACGTCTATATTCATTGAGAGTGTAGTATTTCACCTCTCAAACCAACCCATTACGAGAGCTGCTATTTATGTGTCCGGTATATCAAAAAGAAACAAAGAAGGGCAAAGGGAAACTAGCTTCTATAAAGCTCGGGGTACTCAATAGAGTGCGACAGTACTTTAAATCGGATCACCTTCTACTTTATGAGGCATGGGTCTAAACTTATTTAGACTACTGTTTTTATCTGGGCTGAAGCAAGATTTTGCCTCTAGACCGCATCCAATGAAGAGCATCTCGGATCGTCAGCAACCCTGTATTATACAGCCAACTCGATCCGCTGGCCTTGCTAAGAGATATAGCACTGTGTGCATGCTCGAGCGTGAATACTATGGAGAGTGTTCTGAAGAATTAACCATGCTCATCCGTGCCGCTGATTTCCGTCATAGTTCCACTTATTATAAATACGATCAGCACCATCTTGATGGTTGGCGTTCTACTACCGTATGCGTTATACGTAATTTTCTGCCACGTACAGTGAAATAATTTACCTTCAGCAGTATTCATAACAAACTTTGACAATGAGGTTTTGAAGAAAAGAGCATATTCCCATATAAAAGACCGGTAACGCAAAAGTTACTCCCCTGGATTTGCGGGTCTGCACGAACAGCAGTAACCATCTCTTTTCCAATAGCCAAAATGCTCGTTTTCTCCTTATTATTCCTATTTAAAAAAAGATACACTAAATTTTTAATGACAATAGTATGTACTAATACTAGTAAGTAACTATGCCAACTCATTACACCTTGGCGTAACGTACTTTTATACTGAAAAAAGAATCATGGAAGTCAAACCAGTTCTAGAATTCTAAGTGCACAAACGGACAAATAAACGAACAGTTAGACATTACGTTTTATTAGTATGGACAATATTACTTATAAAAGCGTTGTGTCAGCTTTGGGCGTATGCAGTTCTGCTTTGATGTTATATGAGGATGACGACGTTTTAAATAGCTGAAGAATACAACATTCCTCACGGTTAATTGCTTTCCAAACACTGGAAAACAAGCTGCAATTATAATTCTTGTTAAACGAAATCAGTAAATTTGTAAAGGATGTTTTTCCATTATCAACACTACACCGATAAATGTGTATAGAAAGTCAGAGAGTTGAACAACTAAATGAGTTTGTATATTTGGTTAATTTGTATACAAATGACGGTGAACATTATATAAACATAAAAAAGAAGAACAAATACGCAGGAAATAAAGCGAATATGCCCTTGTTTTTTTTTTATAAAAAAATAAAGTTTCTCATGATAATCCGTACAGTAGCGAAAACTGAAAGTGGTAGAAGAAAAATGAAAGCAGAATCAATACGGTAGAGAAAGCAGAATCAATTCCCATTATATCCTAATACCTTTTCAAGGTGTTAGGACATGACGGGGAATGTTTAATGTGGTTAGAAATTAAGTACACAACGCATTTTAATTAAAACATCTTTTTATCTAATGAACTAAATTTTACAAAAAAAAACTCACTTCAAAAAATCCGTAAACTGAAAAATTATTAATAATAATTTCTAATGCATACAAAAAAAATTTGGAAACTGACGTTGAAAATTTAATGATAAACCTCGGGTTTAACGTGAAAAGGGCCTCCCTGAAATTGTCACTAATTGTTATAAAGGATGTCTGGAAGAACAATTGGATTGTTGAGTTATTCAGGACTTAAAATCAACACGGTACAGCGGATATTAATTGTGACAGCGTTGTTGTAACGGTACCGTCTATAGGAGGGCCCGCAATGATCTCAAGTGTCATCCGGTACCTGAGTTGTGGCGTCAGCTGTTAGGTGTATGTAGGGGTGCAACGGCGCTCAGTATGGGACCAGTACCCTTTGTTGCAACGCACGTTTTGTCTAGAAATCGACCATACCCGAAAATATTGCACGGGCACAGTCGAAAAATACGCGCAATGCGTAGGGGACAATAAAGATTCTGCCTGGAATAAACGGCCAAATAGCGAATTCTCTCGTTGCGTTAATTACGTGACCGCCAAAGTTGAAGATGTTGCACGTGGAGCGTTCAGCTCAGAGCATCAGAAACAAATGGGACGCTGTGTCCAGGGCGTAGATATCCTACGGGTGATCGAGACAATTATGCGTTATCTTGGGGACTCGAAGTGGTGTGATAGTCTTGAGCAAAGGATGATTCTGGCGTTTTTCCTTTTTATCCCTATAATTTTTTCCACGTTCAAAATTTTCTTCAATAAATTAAGACAGATAACGAGGTAAAATTAATGTATGCATTGGTAATGTGGAAAAAAAATAATTTCATATTGTTGTTTAAAACCATTTACTGGAAATTTGCTTAGTTATAATGAATAGAACTTTAGAAAAGTGTTATATTAAAAGAAGTATATACTGAATATCTGTATGGAAAGGGACATAAAAAATCTAAAATTGAATTGATGCGAAAATAAGTATACCGAAGTAATAATTAAGATGATACATGTAACATTATGTTAAAATTCATTTGAATAATTTAAATGTAATAGTTATGAAGAAATATCATGAAGATATATCAAGAAGATATAGAAGACATACAAAAATATGATACAGATTTAAAGTTTTAAAAACTATAGAAATTGTATAGAAATAAGATTATAAAAGTACTATTTAAGTAATGTAAAATAAAAAAAATGTTATTAGGATAAAACAAAATGCAATGAGAATAAAGGAAATAAACTGAAATGATTTACAGATGTAAGTAAAATCAAAATGAGCGGGGCATACGAAAGATTGGTATGAAAGGAATAATCAAGTATATTAGATGAACGAGGCTGTATCCTTAATGAGACAGGTGTAGTAGAAAAAATCTTAATTACCAAACATAATCTATAAGTCACGTAAAAATAAAAGCAACGAGCCTAAACTCCAGAGATTTACTAATAGCTACTGAAGAGTTCCACTCTCTATCTCCTGGTTTCATCATCAGGCTTATGTGGGATTTATCAAAACGAATCAAATGATTCTAAACTCGAAAGTTTACAGGTAATCATTAAAGAGCAGTATCTGTCAATAAATCGTAGTATCATGCCCCAACTTCATTTAGAAGTTATTATGGAAGCCACAGCACTTCTTGACGGTTATGAGTGCTGTGATTATATCATCATCACAGCAGAATGAGATAATGACTCTCAGACACAAACACTGGAATAACTACAAAAAGAGACTTCAAACATAGTTTATGTGCCTATAGTATTTGAAGATACCCCTCGATTTTCTTAGGATACCATAATTAGATCCTAACTTGGTGACAGTGGAACCACTTCGTCGGTATATCCCTTCGAAAAAAAGAATCTTCGAAATCGGTACACAATTGACGAAGATATCGCGTAATATACACACAGAAAAAGAAAACAGAGACTTTGAGTATTCCCTTCTTTTATGAATTCGGTCAAAAAATAGAATAATTTCTTTTGAATAGTTGTAACAAAACTTCTCCTAAAACACTGATAACGTTTTTCTCTCATAATTTCAATGGTTTGTTTTTATTAATGAATTATAACAAATATGTAGATGAATCTGGACACAACTCTGAATAAATGCTTTGTCGATATACCATCCATGTTTTTTACAATAAAAAAAGGATTGTTAAACTACCCTTTTCATTGCCTAGATTGTTCGTCGGGAAGGTGGTCCTTACTGTTAACAGATTAAGTGCGCATATCTATAGTGATTTGAGTTATGGCCTTCGAGAACTCCCGCTTCAGTTTTTATTTTTATGGATCGCATCAGCCTAAAATGGAATAAAAATTTCATGTCAGAAATAAATTATCATCTTACGCATGCTTCCTAATCTTAATTTTTTGAATTTCTTTGTCATTCTAATTTTTAAACAGACGTAACAGAATTCTTAAAAAAAGCCGTAAAACCTAGCTTTGGACTAATTTTTTAACTAACAATCCGCTCTATTTTCTTTAAAACAGCTAAGTTTTAAAAGAAATAGAGCGGACTATGTCGAAAAAGAATTTTCTGTATACAAATTAGTTGTATTGTTATCAGAGAAACAATATACGGGTCAAGTTAAAATAAATCGTATTGCGCGTCACAATAAAGCTGTAAGGGATATGTTAATAAACAGAGTAAAAGCAATATACATGAATACCCTTGGCTTAAGCTTCCCAATATTATATCAATTAAGGATTTTGTATTGTGCTATTTTAGATTATGTACTGTGAAATAGTTATTTTAATATCGTTCACAGTTCGTAGGTCTATTGCTATGCAAATAATGCTTTTTATAGCTTTGTCTGCTCATTTCTTTCATAAGTGCTTAAACTATTGAATTTTTATACGAAATATCTTTACTGATTGTCGACTCAATAACATGAAAAATGAATGTTGTATTTTTATATTTCTTTTCAAATTGGATTTGAGTGATGGCATCACAAAATGTGGCATTGGAAGACAGTAAAATGTATGAAGGTGACAGGTATGTTGTAGAGTTTGTAATTTGAAAAAATCAGCTAAGTGCGAATCAAATTTGCGCATCGAGCGTTTCGTACCACCACAAATGAATTATATTGCGTACTCGTACTAGCGTGCGTTTGTATTTGTGTGTTTTCTGTATATAAACCGTGAATATATTCTGAACGAATTGATTGATTGTAATTAGGCTAGTAGTATTTAAAAGGACTTGGCTGAACTTAGATTTTCTGAATATTTGATAATATTCGATTTTGTAGATTTTGAGAAAGAACAAAAGAGTTTTTGCAAAGAGGTTTTTAATACTTTCTAAATGATCAACGATCCGAGCTTCCAATTGGCTCTATTTCTTATAAAATTTTGTTAGATGTTGCACAATTGATGACAAATATTTTCTTCAAGAAATAATGCAAACAAAAAATTATCAAAAAGTATTTTTATTTTTAAAATATTTATGAGCTTAAATCGTATGACGCATTTCTAGCCCCTTTGAAATCAGTAGTTTCCTTGAAATATGTCTTTGGTGAAATAATTTAAAAAATGCAATGAGTTAGTCGGTGGTGGTGAATGGTGAGACGGAAAGGAGACCTGGTACTCGACACTCCGACTCGATCTCTTCTACACAGTTTTTCAGGCGAAGATCGTCGCGCTACAAAGAGTTATACAGAGGGTTAAAAAGGTAAGGACAAGTTTGTCAACATATCCAGCGACTTTAGGCCCTCTCTAGAAGTGATGACTGGTCCAAATACCTATTACTCTCTGAGTTTTGAAGCTAAGCTCGATATCGACATCGACGTCCTTGTTCGGTGACGTACGAATACAACATCAGTCCTGTGGGGCTCATGATGCAGACTGATAAAAGAGTTAGCCACCAGCAGATTTGGACAAGCTTCGGCTTCGGTACGAGTTAAGTATACAAAATTCTTTGTCAACATATAGCGGTCAGGAAGCTTTGTACTTGGTCGATACCCCATAATTTGACTGACACTCTAAAGCTCGTCGTTGTACAACACTGATTAACGTCGTGTTAATCGGTACTGAGAAATGATGTAACAATTTGCCGGGGATGACTTAAATGCTGTATACGACATCGTCACAGGTGACGAAAGTTGGATTTAATGTTACGATCCCGAAACCAAAAGAAAATCTGCTTAGTGGCTGTTTTCTTTAGAGAAGTTGTCTACTAAAGTAAAGCGAGCTCGAAGCGTTAGAAAAAAGATGGTCTCTTTCTTCGGAATGACATGCAATTTATGCAACAATTGTTTTAGAAGATAAAAAGCGCATCTGCAGTGGTACACTAGCAATTGTTTATCTCTTGCTTTGGAAAAAAATCGGGGAATAGGACCTTGCTAATAGGATTTTTCTGCATCATAACAACGTCTCACCTCAAACAACTAATTATTTGGAGACTAAGTATAAAAATACATCCCGAAATCCAAAGACAGTTTGCTCAATGGTTCTTTCCTTTCTAGGAGTTGCCTATTAAAGTGAGGCGAGGTCGAAGCGTGGGAAAAAAGACTGTCACTTCTTTTTTCGGAATGATAGGTCATTATGCAGCAATTGTTTTATAAGATAAAAAACAGTTACGACAGACGGGTACACTAACAAATATTTGCTTCATGTTCTTTGAAAAACGTTCAGGAAAAACGACCTAGCAATAGATTCTATTTCATCATGACAACGCCTCACCATATATTGCCAGACAAACAACTTATAATTTGGGGAGGTAAGGTATAGAAATATTGGCTTACCTACCTTACAGCCTTACAGTACTTTGCAACATACGATTTTAATTTTTTTCGAAAAAAAAGAGAAACGTTGAGGAAAGTAGTTTATGGAAACCGAGGAATGAAAAGGCCGTCGAAGCGACTCCTAAATACGAGTGAGCAAAGGGTTCCTGTCAGTGGTTCCTTTTAGTGCAGCGATGTATTGTACTTATAGGATACTATTTTGAAAAACTGCAAATTAAAATGAGGAAGAAAAATAGAAATAAGGAATGTAAATTAAAGAAAGTAGATGAATAAGGATAATGTAAATATTATGCGAAAATTATAATGCAAATGAATATGAAAAATAATTTTCAAATAATAAATAGAAAGTAAAGACAATAGAACAAGAGTAACTACCACCATCATTAAAAAAGAGAGCGAAACAAAGACTGAATGACTATGGTTCTAGGAATATAGATGATAAATAAGATAGACAAAGACCGCGCTCACCATGCCACATGAGCGGATAAAAAAAAAGTTCCTTTTGGCCTCCTTTTGATTTGAAATTCAATAAAGGGGGAATATCTATAAAAGAACCACTTGTAAATATTTTGGCTTTAATTTCTGCCTGTGAGAGATCATGTTATTTGATTTTAATATTTTACGTGCAATAAGTTCATTACGACATAGTGGTAGTTGTATTAATTTAATTTGGTGTTTCTATCATATACCTAAGAAAATTATAATAATCAAGCACTATATATTATAATTTTATAACTATCTGTCTCCCTATTTGTTTATCTATGTATTTTCTTATAGTTTGAAGACATGACGTGTACAATGACTTAAACAATTTAATAAAATATGATAAACTAATGGTATATGCTGTTGCACAAAACATAAGCTATTTTCTATTTGTTTGTAAACAATGATGTAACCATTTTGATAAAATCTGATACATTGAAAAAAATATTATCACAAAATATTGGCTTTATGTTATGCCAATATCTGTCTAAATGATGAACAAAAAAGTTAATTTACAATTTTATTTTTGCGTTAATTTATTTTCTATGTTAATGTTTTTGCTTTTTTCTTGTGAAAGTTAAAGAGGGAGTGAAATGGAAGCAGATATGATTCTTATCTGCTTCCATTTCATTCCCTCCTTTAATCGATCCCAAGACATCGGATGTCTTGGGATTGACCCTCGATTCGAAAGCAGTGTTCTGAGCCACTAAGCTACTGTAGTGTTAGGACTTATTTAAAAGTAATTGCACGTATGGACCATAGTTTTACTTCATAAATATTCGTTAGCGGATTAAAAGTCGCCAAACTCACGCCCCAAACACAACATGTAACTGCCACGAGTCGAACGAGTAAGTTGTGTTAATTAGACACAAACATCTCTATTAAAATGCTAATGTGAGGCCAAATCGTACGAATATTTTTTGTACCTATATCTAACTATTAGTATATTATTATATAATCTGAAGGTGTATATCTAGGTATCTATTTGCGTAATTTATCAAGATAGTTGGAAAGTAATTTTGGTGTATATTATAACTGAGCGTGTGCAACACGCACTTGAACGGTTTTTTAAGGAGACGTCATTTCGTTTTAACAGAAATAACAGTACCGACGTTTATGAAACGGCTTTGACTTAAACACTAACATTTACTTTTACTCGCGCCGCTTAAATATGTTGTTAATGATGATTTTGTTACATTTTTAATGAGATCAATCTACAAGATCTCCGACGGCTGCAGTCTTTAAGCGTCTTCATTAAAATTATAATACCGCTTTTAAAATGTAAAAATAAATCAACGCCGTTACTTTAAGAGCTAAATAATCTAGAATATTAAGGAAAATTGTGTTTCTGCTGTTATCGTGATAGCCAATTATTTAGAATGTCTGAAATACGAGAACTTTTGTTTTTTAAACATATTTTAATTTCATATTTTGAACAGACGAGTGAATTGAGTTTGGACGTCTTTCTTTTATGTTTAAAGTTGACGAATGAAAGCTAAAAAAAATAAAGATGGTGTTAGTAGTCTAGACGTTAATCATTTTATTTAGTTGTGCCTGAAAAAAAAATCCACATATGACTATATTGATTATGGAAAATCTAATGAACACCCAGTTTAGTCTGTCAAACCTAGTTTGTCCAATTCATTAGATAGGGTAAAAATATAGTAACATAAATTGGACTGAAAACAGTAACTTCCCAATTTTTAAGAATTATTAAATTTTTATACCGGGCAGTTAAAAATTTTGGAGGTAGACCTAGACATGATGGGTAGGTTTATTTGATATGATTAAAATGTGTCTAAAGAAAGAAGATATAAGAGACTTGAAGTAGTTATTATGGGAGGGAAAAAACAATGAAAATTAAAACAAAATTATTATAAGGTGTTACGAGATAAGAAAGAGGAAAATCTTTATGTGCATGTCTACTTAAAAATACCTGCGTCCGTTAGGTCTTCCAGTAGAATGTACACAAAAGGAAAACAAATAAGTTTTAAAAAATGTCAAGTATTTTTTAGATCCGAAGATTTTGACCAACCTACAAGTTGACCAATAACAAATTTATTTAAACTAAAATAAAATCGAATCAATTGCTGTGTGACTCCGAGAGCACATCAACTCTTCGTTACGAGACGTCGCTGTATCGCTGACGACTGTTGTTAACAGCTCTGAGCTCATAGTGAGCAATCACGAAGGGCTTAAACTCCATACCCCTCATCTGAATTATAGATCAAGGAAATTGGGAGGGTGCGCAATGACATATATAGACTAAAAGAGATAGATACCTCACTCGATAATATCGACACAAATACGAGACAATTGTCTCGAGGAGGGCGTGCTTTGTAGGAATGTTTTGAAAGAACTCTTGTACTAAATACGCACATAAATATGTAATTAACATTATGATTTTTGCAAACGTAAATTTAGAGCTTAGAAATAGATTCGCAGTTTATTATATTAACATTTAGTTATATTAACACTTACAGTTTCATGTCAATTGTCATATTTTTTTTTCTCTCGTAAATTGGTAATTGAATGATATCTTCTCAACGACATGTCGTATTGTTATTTTAAATACCCCATAATTTATTTTGAATAAAATCAATAGAACTTTTTTAAGGTTCCTTAGTCAACAAGGAATCTTCATAGTTTCACCATGTCCTTCCGTCTATCTTTCAACGGCTTAATTCAAAGACAGTTAATACTAAAAAAATTGGCATGAGCATACTTATTAATCACGCCTATTACAAATCCTACATTTTTCTTCTACTTGTTGACTGTCGATTGTGACAAATTGAAATCAATTTTTAAAAAAGATATGTAGGTATTCTTTTTCCCGATGAAAAAACGACTAGTGAAAATTGTCGTAAATAAAATTTATCTTCTGGAAAAAGATAGTAAATAAATTCCTTTTCAGTATTAATAGCTAAAGGGTATCTTTCTAAATAAGGGGGTAAAATACGAAATTTGTTCAAAAGAAATGTTTTAGGTGACATTCGATGTCACCTAATGTGTGAAAATATGATATTTCTCGTATATTTTTTCCCGACGTTCTACGTCGGTTGGCGTTCTTTACATTGTTACAATTAATCGATTACCTACTTTGAACCCATCAAACAAGTAGACACATGACATATCAGGCCTTTTATAGGCCATTATGAAATATAAACCACGCTCCATGAATTTTTTATATTTATTGCATGTAACTAAATAATGCTCATTGCATTAGTTTAGTTTTTATTCTGTTCTTGGACAGTTTTAAAAGTACAATGTTGTATACTAGTATTTTTATAGTTATTAGAACACTTGCTTTTGGTTACGGCTTCTTCTGTCCGAACACGGAACACACGCTCAAATCTTTATCGATCTTGCCTTAAATCCTACCAGACAGTTAGGAACATATTTTTAATGACAAATTTGGTATATGTATTCAGCTGATTTGGAATAATAGTATTTCGTTATTTAAATTCTTAAGATCAACTAACGGGTGCTTTTATTTCATTTACATTTTAGACGTAATTACAATCTCACTAACCTTTCATTCGCACAAGAGACTTAATACATACAAATCTAGAAAAATAGTGATTTAGAGTAAATCTGAATAAAAAATATTTTTTGTGTATTTTTCTCGAAAATCATCGAAATGCCCAGAACATCTGGGCATTTCGGTTTGTTTTTGTTGTAGTATGTAGTATCATGTTGTACAATGTAATCGATTATTTTATCGATTTTTTTAGATTTATTGACGTATAAATTCAAAGGATAAGAAGAGTATAATAAGTTTTGCATATTTTACGCTAAAGTCAAAAATGTTTGCGAGTTAAAATAACAAACTGCATTTTTTTGGCCTCCTCCTTGACACCTTTCATGCAACATTATTAACGATATAAAAAACTACATCCCATTATTTAATGATAATTAAAAAAAATTGTGCGGTGCAATAAAACAGTGATTTTTTTTTTATTTACTGCAAAAACTTTTAAAGTTCAGTTGTGCCAAATATCAAATTACTTCATAACCACAATTGAGATTATTTAGCGACAAGTTCGACTATATATATTAGTTATTATCAATTAACACATATAATAATAGGCTACCTTAGTATCATACATATCAGTATACCAGGAAATATTTGAAAATTTATTTTAGTACTTATTCTTTTCCTACAAATATTTGTATTCTGATCTCGTACCGTATTTTAACCGCCCTCACCATCTCGTCATAGGCACTCCACAATGTTTTTAGTTCAGATGCCCTTGAACTCGCCACGCGGGTCTAGAGTCGCGTTCTCCGAGCCACGACGTGAGTGGTGTGTATGTATAGACTTAAGTTAAAAACTCATTTTTTAATTAGACCGTGGCCAGAATCGAACCCGGTAACTCCCGGTAAGAAGGCAGCACCTTTAACTTATGAGCCGCCGTCGACACAAATAATTATTTGAGATTTTTTTTTAATGTAACAAAATGACACGTGTAGTGCAATGGCGAAGTCGTGTATGGCTACCGCTACACGCAACTTTCCTATTGAATACGGCAGTAAATTTGATTTTTATAAATTGTATTTAATTTTCTCGTCTGTTCAGAATCTCAAATGTATCAAATAAAATAATTTACTTGTGTTATTTTTTATTTATAATATACGGCCTATATTTTCAGTTGGTTCTTTAAAACGTTCTTTTGGGTAGAATTAAAATTTGTTTAAGCAATGATGGGCGAGTGTGATTTACAGTAAAATTTAACTGGCTATAGAGTCAATTAAATTTTGTTACAAATCTTATATTTAAATAACGATTTAAACACACCACGGTAATTAACTAATGAATTTTTAACATGAAATAAAAAAATGACTCAGTCTGTCGAAGAGATCGTAAAGCCATGTTGGTCATGGGATTTGTGACAATGGTAGCTGAGATTGGAGTACTTCGGTGTGAATCACAAGATTGTGGGAAGGTCCGCATTTGCAGTGAAGCGATAAAGACTTGACCATAGACAAATTCTTTAGCCTCTACGAAGATTCCTATCTAGATAATTCAACTCATAGATATAAACTAAGTCTCTTTACAAGAATAATCTGGCAACATGTGTGCTATGCTAGAGCAGTTAGCAATATAAATATAAAGAATACAGGAGAGAGATCGGTCTTATAACATAATACTTGATTATTAATTTAATACATACCCGACTATCAAAGTATAGTAGACGTTAATGTTTTTGTGATTTATCGCATGACACGAATTATTAATACAGTTGAATGAATCGATATTTGTCTAGAGATTAATTAATTTAACAGAAAACCTCTAAGGTAGTGCGTTCACCTAACGCACGTATTTCAACTGAGCAGGCCCGTATCGAGCTAACTATCCGTCGGTTGACCCTCCCCCCTTATAAATAATAGTGGTAAGGCGCTGGAGCAACTCCCCCCCCCCTATCCACCACCCTTACACCCGAAAGGGTAACATCAACCCTGCGAGTCTCATTTCCAAATTGCATCTAGGATTCGACTATGAGCCTTAACGTTCGCCGCCGTCCGAATGATTCCCGACTCACGCTCGTCAGTGCATAGGGTCGAAATCGATGCGCCGGCGACAGCTCCGGTTCACAAGTATGTTTAGCGAGGTCATAACCTAAGAAGGGCCCACACCATCCGCCGGCCGGCGCTGTACAAGCACTAACTCGTATAATGAGATATGATAATAAAAGGCCCCGGTTGAATATTGATGCCGCCGCGGAGTCGGATGCACCGCCTGACTTACTGCGGGCCCCGCTAATAATTAAATCAATTATTATTAAAGTTTTGACGTTGTACCGGCGCGGCCTCGGCCGTTTTCGGAGCATCGGATCGGGCTGGTAGGTTTTGGAGGCTTATACGACTGATCGGTCGTAAAATGGTCGAGTAGCTGCCTTTGAATTCAAACTAGTCAGACCGCTATCGATTTGCAATATTTGTAAGGTGATCAAGAATGACCAAAAGAAATTATTCTGATTGGGATCGTTCAAAACATTCAAATGGATTTATATTGTTTCTAATAAATAAATCCAGTCAACGTGAGTTCTACTCGTGTGATTTCCTGTAATCGTATTTGTTGTTCATTTAAAAATAAATGTTTAGTTAAAATAAACTTTTGACATAAGCACGGTACGGCTGGTAAATAAAAAAAAATATTAGCGAATTTAAACATTCGTGTAAAGCGATACAGCATGTTAATTTACATAGTTCTGAAAACTTTCTTTTAATGTCTTCGATGAACATACATGTCATGTAAAATTATGTTCATTATTTCGCCTTGTATTTGACACCATACTTGATGGATGACCTTTGCATTTTATATAACATTTTCAATGTCCATAATAACAGCTGAAACATCTTTTTAAATTCTGAATATCCGTTTCCCAACTGGCACAATCACCTCTATTTCTAGGACGGAATTTCAAGGGACAACCACTTAAAAAAACAAACTGCACCAAAAGGTGACAAACAGAAAGATGCCTTGAAGATGCCGTACATTAACTTTTATTTGAATAACAAAACATTGAAGGCAACAAGTGACGATATGTATAGTACCAAGGACATTAATTCCTTAATATTGCAATTCGAAAATCTATTTAACTATCTCAATGTATAATACATACAGTCAGTTAAGTTGTTTGTCTGAAAGCCAATTAGTATTCGTTATTTGCGTATAACACGTGAGGGTAGAGGTAAATCAATTACGAGTTGGTTAGTTAAAGGCGCTGCGTTGAAAACACACGTAACATATATGCAACGGACGAGCACGACCTCATTGAATATGAGATCGTTTTATGCGGTCAACAAAATCATTGTGCGATTAACAGATAGACGAATTCCGCACATCACGGGAGTAATCGACGAAGGCTGTATTTTTTTATTTATTTCGTTGCTATTATATTCATTGGTACCCAACGGCTACATGGCTGGCAATAAAAATGAAGGTATGATCAAGTAAACTATTAATATTGGCGACTGATAAATAATGGTCTATTAATAGGCGGCCGGGCCGATAGCGCGAAGGACGACGAGTCACACCCGGCGACTCATTGTATGGGGCTTTGTTGTAGTAGCTTCGGGACGATTAGATGGTAATTTGTAACGTTTAACGAAACGTTTTTGTTGCAACCAAACGAGAATTAAGATATTTTTTCATGTGATCCATATTGATTTTCAGCTTTAGTTTTTAGTTGTGTTACCAGTTTTATAAGTTTCTATTTTTGATAAACCTTGCGGTCGTTTTAGTCGCTGCTGATGGTTTTCATGGTCCTAGAGACGTAACTTTTACATCATCATATGAAAATCAACCGCATCAAAACTGTATTGGAATCTAGAGTACAGTTTATTATTGATTGTCATTAAAATTTATTAAAGTATATACACTGTATCCCATAATATATATAAATAAAAATTAATTACTTTCTTAACCTAAAGCGAGATATAATTTTCATGGCTATATTACTATGTAAGCTCTAATATCGCATTAACCACTGATTTTTTTAAAAAAACATCGAAGTCGAATAAACTTTTATAATTTCAATCTGGTAAAAGCACCTATAGTAACATTTTCTAATCATTGACCGAGACACAAGTATTTTGTTTACTGATGATGTGATACTCTTCTTAAAGAGGAATTATATATATATAAAAGTGTTAATTAGACATTCGTTGAGGTACATTCATTTTTATGTAATCAGTATAGAAACGAGGAGCATGGACACGGACGTTCTTACTATGAAATATATTTGAAAGAAACTTAAAGTATTTTCCGCGCAGAAGTTGTCCAAAGTACATACTTAATTTTTCCAGAACACCGATTAACAAAGAAGAATCTTCTTTAAGGACATCAGACGTCCGCCTCGTTCAGGCAATTAAGCAGCATTCGAAACCATAAAATTTGCGTGAACAACGTTCACGGAGCGCGACACCCTCGCGGTTAGCTGTTTTACAATTTCACGTAAAGTTTCTAATTTCTTTTCGGATGATAATGACTAGATATCATCGTGACTTAATCGAAGTCGAGTATAAACTTAACGTATTCCACTTTACATTTTTATTAGGCACGAACGAAATAATTGCAAGCTTTTTTAATAAAATATGTAAAAAATATTTTATTTAAAAACTGTATATTGATAATTACTAAAGAAACGTTTGAACCGGTTGGTGACCGTGAAACTCTACCACCACAGCCCGCCAAAGAAACAAATTAAAGTATTAAGAAAGCTGGCATAATGATGTATGATGTTAATAAAAGAAATTAAATACGATATAAGAATACTAGCTGAAATGAAGCACACTGGAAACAACGTCTGATAAATTTTGTATTATGCCGTACAGGCCCGTACATTTGGAATGCAATACAGCCTTTATGATAAAAAACTGGTCACTAAAAAACAACAAAGGGTTCATTACACTCATAGAAAAAGTTGCATTACTAAATGTATTATTTGAAGATGTTCGTTTATATATCATACAAGCTTATGCTCCTATAGAAGGCAATAAAAATAGCGCACAAATACTATATATTGTTGGAAGATTTAAATAATAAAATTGGAAAACCTAAAAATTAAAATTATCTAATAGTAAAGTAAAACGGCCATGGAAAATGAAAAGACAGAGCATAAAAATAAATATGTTTCGCTACCGAAGACATCATTATCAATTTTCAATATTTTTTTTAAGAAGAAAACTAAAAATGAATGGACTTAAATGTCACCGAATTGGAAATACAAAAATTAAATCGACTTTGTCTTATCTAATTGACGAAATTTATTTCAAAATTTTGAAATACAGAAGTTTTCAACCATGCTTTTGACCAGTAAGAGAGGTCAATCACATATTCGTATATACAATCAATTAAAATAAATAAATTAAATAATAGAAAAAAAAAACATGTAACTAAATTACTACATTAGAATCAAAGAAGAATAATAGCACTTACTAAAAAAAAGGTTTTACATAAATTAAACAATATACTAAAATGCTTAAAAAAATTATAAAAATTAATGCGTGATAGGCACGAATTGTTAGATTTTTATTGTATCGGTTTTGTGCGTTTATTATGATTTCCTAGTGGGTAGGCGACATCGCACGTAGAGCTGGGCAAGGTCGGGACGTCACAGCTTGGGTCGGCCTTCCAGGAGGTGGGCTGACGACCTGGCCAGGGTCGTAGGCCGCTGTTGGTCACGGGGGCCTAAAAGTCCATCCATCAATAATAATACTAATAATACTACATAACCATATAAAAGTCAGTAGTCCTTTACACTTATTCCATAGTACATCGTTTCCTAAATCCAACATCGATGACGAAGAAACGGAGCGACCCAACAATACACACCAAAATAACACACATACATTAGTCACACAATTACAACACGCCACATAAACAGCTTTAAACGCCGTGGAAGCAGAATACTTAGCATAAGCACGTTCTTACTCTATAAGCCGACTTTGTCGAGTATAAGAAAAAATAGAGAAATAATAATACCTTTGGTCATATACTAAGTAACAAGGCTTACAACGAGGAGGTACTATTGGTACCAGATAGTTAATAGAATATATATATATATATATATATATATATATATATATATATATATATATATATATATATACTCTTTTATGAAAATGTATACATGACATACATGGAAACACCAGGCTCAAGATAAACGTTAATATTTAATCAAGTAACGTTTGTTTTGTGCGGGAATCGAACCCACGCTCCCAGCGCGGTGAAGAGGATCACTACCAGCTGCGTCAATCAGGCACTCAATGGACGTTTAATGGTTGATAACAAAAACAATAACTCTAAATTAGGAATATGAATTACTGTGTACCTTCACGACCCAAATTTTATTTTCGATTTGTGTGAAAACAAATAGGTAATGCATTGACTGAAATTTGAAAACGATAAAGATTTAGCATTTATTAATCAACAGAATGTATTTGTAAGTTAAATTTAAATAAATAAATAGAATTATCTAGAATATAATGAAGGTAAAATAAATATGCCTTAAAGGTATTAATGTCAGAATAGTCCTCGATGAGACAGATTTAATATTTAAAAAAATCATCAGCTATTTCCATTCTTTTTGTAGTTATATAAAGAAGTTTCGCTCTATGCTATGAATATAAAAAACGCCACGTCGTCACGCAAAAACACCTACGAATTGAAATCATAACTTATACTAATCTAATCTCAGTTGTGATTATAAACAATTATATTCGATGTTATAAACAATACAATATAAAAATGTAGCTGACAATTTTAAGAATGTAAATATGCTTACATTTTAGGCTTCAGATGAATAACAACTTTATATAATTCTAAGAATCATTACGACACAATGGGCTCGTTCTCATTTCGCTGCAGCTTTGTTTTCTGTTTGCGCAATGGTGCTATTTATATCTTAATAAGACTCGCTTTCGGCAAGTTATTCACTGCACACGACATAAATTCCATTTGGATGTTAAAGATTTTATTATATTTAAATTATTATCCTATTGCACCATGCGCAGGAGAGTAATACGTTTTTTCAGTATATAGCGTGTACGCATGACACCTGTATCGCTTGTATGTTACACGCAAGTTTTTATCTTTGGGACGATCGGAAGACAAAATGATTTTATCTCATTTTGTTGTTTTTAGTTTTAATACATTTTTAACGATATTTGTGTCACAGGCCATCGTTGAATAGCTCTTTCGAAATCACTTTCGATTTAATAATTTGCCTTAAATATTGATGAATTATTTAAAATCTCCTAAGGCTTTAAACTTTCTACGATGTTCCTCTCATCACTAATTTTGAAACCTTATATCGCAGAAACCAGATGAAAATAGTAATAAGGGTTTACTTAAAACAGTGACTATATTACAATTAGTTTGACATTTCTGTTCTTGGATTATATATGTTGACCGTTTTTCCTCTATTTGATTATCTAACTGCATTAAATATAGAGGTATGATTTTTGGGCGATTCCTTTTTTAAGATTCTGTAGTCAACAAGGACCCCTCATATTTTTGCTATCTCCATCTGTTTGTCCGGTTGTTTGTCTGACCGCGGCTTAGCTCAGGGACTCTTAGTACTAGAAAGCTGTAATTTGACATGAATATACATATAAATGACGCCGGTAAGGTTGATATAGAAAATAATGAAAAAAATTTACCTCTCCTACACTTAAGATGGGAATGATTTTTTCCCTTGTCTATCTCAAGATACGCGGTGTCTCTTGAATAAGGTCGTTTAAAAATATTGCTGGTGTATGAAAACCATTTTTCCATTCACGAATCCGCTCATGAAATATTAAGCTATAAAGCGTTATTTTTTTTCAAGTCAAGTGTCCCCTCCTGTTATCTAAATGGTCGCTTTTGAATGTGTTAAGTAGGTTTTATAAATTAACGAATAATAGTCGACCAATTTATGAATTATATTCAGAGAAGTAAAAAACAAATTTCATCCTAAAATTTTCATTGGAAATCAGTTAAACGGAATTGTTAACCATTAAATCGTGAAGTTAGTTAATATATTCATAGTATTAAAGAAAGAGCTCCCTTCTAAGTTCGCATGTTGCTTTGTTTTACAGGATTTTTGAGGACCAAACGAGCTTGCGAGCTACTGGATAACAAGTGAATGGTTATTGCTGTTCTTGGAGTCTCACAACCTGAAAGGAGTCATCGTAGCGTTGTCAACTTCTTCAGTAGGAATAGGATAGATATTCTCCCGGCGCCCATTCCCCTTCATCATATTTCCAGTCAAAGGAAAATACATCGAAAAAACTGTAGTAATAAAAAAGGTCATTCGGCAGCCGAAATGGAAGTAGATTTAATTTTATTTTCAATATGTCTTTTTATTAATCATAGGTATAATCACAGTTGAATCAGCGATATCTTTTTTATTACAAGGACAATTTACATATTTATTTTATAGAATTCATTATAATTAATTCTGTAATTTATTGACATATTTTCACGAGTCTAAAAAGTTGTGTTCTTCATTTTGTGTTACTTTTTTTTAACGATTGCAAAAGTAAAATTTCATTGAAATGATCCCAGAATAGGTATTTTTGAGTCAAAAAATATATGTAAATAAGTAAACTAAAGCTTATTCTCTCAGTTTTAAGATACATTTTACAGAAATCAATTATCTTGACGCGTTCAAAAGTTGTTTGAATAATAAGCAATATAAATATGTGATTTCGGATTTTCAAAATTTCAAAATGCTTTAATTTTTAAATTAGCTCACTGATTTTGTTCAAATTTGAACAGGACTTGTCTAATCCTCCATGCAATATGTATGTTGAGTTTCATTAATATCTCTAAAGAATTGTAGACGCTATCTTGCTGAAAAGCCCCCCTTTATATCGTATATATATAAATACATACTTAAATAAATTTTTGAACCATATGTATTTTCTGACTCAGCACGTCGAATTAAGTCGGAAAATAGCAAAATTTTTCAAGAGTTGCGCTATGAGGACAAATACAGATTAGATTTTTATGAAATCTACAAAAAAGTTTATAAAAATATAATAAAAAATATGTTAATATGTACCCCCTGTAAATAATTGTGCAGGGCGACCATAAGGTGGGATGGAGGCTTCAGGAAGGGGGAAGTAGGATGATGGAGGGAAGAGTGGACTACCGGAAATCTCACTCGCTGGATAAAACACAATGACGGAAGATATTACTTCACGTCTGTATTGTGTGAGAGTACGGTATCTTATCGGTCGAAACGGTATTGTAAATGACAACTACGGAGCCCTATACTGCGTGTAGCCCGACATACACTTGGCCAGTTTTTTTTGTGACATTCTAGAGTTGAGACAAACAAAATCAGCATTAATCATTAAAATTACTAGATATTGAAATTTGTTTCAATTTAATGATTGCTATTATGTAAGTTCGACTACAACAAAAATCTTAGAGTGAAGCAACTAGATAGAATACTGCTGGATAGTAATACTATGACAGATTTTGATCAACCTATCATTCCTATTAATAATGAGTACATGTTTGAAGAAAATTAAATCCAATGATATCAAACTCTACCTTTCTTATTGCAACTCCCTTTCTTAATTTTTCTTTTCAACTATTTATTTTATTTCAAACAGTTATTTAAGATAATATTCAAATTGACCTGTTAAAATAGTGAAATCTTATGCTATTAAACGAGCAGTTTTTATATTGGCTTATCAATACTAACTATAAATTATTAATATAATTAATGACATTATTACCTTTCTGTAATAAATAATTCTGTTAACTACGGTGAACGCCAAATATTTCGTCGACTTTTTTTTCTCAGACGTCGCAAATGTCGGACTCGATGGAAATCGAGCGACCTTGACGGTTAAATTAATTGTTGTTCAATAAAGTTCAATGAGATAAAATTGGGAGATTTAGCTCCAATAGCATACAATGTTGCATTATGCACTTTATTTTGTATGAAATTACTAAATTGGGCACATATAATATGTACGTTGGAATACAATAGCTCCACTGATTAGGTATTGTATATTGATATCTAATGAATAGAACTATTTTATTCGAACAAGCTATCCGTATTACTGTTTATTTAATTTTCAATTAATTAACAGATAAACAGATTGTAACATTAGATTTATATTTACAGGTATTAGCCGTTATCCGCCCACTTTTTTGGGCCTTGTGGCTTATAAAAGTAAATAAAAAAAAGTTGTAGGTTTATAATTCGAAAAGTAAATAGACTAAAGTTATCTGCAAACGATTCCTTATTGAATGGTGAAATGTTACGTCGATATGTTCAGTAGTTTTTAAATTATGGTTGGATAAAAAAAAATTAATGTATATATAGAAGGTTATCATAATAATAAAAATAAAACAGGAAAGTGAATGCGGAGAATGAAGTGAATGGGGCCTTGTTTGCCATTATAAATAGTGAGTGTTTCACGACAAACGCGTTTGTCTATCCATAATGGGATTCTGGTTCTCATGCTTAGGTACGGTAGTGAAAGTTTGGTGTTGCAGAGGAAAAATGACAGTAGAATTAATGCGGTGCAATCTTTGCGTAGTATGTGTCTTTGAAAGATAGATACAGGAACAGTGATGTCAGAGAGCGGTGTGGTTTGAAAGAAAGATGTAGTGACTAGAGTAGAAAGATGGATGTTGCCGTGGTTTGGCCGTCTGGACAGGATGAATGAAAGCAGAGTGAAGAAACAAATCTACACAGCGAACATGTTTTACGGAAAAGTCGGTAAGTGTCGCCCTAGAAAACCCTATGCAGACCATATTAGTGGCATATTAAAAAACTTGCATGAAGAGATTGATGGACGTCAGTGAAGCAAAAGATATGCAAAGATCGTAACATATGGAAAACAATAATCTCTGCCTACCTTTTTGGGAAATACATGTGAGTTTATATGATTTTTATATATTGTAAAAACAATACCTAATCTTAACCGTCATCCTTCAATATTATAACGTATATGACCCACGTAGTAATACAGTGAAATTTGTAAGGGGCCATCCATACATTACGTCACACGAATGTCGTGAATTTTGGACTCTCTCTCGTTCTTGCCACAAGTGGTCACATTTATGTGACACCCGCTCCAAGTGTGACTTCACATATTTTATAACTTTAAATTTAGAGATCATGAAACTAAAACAGCTCTTCCGAATTGTTTATTTTAAATATTTTTTTATTAATATAAATTTCCAAAAAAAAGTAACAAGACATACAACTCTGTCTATAAATCAAATATCTTAGATGACTTATACAACTATGTATTTTGATCAAAGCTTCAAAGGTGTTGGCCTTTTCGCGCATGCTAATAGAGTTGGCAATATTTTAATGTTTTTCGTTAGACAGAAAATAGTTGAAGGGATTATAAGAGTTATGTAAAGACAGGAAAGGTCAGACCTTAGGATAAACTCAAATTCAAAATATTTTTATTTTGTAGGTTAAAATATAACACTTGAAATACGTAATAACATTTAAAAAATTTACAGTTTTTTAAAATAACTACATTTTTTTTAAATTACTACTCGTTCGTAAGGCAGTTATCCTTCAAAAAGAATATACAAAAAACTTGAGAATAGCTCTTTTTTAACCAAAATTATATAGAAATATAATCATATACAAAATTATTGCAAGAAAAACAAACCTGTCGGAAGTCGAACTCGTTACGTCCATCTAAATGTTCAGAGATTATACATGTGGTTGATTGTACTTATTTGCAAAATGTTTGCTTGATAAAGACTTTAAGACAAAAGTTTGCTTAATAAAAACGTGTAAATACAGTTTATTTTCATTTTTAATATAAAAATTACATCTATCATTAATTTTATTAAAAAAATTAAATTTTTAAATGAACTATATTGCCACAGTTAAAATTTTAATTTCTTCAAACTTACTTCTAAGAGAAACACTAGGTTTTATCCCGTAAATTACGCGAGTGGCCCATTTTTGTAACACGGAAATTCTATGAACATCCGCAGCAAGCCCCCAAAGCAGGATGCCATATGAAATCAAGCTATGGAAACAGGCAAAATAAACCAATCTGGTGGTTTGGATATCGGACAAATTTCTTATCTTATAATTGAAAATGCAGCAGAGCTACTCCTTTTCTCCAACTCACCGATATGAGGATCCCACTGATGTTTATTATCTAGAGTAACACCCAGGAAAACAGTAGCGTCAACAAGCACTAATACCTCATTTCTTATTAAAACAATACCAGATCTATTTTTGACTTTCGGAGGTGAGAATTTCATAAATTTTGTTTTCTTCTCATTAAGAAGTAAATTATTTACAGTAAAATTGTGGAGATAGCAATAATGTTCACATTGTCATAATCGAGTGGATGGCTTTTGAGTTTGAATAATAAATGGGTGTCATCTGAAAACAGTACTATCTCATGAATATCCTTAATAAAGTTAAGTAAGTCATTAATATAACCCAAAAACACTAATAGACCGAGGAGCAATATCTGTTGCACATTCATATGGACCACGGATTCGAAAGACCTCATGTCATTGACATTGACCCTTTGGTTTCTATTAGTCAAATATGATTCTATAAGGTCGAGTGCACGGCTCTCAACTCCTAGATGATATAGCTTTCTGATCAGTGTTTCGTGATTTTCACAGCCAAACGCCTTAGAGAGATCGCAAAACACTGCTATCGTATTCCGCGAATCCTCCCAGGCTTCAAAAATATTTTGAACAAGCTCAACGCCAGCATCGTTAGTTGAGCGATCTCGTGTGAAACCGAACTGTCTCTTTGAGATTAAATTATTAAATGTAGTAGAATTTGATTTAGGATCAACTTTTTGCAAAATTTTATTTAATGTCGTCAGTACAGTCTAATATACAGTATAAGTACAATAGATTAATATAAAATACAGTGCAGTACAGCCTAAAGTTAGTGGGGTTCGATTTAACACTGCCTTTGAATACAGGAACAACTTTGCTTTCTTTCATCGGATTGAGAAACACACTATCAACCAAACATTTATTAAAGACAAGCATCACATGTGGTACAATAATCATATATTATTGTTAGTTAGTTAATTAGTTATATTGGTGTCGAATTTGCGATAAAAAAGTGACATAGTAATGAAATAATTATCAAGTTATAAATAGACCATTAATAAACGATTCCGGGGCCTAAGCCCCACAATATTACTTTTTTAAATATTATTAAGTAGATAAACAAAACACACTTAGAAATTTTAGAGTCCAGTATTCAAAAAAGAAACAGTATTCTTATAGTTTCGTTACGTCCGTTTATGAATCCGATTATATATTTCAATCATTCTGATGGAATTATACAGGCAGGTATTATATGCCACACAATTTCATAAATAATAAATACATATTGAAAAATCTGTCAAGTACAACTTGCGCACTGAAACTTCCGTACAAAAATAGAAGTGCTTCAATAGTTCTATTTCATCACGGCGATCGAGCCTTGTAGGTTTTTCCGAGTATGTTTTAAATTTGTAACACCTCAAAATGAGCATCGGTGTTTACTAACAAATTTGAATTTCCCTCATAAAATAGTTATTTGATAACAACTTCTGAACGAGATATCGTAATGTTATTCTCATGGTTTCATAATTCGTGTTGATTAAGAGTAAAACAACTTTTTACAACTTAATTCGATCGATGGATCATAAAAGAGAAGAAAATTAAAAGCATCTGTTTTGAATATCTAATTATCAGTGTTATTCAATTCTTCATTAAATTGATTTATGAACTGTCATTTGTGTCATATCGAAGATCACTTTTTCAAATACAAAATTTTGAGGGTATTCTTTTTCTGATTGGAAAAGCGTCAGGACGGGCATTGTGAAAACCAAATTTCTCTTAAGGAAATATTATAACCAATCAATCTTATCCTGTCTAATATAAGTATTTATCGTGGGATCCTCCTAAGCAACGAGTAAGATTTGATTGTTTTGTTCGGAGAAGTAATTTGTGAAAACTGTTATCCCGGTTATAGTCGGTGGCACGTGTCTGTGGTGGTTCTAGGATCCTTTTTTGTTCACTCTCGTAAGAGTGGATGATTTTTATATATTCCTTGTTGGCAAATACATCACTACATAACATTTTTTTAATTTGACTTTAATTGCACAGTTTTGTATTGCTATTTTTATAATTTCTTCATAATTAACTTCCGATTTTCACAGAAAAAATATTTCGGGTAAGACGATAAACTATTTTTTGTTACATGTTATATACGTTTAAAAACATGTAATTGAATTGAATATGTAAGAAGTAAATTTTTTTACGAATTTCACGTAAATTTATAGACATTTCAAATCCTATTAACAAACAATTAATATTATAAATGTGGAAGTTTGTGTATTTGGATGTTTGTAACTCAATCACGCTTTAACAGCTAAATAGAATTAGCTGAATCTGTACAGTCATATCGATTATACATCAGAATAACATTTGGTCTATATTTTTACAAAGATACTAATATTTGCTCGCGACTTTGCTAGCGTGATCGTAGAACGAATTCTTTATTTATGCAGATTAGTCATTGGTAACGACCAGTGGCGGCTGTACCTTAAGTGCGCTCGTGCGCTGAACCACCAGTTCAAAAGATTTAAAAATTACAAAATATTATTTTATCTTTATTTTAAAATTACCATTTTAATATTTATTTTTTAAGCATACAAATACGTATAAAAAATTTAGTTGCCTGTAAAGTCGGTATACGGGCGAAAGTTTTACGTGACAACGACTTTGAATGGTAAAATCATTTTAATGTGAATATTCATTCGTATAGTAGGAAGAAGGATGAAATAATAGTAACAATTTAAAACATTTATTTATACAAAGAATTATATTTAAAACATTAATTTATACAAAGAATCTCGCACTGAATTTCATATTAACAAAATTTTATTTTTACCTTTTACATACGTATTTATATACAAATATACATACAATAACTTGCAATACATTTGCAAGCTATGCATCTTATCATAGTTGAGTGCAATGACTCATCGTTACGTTACCGAGCGTTACACTTTTCAAAGTGACCACCGCAACCTAATTTAAGACGTTGTCACGTCAAAAATAAATTTCCAATTATGGTGAAACAGTTTAAGCGCTTTACTAAACTATTAAGACTTATTTTCCTGTAAAGACAAATTCTCGTGCGATTCGGCGAGGGCACGAGGGCTGCTAATAAAACTTGAATGAGATACGAGTTAATACGTCTGACCGTGAAACAAAAGATAGTTCATAGAAATGTACCGAGTAAGGAGTCGGTTCTCGAGCGCCGCACATGCGAACCGAAGATTGCCGAGAGCACCCGATGTTTGACGAATTGGCCGGCCGGCGTGGGCACGAGGTGACGGCGGCCATCGTTGACGTCTCGACTCGTTATCAGTATAGTTTCACTGTATGTGTGACGCGTTAATTATTGTTTGTTTATATTACCGTAATTGTTTTTAGTTTTTGTTTCGATTCTATAATAGAACTTTTATTCTATACTGTGTGTGGTGTTAGTGAAAATGAGCATAAACATTGATTATATTAAAGAGAATAACAGAACTTTTCAAAATAAAGTGAAAATAAAATTGGCCGAACCGCCACGGCCCTTTTTAAATTTAAAACAAGAGTGCAAATCAAAAAATAAAGCATTTACGCGAAGTTTTAAATGTGAAATGTATAATAGAAAGAAATGGTTGTGTGGATGTTAGCGTCTTAATGCATTCTTTTGTTTTTCTTGCATTATTTTCGGCGGAGAATCGATTTGGACAGAAACTGAAATCGAGGATTTGACGCATTTGAGTGAAAAAATTAAAAAAACATGATTCTTCGCAAGTACACCTACAAAATGTAATGAGTTTGTCTGTGTTAGGCACGGTCGACATTCGTAATCAGCTAGATTCTGTGTATAGAAGCAATATCCAAAAGTATAATGAACAAGTTGATAAAAACAGGTATATTTTATCACGTCTTATCGATTGTGTCAAGTTTTGTGGTGCATTTGAGTTAGCTTTGCGAGGTCACGATGAAACTATTAAGCCTAATAATGCTGGGGTGTTTCGTGGGTTAATAGACTTTGTATCAGAGTTGGATACAGTTATGAAGGAGCATCTCACATCGTCTACAGTTTTCAAAGGCACGTCAAAAACTGTTCAGAACGATATTTTGGACTCAATTTTATGTGTATACCACAAAGAATTGTCGAATATTATAAAAAAATGTGAACACGTAGCAGTTCAAGCTGATGAAACTACCGATGTATCGACGACTATGCAGATGGTAATGATTTTGAGATAGGAAGAAAACGGATAGGTTCACGAACGGTTTTGGAAATATCTTACGCCGCATTCCCATACTGCTGAAGGACTTAGTTCTGTTATTATAACAGAATTGCGAGAACTACAAATAATTCCGCAACAATTAATAGCACAATGTTACGATGGCGCCGCTGTAATGGGCGGGAATGTTGGTGGCGTACAGTCTAAAGTAAAAACCGTCTATGCAAATGCTTCATTCGTTCATTGTTACGCCCACCAACTAAATTTAATAATAGAAAAAAGTGTAAGTCAAAACAAAACCGTATAGAAATTTTTTGCTAACCTTCAAGCTTTTCCAAAGTTTTTTTCACGATCACCGAAGCGTACAGAAGTTTTGAAAACTATTGTATCAAAGAAGATTCCAGCTGCTCCGCAAACGAGATGGAACTTTAATTCGCGGACCGTTGGTTCAGTACATAGCTACAGGGAGCCTTTAAAAGAATGCATGACCACCATTATAGAAACGGAAAATTATACCAATTCTATGAATCAGGCTGATATGCTTCAAAATTATTTGAACGACAGTACTTTTTTATATTGGCTTGATTTTTCTTAATCTATTCTGCCACATAGTGAAATTTTATTCAAACAAATGCAAAAAAGAAATATTGATATGGTTCATATAAAAAACTGTATTAATGATTTTGAAATCAGTATACAAAATGTACGTAACACCATAGATCAACTTGAAGAACAGCTTCAAAAAAGGTTTAAATCGTCTAGCTCTGTCATAGCAAAAGAAGTGTGCGATATAATTATCACTCAAGTGAAAGACAGATTCAATTTTTGTAATCATTTGATAGCAGTCAAATTATTTTACTGCGAGAACTTTACCACATACCGTTTCACTTTTCCCGACAAAGATTTCACGATCACAGTTTCCACTTACGTCGCTTTGGATAAGTACAAATTGAAAAACGAACTCTCCGCAATATACAGTCGCGACGATTTCATCAACGCAAATAGTGCAATTGCAATTTTACAGTTGTTTTATAATAATGATCTGACTGAATCATTTTCAGAATCAATGAAACAATTGCGAATTCTGTGCACTATGCCAATGACTTCGGTAGAGAGCGAACTATGTTTTTCGACACTGAAAAAAATCAAAACTTTTCTCCGATACACCATGTCTCAGGATCGGCTAAATGCACTTTCTGTGCTCAGTATTGAAAAAAAATTATACAATCAATACCCGATTTTAATAAAAAGGTGATTGAACATTTCGCTTCAGATAAATGTCGTCGCATTGATTTAATGTATAAAAAATAAACATATTTTATGTCAATTGTTGTTTTGTTGCATTTTCTAATTTTAATATTTGGTGAGTAAGTAAAGTGCACCACCAGTCCGATAACCCATCAGCCGCCACTGGTAACGACAATGTCTAAGAGAAGTTCAAGTTCAATCGTGAGCAGAACCGAGACCTGGATCAAGAGTTCAAGTGAAACCGTTTCATAATAAAAATAATTGCAGCTTTAAGTATAACATTATCACGCTAAACTATCTGATACAAAACGATATTTCTGATATCGTATGATTGGCCAACGTCTTGCTGTAAGTCGCCAACTCTCTATCTGTCCACAATATCCGCTACCACACTGTCTCGTCGCTGCTCTACCACTAACCAATTTTGTTGCAACTCTAATACTTGAACTTTCTTTTAAGGTACTGTATCACTAAAAGGAGAACGAGAATAAGATTCCCGGACAAAAAGTGTACATGTGATATGCGACGTCCCTCTCCAAATTCTATAGTAATATCATAACTGCAATATTGCCTACCATCTGTTACCTCGAGGCACATGATCCTTTTTTTTGTACTGGATGATGTTAAGGCTCTACAGTTGGTACGAACTGTTTAAACAAGACAGCGCGCACCACCACCGGCTGCTTAGTGATAATGCGACCCAGCGGCAGAGGCGTGCCGACTGTGATACGCGACCACGTGGTGAACACGCTCGTGCCGCTGTGTCAGGATCGCGCCGGAACTCCGCGCGATCGCGTCTGTGGCGGATTCCTTTTCAAGTATTTCAAACTTAATAACGCGTTTAACGTAATCGTATATTAAGATCGGTTTTGTAAACTTTGCGATCAAAATGTTCTTCATGTTTTCCCACGTTGTAAAATGTAATTGTATTCTAGTGAAGTACGCAGCAGCACTTTCGCGGAGAGATTGCATTATGGATAATAATAAATCGGTAACCTTGAGATCCTTGTTCTTTACGATAACCTCGTTACTACTACACCAGCCTTCCGTGTCAGTATCAAGATCGTTAGGATCGAATCCGATAAGGGCCTGGGGGACAGGTGAAGGCAACCCGCTGATCAGTTCGCGCAGTAGCTGTAGCAAAACGGTGGTTTCGTTTGAAACCGTAATGGCATGGCTTGTGTTCGCAACGCTAGCCACGTGGTTATGATCACTCTCGTTTCGGTCAATCGCGTATTGTTTTGCTACGCAGTACTGAGTCCAGGACGCTCTCGAGTCTCGGATTCCACTCCTGATATAGCAGAAGGAATCCGAAGTGGCGTTCTTTCGTCGTAGTTCCGGCTCCACCAAAAAAAAACCACTTAAAATGGTGTGCTGGCCTCACACGAGCCACTCGGATCGTACCGGCTTCCGCTGGTCTTCTTCAGACGTTTCGTAATGAAGATGTGACCGTCCCCTTTCCGTCATCTAGCGGCGCACGCTGGAATCGCAATGTGCTTTGATGGATAAAATTGTTGGTTTTATAATTTCGCCGACATATATATACATACAATGAAAATACTTTTTTTGAGTTCAATCAGCTAAAAACTATTGATCGTATCGGTATGGAACTGCGACTATTCGATGGCGAATCTTTCGCAAATGGTTCTAGGCTATTTATAAATTAAAAGTAAAAGTATGTGTACATGGATGTTTGTGTACACCGACGGTTAAACGAGTTGTTATTAGGGCTTTTGACCATTGGACGCGGAATCGTTTGTAAATCGTTATGTACTATTTATAAATAGTATATAACGATCGAACGAATAAACACACGAACGAAATATTGTTTGATTATACTAATAAATAAACATAAAATTGTAGGACGGTCGGCTACGCAATGCCCTGGTGAAATATATTTTTTATGCTTTCGGTTTTCATATCAACGAATTAGTCATAACCTAAAGGGATATTGCCTATTCGTAAAGCCAATCCTTTCTGAAAAAATCACTAATTGTGATAATGACGGACATTTGCGTATTTACGTTTACTAGTACAAAACCAAAAGGTCCAAAAGTCAAATAAAATTTTGTCGTAATATTCAAATATTACCCTAATTTTTAATAAAATGTGCTATTTTGTGTAAAACTAAGAAATAGCTTTCCGTGAAACTGGGTTTGTCAGACCAAAAATCAGCATTTGGGATAAAATTTAATATTTTTTTTTGTAATACAGCCAAATAGCGCTATGTCTCGACATCGTTAGTTTTTTGTAATCGTTTTTAAGAGGTCTTCTTTAGTGATTTTTCTCGAGTGTCTATTTCATCGCTTATTAGCTTTTTAAGTCGTCGTTTATATGTCTCTCTCAAATTTTTGGGACAAGTGTTTCAAATATAAAAATATATGGTAAAAGATTTTAAAAAAAATTCAACAAAAATTATTTTGAAATCTGTTTGACATTTTTTAAAAATCTTTACAATACATATTCACTTTTTAATTGTAAAAACTTAATCATCAGTCCACGCAAGATGATATGATAAACAACTATTAAAGAAATCCATCTTTGAACTTGTATTACTTCAAATTCGTTTTTTTTTCTACTTATAAGAATTAGTTTAGGTATAATCTGAGTGTCTTAAATGTAGTATTAATCAAAAATTTCGTTTCGTTTTGTTCACTGATACGGAACCCTGAATGCACGAGTTGAACTCTCACCTCGATTGTTTTATTTTTATATACCACGAGTGTCATAGATTTAAAATAAAAATTTATTAATTTTTCAGAATTATGCTACCATTAACATATTGTTCTAATTTCAAAGTCCCTGACGTTTCCTTCCAACGTGATATTTTCTTTATAAACCTATCATTTCCTATGTCTGTTAAATGAAATATGTGGAACAAAATGTAATAAACAATTTTCTTATGCGTATAAAGTTAACAGAGCTTAAAGTGAGCGTCATAGCCGCTGATACATGCGGCCACCCGCCCGATCTCCTGCCGGGATCCTGGCATTGCTATGTGGCTCGTACAGCTGTGACAGAGTTGTTTTGGTGTGACAAGTTACGATTAACATTACAAAACTAATTCTTGAAAGCTTTTTGCTTTTCATTACACACTCGTGTATTATTATTACGCATGTAATTATGTTTAGTTAGTAAAATCGTTGATATTGTAACTTAAGTGAAGTGAAACATCTTGCTTCGAAACTAGGAGAATGTGTTGAGCCGTCGATTCTGCGTTTAATATTTCATCATGTTAGTTGCAATAGTGTAAAGACCGGCTTGGAGAACCTTAAACATAACTTAGAGTGTATTACTTCACTACTAGTCGTAATATACTTATACGTCATTATCAAAAACGCACACACAATTGTGCTATTTAGATTTCTTAACCGTGTCACCAACATCAATACATTTGCAAACTTTTTTCGTGTATAAATAAAAAAATCACACTTGATTTTTTTTTAATTCCCGACATAAACAATGTAAGCAATTTATTGATATTTGTTTCGAGAAGCTTTAAATTCTTGTCTTTTGATTATGAACAGCATTTACAGCCTCAAAAAGGAAAGGTTGTAGCCGCTCAATATAGAGCCCGTTACTTGGCGGTCGTTTTTTATCTCGTTTCGCACGTAATCTAGTAGCGTGCTCGCGTCTGTAGCGCCCGTCCTCCGACTGCCGCCGCCCGTCGGCCTCCTACTTCGTATTATTATTTTTATTTGTAGTACGGGACACGCATGTTAATTCATAGGAGATGACGTTTTTAATTTTGCTTAGAACTGAATTAAAGGAATTTTGTATGGGGTATTTTGACCATGTCGGTACTTGAAAAAATTATATTTGACGAAATAGCGAGTTTTTTTTTGGATCTTTTCAACGACTTGGCTGTTGGTTTTAGATGACTTTTCAAAGATATGTCAAAATTTGTCAAGCTATGGCATGTTCCTGCTTAAAAGCCTTTTTAAAAAGATGTTTTAAATACAGAAATATGGTGTACAGAAAAGCACATTTTTAATCGTTGTTATGCATATCGTTGTTATGTTACGTAACGTAACAATAGAGTCGCTGAGTACCTTTTTCATTAATGTTCTACTAGATAATTAGAGAGGTGTTATTATTTTATGAATGACAAAACCGTAAAACAAATATTTTATAATTTTTAAGTAGATTGTGTGGATACTACAAAAAAAAACTGACGCTTAAAAAGCTTTGTACCATATATTTGAATTTATGTTTAGAACATTTTGCGAGTGGAAAACATTTATAGTAAATAATTTTTGATGGCTTATAATTGTGATACTTCTCAATCTTATTTTAAGTATTCGTTTTCCTTTATTGATATATATCTACTCTACTTGTATATTTCTTCATAAAGTATGATATTTTCAGAATCGATAAATGACTCATAGCTTAAACCACAAAATTGACTGTGGCGATGTTCATAGTGATAGGTAGTTAATGGTAGAACTGATTATCTAAATTATTTCTTCACGCATTTGTGACATCACATCGCACATTGTGATGTCACAAATCAACGAGAAGATTTTTTTGTAACAAGTTAAATATTTATTTTAATCTAAGGAATAAGGTCTCTATGAACTTATTTATTTAATACTTATTGTACGTTCAGCAACATGCATTGTGATTATCTTGCTGTTTTCGTGTATTTAATGTACTATATATTTTAAATTATAATTATTTATTGTTAATAAAAGGAGAATGCCCTTTATAAAAGCTATAATAGTTGACTAGCTTCAGACTAGATTAAGATCACAACACGGCAGTGGCCAGTCGTGATTATTTTGAAATTTTAATTTTTTAATGTTTTATTTTATATTAAGTTAGAGTTCAATAGATTTACATTGCATTTTAAAATACCATGAAATTTACTCTTGGAGAATGGAATAAAAATAACATCATAATCATAGTTTTTTATTTATAGTTTTAATGTAATGAAAAGCTATTATAAAGATTTTATTAATTTTTCAAATGATTTATATCTTTCAAAACGGACGCTACGAAAATAATTGAGTAGCTCTATTCCCGAAATAAACTGATCATTTGTGTCAACTTTACCATTTGCAAAATTGCAGTGTTCACAAATTTTTATAAATAAAACAACTTTAAGGGCGCATTGATAAGTTCTCAAAATACTTGTAGATTTTGAATGCAATATATTTTAAAAAAAAATTCTCACGTTAATGCTTTGATGCCAAATAAGAATATAATAATGTTCAAACTAATAAAGAAAAATACTGTATCGTTCATATTTTAAAGAGGCCAATTGACAGGAAAATTGTTTAACTAAATTTCAAATAGGTATAAAAAATGTAAATTTAAGACCGAAACGATGGATCTACCGAGCCTGTTGCATTTGTAATATCAAATGCAATACAAAAAGAGTTATTTATGTAAATAAAAATAAGTATATTGTATATGTAAATGCAAGTGAATTATTTTCTACAAAGTTGTTTACCATAATTACTACAGTGTTTCGTCACAGATGGGAAATATTAAAAAAGGTTTTTCGGCGAAAAAACGTGAAAAAATATTTAGGGTACTTAATTACATCTACATTTTACCACTTGTGGCAAAAATATTAAAAATGAATTAATATTTTCAGCAATTGTATAATTACCTGTATTCTTGAAATCTTATAAGATTTTCACTTCAACTCTTCTCGTTCTTCCGTATATTCATCTTGTACAAACAAATTCTTCCCGAATTTTCGGAAGCAATTCGTACTGCTACTACGTTTTATTGACAAGTTACGATGCCTCTTTGAATAGCAAAATTTAAATAAGATACCGACCAGACGCTAAGAAGAAGAAATGCTATCGAAAAAAACTGATATTTTATATGCAACACAGGATTTTATAGTAATATAATCTAGACAACAGCGAAAGCTCGGCCTAAAGCCCGGCGCCTGGCGCACGCCGCCTGCGCCGGGCGGCGCTCGGCTCTCGTTACAATTTGCACTAAATTTATCATACAATAACCTTCGTATCGGAAAATTATTATTCAAATCGAACGGCATTAATCAACGCGACGAAGAGAAAATGTGCTTGGCCGCGGCTCTGCGCTCCGCGTAGGGACGTAACCGATTTATTGTTGCAGACATCGGTTTTTTTTTGATAAATATGCGATTGATTATAGTAAATTTCTGATATTGTTCTCATATCATTTGGAATCTTTTTTAGATACCTTACGAAGCACTTTTGAGTCGAATCTATTTTAGTGTATAATTTGTAGTATATTACAAAAAAATTGGTAAAACCAAATGCATGCCTTAAGTTCTCGTGCCATACATATGTTATTTAAGTTAGAGGTTTATAATAACATATGAGCTTTACACCAAAAATTATCTTTTATTATTTTTGATTTTCAAATAGTTTTCTAGTAAAATTGAATCGAAAAAGATTTTTTCGTATTTATTAGACATCATAATGCAAAGTTATATGTGTAGTTTAATGTATGATTTTTTTTCACTTTTAACGAGAATGTTTTATTTTGCTATCGCCATCTGTTGGCAATTACAAAAATAAATAATTTCATGCTCAATTTATTTTGTAATTGCCAACAGATGGCGGTAATAATATAAAACATTCATCTCAACCTTTATTTTAGATATTTAAGCAAAATGGCGGATCAAAACATGAATAACTACCAGTTAAAAAATTCAATTACAGCTAATCGGTACTATATAAGGCTGTGGTTTTCAATACAGTTATTTCCAATCGATTAGTGATGAGATTGAAAAAGAAATTAAGTTTTAAAGTTAAATGGTTTTTTAGTTATTGTGGCTACACCCAGTTTAGCGGGTTTTTCAGACGACAGTAAAAGCATACCTACGCTCGCGCTTAAGGCATGCAATATTTTTAAAATACTAAAATATTTAAAAGATTTTCTGAGGGCCACTCTGAAATTATTGAGACACTGTTAAAAATAGATTTTCCCGCGGTTATGATTGCGTATGCGTGAAAGTTCGATTCACTACAAAAATGAGTGCAATAATCACCTCCCGCGTGCTCTAATGTAGGTGTCACGAAGTGTGTTTCTGTTAAAAAAGTAATGTATTTGAAACGTGAACAATGGAGGTCTATGATATACTACGAATTTAAGGTTACTATGTCCCATGAGTAATGTGTGCAGCGGTTTCAATTAGCATTTAATAATGAACTGCCACCTCGAGCCACTGTGTTTCGATGGTTTAGAGAATTTCCTAACGGATACAACTCATTTTAAAATGGCATAAGGGAAGGCAGGCCTACTTCAACAATCACTCCAGATATATGTCACCCGTGGTCGTAAAATGATAAAAGATGACAATCGATGCACTTACCACATGGTTCAGAATATTCTTGGGATTGGATACGCAGCGTTTAATTTTTAATTCATCGCGTAAGGTGATGAATATTTCTCATTGGGTCGTACATCATCTTCTACGACACCAAAAATTTGAGTATGTAAGGATCAGCTTAAAGTTATTCAATAGAGGTGGTCACCGTATAATATCTAAAATAGTAATAGGCGATGAAAGATACCCGTTTTATGACTTGTCTACACGTCAGGAACGTATGGTATGGGTTTATAGAAATGATCCAACGCTAATCATCGTGAAAAAAGTACGTGCAATTAAAAAAGTATGCCGTGTTTTTCAGAAGTACAGGCTTGGTCGAAGCTATTAAATTCAAAGGACAGAAAACTGTCCCAGCTGCCTGGTACAAATAAAATTACTTGTTAGAAGTTCACCAGACTCTTAGAATTAGAGGCTAAATGCTACACCACGACAACGCAACCTCTCATACTGCTGCATTCACTGTTAACTTTTTGAAGGAAAATCTCTCGCAATGTACGACTTTTGGTTGTTTTTTAATAAAAAAAATTGTGTGGTCACCGTTTTACATTCAGACCATGCATCGTACGCAAAACATACAAACCAATATTTTTTTAAATTTCACATAAATTTGCATTGTCATTTTGGAAAGAGATGCATGGAGCCAGATAACCACAAATTCAAAAAGCAGCTATATATATACATAACTTGAATCTATGTGTACAAAAATGGATATTGGTATGTTCGAAATTAACGGACTTCGATACTGTTTGTTTGAATACAATGAATGTTAGTATGTATACACTTTCAAGCAAATGGTTTTTATGCAATGTATTTTAGTATCAGTCCCCGACTTTGTCTGTGTTTTATTGTTGAATTTCGTTTGTTGACTTCGTTCTTTTGTCAAACCAAACTACTACACAGATTCTGAACATTCTTTCATTAATAGAAATTTACATTATCCTTTAAAGAATAATCTTTAATTTATTTTGACACAAGCATTTGTCCAAGATTCTTAAAAATCGGAACTATGACCATTAGTGGTATCCAAATCGAAAGCTGGACGGAAAATCAGAACGAGACCGGAGTCATAAACGAGTGTGGGACCACAATTAAAATTAAGAGCGTAGCTGGGATTGAGATCAGGAATAGTACCGGTATTAGAATGTAAACGGAAATCAAAATTATAATTGGCATTTGTTTAAGACAAAATAAAAAAGGCACACATTTTATATCCATGTCAGCCGCGGGTGGAATGCTAATAACGTAAGTTTCTCTTATGTGTTGATATTATTTTACAAAAGTTGATTTTCAAATTCTTACCTAGATAATTAAATTTCATTAGAATTACAAGATTATAAATTAACGGTTACAAATAATAAATTCAAAAAAAATCATAATTAATTAATTATATTTATTTTTGATAAATTGAAATCACTTTATATAAGAAAAATTTTTCAGCTTTTTTTTTTCTAAGATAATCTGTGGGAAATTTAGCCATCAAATTACCAACAGTATATTGGGAAGGGTTATGTCTTAATCTATATTTGAATGCAGGTTAAAATTAAAATTCTCATAGTTATATTGTATCTAAACTAAGTTCTGCTGTAGAGATACATTTTAACCGTGTACATTATTTTGCCCAAGCACTTCGTTTAGCCAGGTGTAATATGCCTCAAGCAGTATCGAAACATCCATTAATTACGTTATGGCAAAATGAGGGGGAGAGTTCCATAAAATCTCATTAAATCATTTAAAGACGGTGTAATTAAAAATCTCACACCAACTTGTAAATAATATAAATTAGTATATAGATAATAATAAAATAATATTTTTTTTTTACTTAGAAAAATTATTGATATTGATGTTCTTTGACTAGAACAGAATAAAGTTTGGTATGTATATGGTTGTAATAAAAATGTTTATTATGGAACTATTATTGTATAGAGCCAAATTTTACTAAATTAAAATAAATTCGTTGCATTTATTGTCTGTTTTATAAAAATAAATTTAGTCCTTTAAAAATTATAGCGTAAATCTCACGAAAGGGGGTTGCTATTAAATCTCATCAAGAGAGAGGAGGAGTTAAAATTGAAAGAAATACAACTTATGTAATTAATGCATGTTCCTTATATATTTCAATCTGTAATCACTTATAAACCGAAACGTTAATTTCAAATATCTTCGTAGCTTTTTTGGAAGATAAGCCTGTAGTCAATATTGAAAAGATTATATATATTTTATTACTTCCTAATCACGAATTATTCAACCTCATTCATGTCGTTGAATTACAGCACCGTCCCGCTTTCTTGAAATAGCATCAACACCATCTCGATGGCTAAGCGTATAGCACTAAGCGTACGCTTCACGGATTTGACGGATTTTTCTTATTTACTCAGTAAACAACATAGAACAATTTGCACTTTCTATAAGATGCTTTTTGATGTTTATAAATATTTACATAAAGAACAAACAGAAATTAAAGAAAACTTCAATTTTCCTGTGGCTAGTCTTCTATCTGACAAGAGTTATAATAATAACTTATTGTAGAAAGCTATTATCAAATGTAAAATTATTTTTCACTACAAAATTTCAAATATAGTAATAATTGAAAATTGTGCCGCAAAAAAACGAATTTAATACTCCAATATTACTCAAACCCACGCGTATTTATCGAAAAAATGTTTTGTTCATTAATAAAGGACAGAAAAAAAAATAGTATGATATCGATATTTTTTTAAAAGTACATCTCTATTCTTGCAACACGCATTCGCCCGAAGAATCGGCAGGCTCCGTCTGGCGTTGCGTCCGTCCTCGCGCAGTAATCGGCCGCCAGTACTAATATATTATAAAGTTCATTATAAACAATTATTTATTGTTAGCGCATGTTTATTAATGAGCCGAAGCTTTCGCGCTTCTGTTTCTCTATAGCTTTTATTGAGGGAAGAGGTATCACTTATGAGCTTACAGGCATGAATGCGAAAGATAGGTTCTATATTGTCGGGTTTGAAATTGCTTTTGTATGCATTGATTGCGCTAGATAAATGTTCGATTCGTTATTACAATGTTATACAGTGATTACAGTGCATTCACATACCGGAATTCAATCTATAAGATTGTATTTCACTTTTCGAATAGAAGGCTGTGCGGATCGCAGAGCAGCAATAGACTATCACATTTCTTCACGTAAGTAGGTACTTACCGTCAAAGGTGGTTAAATTATTGGAAATCTGTCACCTATATTTTACATCACTTGACATTAGTGTAGGCAAGGTCAGGTTTTCGGGTGTAATGGTAAAACCAAGTAAGGGACGCTTTTCTGACGGACAGTTGCATAATAATTCTCAATATAAAGAAAATTCCAATAATAAAATATTTAATTTTTCTTAAATACTTTTTCCCCTATCTATAAATTAGTATCACAGCTGTAAATGCCTCAGAAGTCTTCTTTTTAAACGTTTAAGTGTGAATGGTATATGTAACACTTCTAAACAAATCTTCGCACATATTGTCTTAAAATCAATCTTAATTATAATTCGTAGGACATATAGTAACAACACAATATCATTTGGTCGAGAAAAATAATATGTGAATTCTGTGCACGACATAGGAAATATTTTGATGGAAACCTTTAAAGTAATCCAAGCAATGGCAGAGCACAGAAGCCTTACAGGTTCGGGGGGTCGGAGACTGCAGTCGCCATGCCACCAAACTAACGGAGCCTTTAGAGCACACTCATCCAGTTGTGGATTGTGCAGCTGTTAATATCACATCACATAGATATAGTTTATCACTATTCTCTATAAACAATACAATAATTAGAATGTTTCTAACCATCGTAGTATTTTAAAAATAAAAACGATAATTTAAATATAAAAATCTTTATTCAAATCAAACAGAATCATTAATCGCACAAGTTAATAAATACTTGAAAGCAATGTTAATTCTTTCAACTAATTTATGATCTTGAATTTCCTATGTAAATGCCCAGCGTTTCCGCTGTAAACGCAGTCTACAGACTGCAATCGACAGCAGTCGACATCCAGAACGATTCCTCTTATTATTATGCTAAGCGGTCAGTTCAAATCGAATTCTTCTCTGGTATCATCATCAGCACTAAGAACAATAGAAACATAATCAGATTGTGCGGATGCTCAATACAGTTTCTCGTCCTGCCGTTTCCTTTGCGGTCGCGCAAGGTTGCAGCGAGCGTTGATCCTACCGTCACTCTCTATGCGGCCCTGAATTTCTTGTAAACATCTTTCGTGCGGCAAAGACGTCGTCGCCTACTCCATATGTAAACGCAGGTGTGGCGCATCGTGAATATGTCGTCGGGGAGTTCAAGGGCTTTAGGTTTCGTTCTGCACGATGACTGTCATCCGTACTAATCGGTGCCTATACAGTTTCAATTGAACTTATTTATTTAAACAATATTGTTGGCAATTGGTAAGCTTAACTTTTCACATCGTTATCTGTTTGTTTTTATTAAATACAACGTGATCTTTGAACCTTTCCTCATATTATGTGACAAGTGCAATTATTCACCACAATTGAAAATGTGTAATTTATTGACTGTACATAAAATATCTTGTTAATGAAATATTTAAAACTATTTAAAAAGTTAAACTTCAACATTTGTTTACACAATTATAATATTTAATACCCAAATTTTTTTTTTTTTTTTTCATTTAAATACAAATTATATTAGTTTTGTGTATTAATCACGATCTAGTAACGTCCATTGATTCAGTAATGAACAATATGATTCTTTCGAAATAAATGCTACAAATTAGTTATCTAACATGCACGGCAGTGTTCTGGCCAAGTTGGTAGCGCCGACCGTCATGAGATGCTGCGATATAGTTATGTGCTAAATCTTACTAATAAGCTTTAAAATCCATACGTTCATCGTGCTATGGTGTTTACGGAATGTACCATATTGCACGACTCATAATGCGAAGCATTAAGAAGTGCTCTACGAACGAATAATTTTTTTTCCTCAATTTCGTAACTTTTTTCATCAATAACACGATTAATAATTCATGTAATTTTATTAACCTGTGCACTATTTGATAGATAATTTAATGAAGATTAATTCTATCACTGGTTCAAATCGATTTAACATAATACAATTAGAAAAAACTATCAAAATAGTCAAAAGAAATTTCCTGTCAATCAACACTTTTTTCGTTCCGGACACGATAGCGAGCGTATTAATTAACTAATTTGATCCATTTTTTTTTTAATAGCTTGAGATCCACTGTCCGGAGATTGGTATTGAAAATGGTTAACTTGATTTGTGTCGTTTAATAGTTATTAACAAAAAACTAATGAACATTATGAGTCGTGCACTTTTGGATTTTCCAAATATTTTGATCTGGGTTCAATGGGGCAAATTTTAGTAGAAAAATATTCAGTACGATAGCTTAGAATGTCAATTTATGCGATGCCCACTACCTAAATAAAATTATGACGCCCCTGACACTGTCGTCGTCTGTCGTAGCAAGCTAAATTGTTTAGTTACGTGAGGGGAAAATATACTCCTACCGTAAAATAATTAGATTTTAACAATGTCTACCTTGTGCTTAAGGTGCGGACGACGACGGTTTCTGAATATTTTAAATATTGTTATTTGGAGAAAACCCTAACAAAATCAATACAAAATATTATAAAAATAAAATGACTTTCTTTGTATACAACATTTATGACAGACGACTTTCAGAAATCGTATTCTTGGAAATATTTACATTAGACTATTGTCTAATGTAAATATTAGTTTATATATAATATATCCTACCTCTGTATCAATGTCGATATGAAAAAAACCACCCTTTGAACTAGTGATTACTTAAATAAATCGTCAATCAATCAGACAATCGCATTTTGCGTATATTACTATATTGTTATATTTTCTTACGATCATTTATTCGATTTGTCTCAAATGAATTTTTTATTTTTATAGCACACAAATATATATTTTAGTATCGGCTGTTTACTTTTATTTTTCTCAACTTTCTTCTTATATATTATAAGAAATCGGTTAAATCTTCTCGCACGTTAATATTTCTTATTAAAATATTATGAATTTATCCAGCTAATAATAAACGTCATAAAATCATATACCGATTCTGTGTCTACTTAAGGGCATAACATGAAGGTATACCGATTTTAACACAGGATATGAAAATTGTGATTTTGTTGCCTTGGTCAGACCGATATCCATATATTTTATGAGCCAACTATAATATTGTATCATGGTAAATTGATTAATATTAACTTCGAAAAGAGTAAAATATGTTTGTAAATATTTTGTTAATATATAAGGATAAACAGGTTTTCGCTAGATAAGAAATAAATGAATTTATTGTTTAATTATTTAGTATGGGTATATTTATATCCAAACATGATTATTAGCGGCTATGCTTTGTAAATAACAACATCTTTAATGCATTCACATATTCAATTATTTTACAATAATTAGTTATTCATTTATTATACATAAGCATAGTTTTTCATATATAATAGTGAATAGATCTATCTGTAACTGTTCTCACTAGAAAACTTAAGAGCACAAAACTGAGATAAAATGTTCAAAACAAGTGTACAAACGATAGTTTTCTTGAGGACTGAAATTTGATATTCACGGAGAAAGGTTAAAGTTACACTGTAGCAAAGAAACTGGCTATTAAGAAAAAAAAATCCCAACTGTTGCATACAGTATTATTTTATATATTATATATAGATTTATTTAACATGTATATATTTCTATACAAAAACATTACATTTTATATATTGTACATAGAAATCACTGTTTATTGTTATAAAAAGCTTCATCACAGGAGGAATATACGATCAGACGCACAAGGCGTATGTTAAAACTAATCGTCGCCAAAGTTTGAGACGCTTGGTATTGCCTCATGCCAACGCGTTATCCCTCTACCTGTGCACAGCACTAGGCGCAGATGGCGTAGGCCCAAAACCAAGCGTCTCCTGATTTTGAAACTCCTGGTTTTACCCTATTGCAACACGTCTATGGATGTTTCACCCCAAAAAAGAACAGGTCACGTCGTCAGAGGGTTAATGCTGTATGAGCGAACGAGATTGAAATCATCGTCATTCACATCAGTTGTGGAAATAAAGTTCCTACGTATTTTGAACGCCGTGTTATCGCATGCGGCTGTTGTATAGATTGGAATTGGTTAATGTTAATATTTTATGTGGCACGTAACAGAATGCGTTTCAATGCTGTCGATTTTATTACTATTTGTGCGTGTGGGCATAAGTATCAATGTGAAGATTTGGAACGTGGTCTGTTAGAAGAACCTTGAAGAAGAATGTTGTAGTGCATCTGCGTATCGAACAAGGATAACCAAATTACTTAAATATGTGGAAAGCTCCTAATACGTATCGAGATAGAAGTGGACAATAACCTTCCACTTTAAAAAAAAATCCTGCCCCCTTCGACAATGGAATACCGTATTACCGTATGGGCTGTTGCCAGTACAAGGGTAAGCTGTATTATATGACGTTATTTTTTTAAGGATTTTGATATGCAATTCCATAAAGAAATGAAATATATGCTAGAGTGTGCAGACAAGAAGCTGTTGTTGATTATTATTTGATGCTATTGCAGCGGTTGGCGTCTTCTCTGTTTTGCTCTGTCAGAAGTGGTAGTTTATTTTAAGGGCATATGGCGTGGAAGATCATCCTGCAACTGTGTAGTTAGACCTAGATGAAATAAGCATGAAACTTCAAGATCTTATCCAACACGATGGTGACATCACTCAAACTTTAATATGGAACTTTTTGAAGGAGAACTAAAAAGCTATCTCCCCCTGTGTGTTTAAAGGAAAGTCACTAAAAAAATCATTCCACATTACAATGCTGTGAAATGTTAGATATTATCTTATTACATTTGAATCTCATATCATCTAAGTAAAGAAGACAAAAACTTGTTTTACGTATGCTTGATAATGTTTAAGTAGCTAATATTAAAATATAAGTTCGAGTTGTTTAATTATCTTAGAATTATTATAAAATATTATAGTAACAATAACTGCATAATAGACGTCATCCGTTTTTAATGGATGTAATTTCCATATATCCTAATCCGTGTATATATATATAATTATATATATATATATTGCATTCTGTAGGATACATACATAGAATGCAGTATATGTACAGATAAGTTATGACTTCTGTCGTTGACCTGAAATAATATGGATCATACTTTAATATACTTAATCTACAATTTCATTAACAGGTTTGTAAATTGAAAATGTTATTATGTGTTAATAAATTCTGTTACATGTAAAAAACTACATTCAATCATCTAAGTCTTACTTAATTTTGAAAAATAATTGTAGCTATCGCACTTGCATGTATCCCAGTGCAATAACTAAAAATTAAGCAATCTTGGTAGTAATGTCATTGATCTTGATTCTTTTCCTAATTTAAGTTTTGTATCGTTTTTGGTCCCTACCCCTGTCCCGTTCTTGATTCCTATGCTAGTCGGTTTATTTCCATTTGTTAGAAATGTTGTTATTTCTCCGACATGTTTTATAATTTTTTTGTAACCCATACGCTTACCGGATTTGCACCTAAAATACCAGTGAAATCTACATCGTGATCCGTTCAGTTGTTTTTACGTGACACGCGAACAATACAACAAACAGCAGGCAGACCACTGTTCTGTTACACGGATAGACGATAATCGCCACAGTCGCCGGTCCATCATTGGCAAATAGGTTACCAGGGTCGCGCTCGCTCCCCATACATAATGTATGAAACTTAAAGAAATGCAATGATCGGCCATTGTCGGCCGTAATCGGACCATTTCCACCGGCACAATTGAATGATGACTATCTATTGTGACTATGTTTAGAGATCCTGCTGGTAATGCGAATAAGGTGCCTTCTCGGCATAGCCTAGACTATTCCATCCACTTATCCAGCCTCTTATTATGCTTTATTGGGTCGGATACAGTGAATAACCATATTGGATTGATATAACGTCTATTACATATAATAGAAGTAATAAATGTGAGCTTTTTTTTTGGAATTTAGTAAAGTTTCTCTGAGCAAACTCTTTCATGTTTTTAAGCTATTGCATAGCTTTTATCGCGGGCTTTGAGCGTGGCGACTGAATCAAGAAATTCCGTAACGAAAATAAAACCTGACACCCCCCACTCCGCCTACCATGTAGCTCGGCCGAGCGTTCGCTTAAAGTGTATGTATATGGTACGACTGTACGAAGCTAGCACGGATCGAGACGAGCTGCTCCGAAAACGGACGAATACTTAAGCAGCTGTCTGTGAGAAAGTATACAGGTGAATAGGTATCTATCATATCTTTATAATGCCACACTCACCGCATGTGCCCCGTAAGTATACATGTAGGTATATATGTATACATAGGCGAACTTATGTACAACAGTGAATAGCAGTTGCTGGTGAATAGCTATACGCGTGAAATTTGTGTATAAAGTGTTTTAAATATGAATAAAGAAAGTGCATTTATTAATGAAAAAGGTAATGAAAAACTTGAATTAATATCAAAGAAAAAAAATACTGCATAAATAAATAAATAATTATAATTGTACAAAATGATAAAAAACGCTATGCAAAAACGCTTTACCGTGGCAGTCCCCGAGTGCCACACGTTTAATTTTTATTGTACGTTTAATTATTTGAAAACACTTCTAAACATTTTGTAATTCTGTTCGTCATTTTTATATTATTTGATTTTATTACATCAAAAATAATATATACCCATTGGCACACAATAAAACAATAGTACGGTTTATATTTCACAACAGTATCTTCATTTCCATCATCAAAATCATCGATGCTGTGCGCCGTATGATCGAAAGAGAGGAATGTGACCTATCATGAGATTTGGGCATTCTTAGGCATAGGCATGAGCTAAATACAATCAACCCTATTTGAACATTCGGTATAAAAAGCTGTGCTCGCGGTAGATTCCATACAATTTGGTTTAGACTCAAAAAACGGACCGCATCACTTGGTAGAATGCCAAGCTTTACAGATTCAAGGAAGGAACGTCAAATTTGGTGTAGGATATAGTAACAGGTGACGAAACATGGGTTTATTGCTACGACCCCAAAACAAAACATAAGTATGAGATGAGCTGAAACCAACCAAAGTAGCGCGCGAGCGAAGTGCCTTTAAGCAGATGATTGGCTCTTTTTTTAATATAACTAGACACGTGGCTACTGTTGCTTTAGAGGATTGCCGTACAGTGAATAGTGATTGATACACGACCATTTGTTTGAGGTATTGACGAATTCCATAGAAATAACCGTAAACGTCGTATCATTTTGCACCACAACAATGCCAACAGAAAATAAATTTTGAAAAATAAAAATGTAGAACTTATGAGAAATTCTGCATACAGTTCCGACAGCATCATGTGACTTTGTTTTGTTCGGAAAAATTAAGAACAATTACGTGGTCAACGATTTTCATCATCAGAAGAGGCTGTTGAAGAGTATGAAAACATGTTTCTAAGGTGAAAAAATTTCTCCAAGGTTTCCACTTTCAAATACCTGACGATTAGGTCGTTTTTGACGAACCACCCGGCCCTGAAATTATTCGAAGCACTAGATTCTGTTGGACTTGAAGACGCTGGCACTGCAGCTCCGAATATAGAGCATACCAAGCCGGTGCAGCGTAGGTCAAGCGGTAGCGTATGTAACACTTGTATGTCGCTATATTTGTCTTTATGGGTAGTCTGGATTGAGAATTGGGCGTAGCTTTACGCGCGCACACGACTAATTTGGATGACATGGTCCACCTGAGGTACCATGCGCAGAGAGCGGTCAATATGGATGCCCAGATACCGGATCAAATACACGCTAACTCTTCTTCATGGCTAGGTCGGCTCGTCGCAAAGATGCGAAGTAAGAGCAATCAACAGCGTACAACGCCAGCATCATATCGTCCTCCCAGTTTTCGAGATGACCTCGTAGTGTTGATATATCATCCGTGTATGATGCATATAGCTCAGGGGATAGGCAGTTGCCTTGCGGGACTTCGGCTCGTAGCGGACAGGGAACGGATAGTACGTTATCAACGACAACGCAGAAACTACGTCGTGGGACAAAGCTGGCGATGACTCTTGTCAGTGCAGGCGGCAGTGCAGTGTCCAGAAGTTTGTGGATGCGGCCGTCGTGCCACACCCTTTCGAAGGCCTTCTCCATATCCAGAAGTACCGCCACCGTGTATTGCTCGCAATTCCTCTCTGATGCCAGGTGGTGCAGTAATCTTATAAGCAGCAGCGTTGTGGAGTGGCCACTGCGGAACCGATATTGCTCCTGTCGCGGGATCAGGAAGAGGAGCAGTTTAGTTAGCAGAGCACGCTCCAAAATCTATGCCATGTGTGAGAGCAGGGTGACAGGCCGAACATTTTCCGGTCTGCACGGATTCTTCCCCGCTTTCGAGATCATAATGACTTTTCCCCTTTTCCAGGTATCAGGGAAGTGACCTGTACGGAGTATACCGTTGAACACTCCGTTCGTGACCACTATCGCCCTTCTATGGAGATGCCTCAACGTTGCTGTGGATATGCTGTCTGGTCCGGGGGCTTTCTTTTTGGGCAGACGTAACAATATTCTGCACAGCGCGTCTGGGGTTCAAAACAGGTCCCGTGGGAGAGGTAAATGCCATGAATTTTCGCACACGATTCTCTAATTGTTGGGCGTAGTGCTCTTCAAGCGGTGGAGAAGCTGCCAGGGGTTTGGGCTATATTTGGCCCTGAACGACTACCGTCAACGGTATGCGGCCCTACCGTCATGAGGGCCGCCGATATCTATGTCATGTGATCGGTACTCTGAAGGATTACCGTGGTACAAAAGTGTATAAGTGTTCGATGCATTTCGGAAGTAAAGCTCATAAAAACTCGTATCTTTATTTACAAATAAATCTATATGTACAAAAACTATCTTATTATGTACAATTCACTATAAATCGCACCAAAAAAGGGATGTTTTCTATATACGACTTGAAACTCGTCTGTACAAACTATATAACGAAAAATAAAATAGTGAATATGTTCATACCGTGTGTACGTCGGGGAACGTTTTCGTCACAAACATTATAGTTTTATTTTAAGCATCGGTTTGTCCATATCCATGCCATAAACTTTTCATCGATTTTCAGTAAATTATAAAAATGTTATGTGAATCGCTCTACAATTACGTAAAGAGATTGCGAAAAAAATTTAGAGTTAGCTTTTCATAGATAAAAGTCAAGTATGGAAGAGATTTTTTTTGCGTATTTCTCTTTGTGGAGTGCCCTTAGATAGGTATGATTTTAAATAATAACTGTTCGTCTACATTTGTTTTTATAGCCACCATCTCCTATTATCAAAAGTTAATAATCTCACCACGGATCTACATGTGGGCTTATTACTAATACTGTTTATAGGTAGGTACATACGAGCCAAACTCAACTTTGATTGCTATACGTAATAGACGTAAAGGCTGAACTTCACTCATAAGTCAATACTGTTTATAAAGTGTATAAATTGCATGATCAGATTTTGATAAAGTCAGTGTTATATATATATAAATAACACTGACGGAAACGGAAAAATACTTATTTAACGAGACATAATCTAATATATTTTAATCAGTTTGTCGTATTTGGCCATAAAAGCATTTAATATGCCATTAAATAGTATTCTCCATAAAGAATCTTATAACTGAGAAAAGTGTTGACTATGTTTACACAATATTAACTACCCACGTTTATTCGAATCGAATCGAAAATCGTATTATTAGCTATCGTCAACAGATAGCAGATACATTTCAGATTTTATTCGTTTTAGTACTAAATAAAATATTTTTTATTCATCTGTGTATGGATGCTTATAATAAAACTGTAATCAAACTAATTATAGACAAATATAATTTTATATACGTAGAAAATAAAGAAAATTAGTTTATATTTATTAGAATATAAATATTTCTGTTAAGAAATAAAGATAGTTAAGAATTTTGTTTTAATAGATATTACAATTCATATATAAGAATAAAGACTAACGGAAAAAAAATTAATATCGTTAGGTTTTTATTATTATTCTTTTTAACAAATTCGATGTTAGTTATTTACGTATTCCTAATGCTAGCCATATTAAGTTGTATTGAATGCATGGGTCCAAAATCCGCATTTCTACAGAACTAGGCCTCTTTAGTCTGGCGGGAAAAACATTTTTTTTTGGAAGTAAAAATTTCCGGTTTCGACACCTAGCAACACACAATTTAATTTTCATAGCTCGTACCTCGAATGAGAGTGCTTACAGGTAATATTTCTAGTTTTCGTTATGTTATTGGCAACTCTACAAGAGAGTAAGTGATCTCGATTACAACGGTTGTCTTTACAGAAAAGTAAACAAAAACATGTACCTGTAACATACATCGCTCCATTGTTACTCCAGTCGCTATCAATCTTTATTCGCGACAAGTATTTTTAGATGCACCTCTAATAAGGATACAGATAATATTTTATTTCGCATGCACAAGTCAATAGAATATAAACATGTACTTTTCATGGCTTCGTAACAAAAATACTTGTACGAAACGAAGCGTTCGGTTTTTTTGTTGTTCACAAACCTTCTGGATTTGCAACAGGGCAGGTGTTAGTGAATACCGATGCTAACTAAGCTCATAAAGAAATTAATAAAATAGCAGAATAATGCTTTGTTTGTTTATTTCGAAATGTGTGGGCGTGCTTGTTCACGTTATATGTGAATTCTTATTAGTTAGAATATTCCTGAGAACCTCCAATATTCGCTTGTTTACATCAAACTTGACATATTTATGATATTTTTTATAAAGAAGGGCATATTAATTTATGGCTTTGTTTACATATAAAGAATGTTCTAAACCGATTCGCTTGCCAATACATTTATGGAATCAAGCCCTGATATTTTAATTTTGTCTTGGCGATCGTGCAACTAGATCTTATGTTATCTTAAAACTGGCTTAAAATGACTGTAGGTTTTGGATATATGTTATATTAGCTTCAGGCCGCAGCTCTATCTGCTTGGACATAGTATGGCTTTGTGCATTTTTTGTTTTAAGTGACCTTGATGTTATCAGGATTTCTCTTTTGGTCCGGTTTCCATTTTCGATATTAATTCCACTGCCGGTTTTGACCTCGGTTCCATTTATAATTTCAATCACGGTTCCGCTCTCGGTCTCGATCCTGGGCCCGTTTTCGAACTCGATCCTGGTCGCGCTTTTGATTGTCATCTCTTTTTAGGTCTTAGTGTAGATCTCGGCCCTTATCTCGATTTCGATTCCGATCAAATAGGTCCAGAAATCCATTACAGAACTATGAAATTTAAAAAAAGGTTAACCAGGCAGGCCATCCATAAGACTTGCTTCTATGATGTTTGTCAATGTTTTTGAACTCCATGAGTTCAAAAATATAGTTGTCTGTAGGTTTTTGAGCTTTTTGAGGTCGAAATACGAAACACTGTCGATCCTGCAAGCCAGCCCGGTAACTTAGTGCTACTTTCGAATTCAAAACGTTAAAAAGTATAAGTAATAGAAAATTTTAATGCTTTTTTGAGCTCTTCGAGCTTCAAAATAGGTTTATCATATGTTTTTCCCTCTTCAATTTCAAAAATCTAAACGAATGAAAAACAATTTGTTTTAAATTAAACATCTTTCGAACGCGTTATTCGTTTTTGATCCGTTTTGTATCATTTGATGCAGTATTTTAAGCATAAAAAGATAACGTATTATAAAACATCAATCTATAAAGAATACAACGAGCTATTTAAATAAAAACCCTTTTCATTACATTTAATTGGTTTGTTTAATATCAAAATTGATTAACGCTCATTCGTACGGGTTATAATCTTACCGTAAACCATAGACCAAAATTTATTCACAACTTACGGGTATTGGCAATTTTTTGGGCCATTTTCACCATTCGCATTCAGAACTCTAGCTCCATAGGATTTAAGTTCTGGCTAACCAAATTGGAGAGAAACTTGAGTTTCAACTTAATTGAACGCGCGTAACATCTTGGTGACAATGACCCTTATAGCTGTCAGAGATTTATATTTACTTGTAGTTATTATAGAATATCTTTATATACGATGTTCACGATTGTCTTGTGGGCCAGACTTTTTGCGAGTGATTTTTTGGGTGCGCGTTAATTTTGAGTATGCGATAAGTTCTAATAATATAATGTAAAGGACAATTTTAATTTATGTTAAATGCCCGAGAAAAGTAACATATTTACCTGTAAAAAAATTAGTATTGAATTGTAAAAAATATTTTCGCAATGATTCAATATTTTTGATTAACATTTTAAATATAAAATAAATGGCGGGGTGGGGGCGGGGATTTCTGCTGCTTTTAGAACGAATATTTCCGAAATTATTCACATAATCAGAAAAAGTGTTTGAAAACTTTAAAGTGTTTTTAAAAGAACTGTCGAAATATGTGCCACACGTTGATGATTGTTGAAAAAGAGTTTTTCGGCTTCTGTTACATGTGTGGAATGTCCCCCCTAGAAATATTTATTTTTATTATTTAACTGCCAAACTAATTAGCGGCTTACATAAGACACCTACACTATAAATTTCATCAACATACTCGCTTATTATGTCTTGTAATTTTTGAATAAAACGCCTGTGACGTATGGACGAACATGATTCGGTCGGTGGCCCATAGACGCGACGGTAAGTATCTTTATACCTTGCATAGCCGAAACAACGCTGAAACTGGTAAGTTTTTTTAACTTTGCATACCCTGTTTTGAATCTCTGTACACGCCGCTGAACAGCTGTATCACGTATCCCGCAATTCTTCCCCTGTCAGCACTTTAAAATTGTCACGATTGTCTATAGTTTAACTAAATTAAATTGTGTACACGTATATAACTATGTGGATTCTGGATCTCAAGACACTTTCGTTTAAATTCGTTATGGGCGGTCGTAAAAACGGGAATGTAGGGAGTCCGTGTATATATTATTATAATATTTCTTTGTATGTTGTTGCTATTAAGCTCGGAAAACTTTGCATGCGTTTTCAGAGCTAATTAGAGAGCACATATTATTGTTTTAGAATACCTAACGACAGTGTAAATCTACAGTGTTGTAAACAATTTTATAATATTATCATTACACATCATAAACATCGTTTAAGGTTTTCGTCTTACCGCAATCAGTATCTTTTTCAATACGTCAAGCCTAATTGATGACAACGACTTGTAAGACTAATCTTTTGCTACGTGATGATTTTATAGTTGTTATTACGACACTTTATGATATAACAATTAAAGAAACATATAAATTTATTGCTATGTGAAGTTTTATAATAATATTATTTATAAAATAATTATACTTCCAGCTTACAATCGTCGTTTGCTTTAGTCAAGTCAAGCCAGTAATGAGTTAGTTTAGCTTCTAGGTCGAGTCTCGGTTTAAAGTCGCGGCCACATTTATTAAGTCACAGTGAATGGCATGACATTAACATACATTGATTAAACAGGTACATATTTTCGTAATTGCTTAGATTATGAATCACATTAAGCAGACAAACAGTCATTACGTATCTAAAGGTTAATCTGCTTTTAAGCGATTCAAAGCCTTTCTTCGTTCATGGGTGATAAGTTATCGAGACGGCGAGGATAATTCAAACGGATTAATGTCGGAAGCTCATCAAATGATACTACAGGTAATGACGGTGTTCCAAAAAATATACATAAACAGGCTTTTAATCATAGTACAATTAAATATAACCGTGCAAAACTGCAAATGCATGGGTCCACTCAATCATCAGTTACATCTTAAGTTACCATTACTAACAATGGTTCTTATGGTATTGAAGACATGAAACGGTATTTATGGAGGTTCATTGCACTCGAGAACTCGAATCCAGGTGGATCCAACATCTGCAAGGATTGTACTGAGTTCTTTCACTGGCATATCATAATCTGGTGTGAGTTCAGTATGTGATAGATACACTAGGGTATTATTCGGCTTTAGTACGGTATGCTACAGTCCAATTGAATGGTCTTAGTTGTCTGCACGCTACGGCTAAATATGAGCCTGGTTAATCACATACCGCTCCGTGCGAGTTGAGTGGGGCCGCGTCCTTGGATAAAAAGGTACAGGAATAGACTTCACGCTGACCTAATGCGTGTTGCGCAATTCGCACGCCCTACACGAGTACTGTGAACATTTTTAACGTGTGATTTTCGCCATTATGATTTTACGTAAAGCAACTAGTAATTTATATTTTTGATATATGAACACGAGTTTTTTGTGTTTTTTGATAAATTTTAATTAAATATTTGCTTTTTTATTTTATGCAATTTCCTAATAAATAATACATATTCAACTAACTACCTTACTCAAGGATATATTAACTTGTATCGTTATAGTTAATTCTGGTAGTTGTAGTCAACTTGCTACAATTTAAAGACGTATCTAGGTAACCATAAAAATACTTCACCAAGACGAAATATCTCTTCATGTATAATATATCGCAAAGTTGAAAATAATATGAGCGTATTATATGGTTGCGAAACCCACTTAAATGCGTGCCTGACGTGCACTTGACCGGTTTTAGTTTTAATTCTTTGCTTTTACATGCAGTTTCAAAGCGATGAAAAACGTAATTTAAATATTTATAACTATACAGCAATGTAGAAAGTCAATAAATTGAATTTATTGATTATTTTTATTAGGTAGATCAGTTGATTGTTGAATTTCTGAAAATCACGACTAATGAACGGAGGCTGTTTTTTAAATTTTATTGCAAGTCAATTTTTACCTGTATCCACTATTTATAATATTACTCATGCATTATGAAATATCGCATATCTCGAATATTTCAATTTAGTTCAAAATTTATGTTATCAAAACAAAACACGTAGCTTACAAAAACGTAAATTCAAATCAATCATTTAATTTAACCCCATGTTGTATATGTAGCTAATACAAATATAGCAGATATACGATCACACACATTTGAAAGTAGGGTACGAATGTTTATAGACTAAGATACTGAGTCTGTTTTCTCTTGCACGATGTAGTAGATTAATAATTTGTTTATAGAAACACATCATTTGAAAAACAGTATGGTTTTGTACTTAAACTACAAAATTGAGGTCGGCGAAAATGATATCTGTTTTTTATACGATTTCAACATATTGCCAGGTACAAAATTTAAATATACACATAACGAAATTAAACTTTGTTAAGTTTGCCAATTTAATAACCATCTGACCACAATCCAAGTATTTCCTGATCGATTTTCTTATAATCTATACATAGATGTAACTAGTTTTCTGCCCACGGTTTTGCCCCCGTCGTCGTAGAATTCTACCTTCATCTATCATGTTGAACGACTTCGCTATTAATTACAAATCTACCCCGGTCCCTTTTCGAAATTCGGTTTCGGTTTCGGCTCTCGATTCCACTTATTTTAAAATCGGCGTAGTTCTCTATAATAGTGCAAAATGCGGACGAAGTCAAAAACAAATGCTAACATAGATTGCATAAAATATTCTACATAAAAAAGTACATATATTATAAAATATCACTAGTTACATAGATCTCATTGAATTCTATAAGCTGCATTAACCAGTTTTTACTTTTATTTGATTTGTAATCTCTTTAGTACCGAAACAAAGTCAAAAATGATAATCTTTAGCTATTCCCTAAGTTCAAGTATATTTTGTGCAAAAGTGGTTTGTAAGTTTCGTTTTCTGATTTAGAAATTTCTGGCAAATTTATATAAGATTTTCAATACATTTTTATGCTCAATATATTTGTCAATAGGAATAATATCGCAATAGGGCGTAAATCGCTCTTTATTAGACACAGTTTGTAAAGACAAGTTATTCGGAAATTATCTTCTCCAAATGTCCTCAAAATTTAGTTCTTTATTGTTTAGTACTCCTGATAACATATATAAAAGCACCTAGATTTTTTCGATTTCCGCCGTTACCGTGAAAGGATGCCCCGTCAAAAACCTTAGCGAAAACGGCCCCCGTCCCCCGGCGCCGGCGCCGCCGCGGCGTGCCGTGGGGTGGCACATCGCGCGTTATAATCGAGCATTTTTATCGCGCCGTATCATTTCGGCCGGCCTTCCAAATAAGCTCATTTATAACGCGGCCGCTGAACAAAAACAAAACATTTGAATAAGGAGAGCATTATTTATCGCCGGCCCAATGAACGCCGTTAATGTGATTTTTAATAAAAACACGCCGCCCAAACTCGCAGCGCGCGGGGCATGTATCATCGACATTATTTTTTTTTTTCGCCCACTTGTTATTGCCATTTATCCGAAGCGCGAGGAACGGTTGTAACGTCAAAAACAACGGCCGAACGAAATGTATTACTAGTTCGGCGGACAGCTGCGGCGGAAGCCGGGGGCGGGAGAGGGGGCGGCGGGGATGTTTTGCTGGTGACTACTTCTTATGTATTACCCGTCACTTTCTGTCTAATAATTTAAGATCGCTGTTTCCGTCTCGACTGTTTCACGCTCTTACGGCGGGTCGCGCCGTAAGTAAAAACGGTAAACGTAATACGTAAGGGGCCGTTCATAAATTACGTAAGAGGTTTTGAGGGCTAATTTGACCCCCTCTCCCCCTGCTGTAAGACATCATAAGATTTCAACTACTCCCCCCTACCCCTTAATAAGAAATTTTCGTAAGATATGTGCGTATTAATAAAATACAACTCCGTTATTTCTATAAATATTTTTTATTGCCATCTTACTATTATAAACATCATTAACTCACTTGAGTAACATTAATCGTATCAACCTATCACAGTTTTGACCAGGATTAGTTGAGTGAAACCAAAGGTGTTGAAAAATCTTGATCATAAATCAAAACTCTAATTATCATTTATCCAAGGACTGACTAACCATTCAGATATTGATTCAATTACCGGAATGACTGATTCCTTGTGTTCTTCCTGAGGCACTTCAATTTTTTCAATATCAATATCTTCATTGTCGTACCATTCTATATCAAGGATATTATTATTGTATGATGTAAGACACAGACTCCGTCCAGCACGACGATGCAATAATTTGATAGGTCGAAAATTATCAGTACGAGCACACTGGTACTTGTGAATTGATTGACGATGGATTTTCACATTTTTATTTGATGCAAAGTACAACCCACACGTTGGACATGTACGTGCAATCAATTGCGATTGAACCGTAGGACAATAAAAATCGTATGGTGTTAAAATAAAATCTGGGCGGCTAGGAATTCCAATGTTTAGAGATAATTGCACAAATAAAGGACAAAAATTAGCATTTGCTTGGTCTTTAGGAAGTGGTATATCTAAAGTTTGCGTTTGCCGAAGAGGATAAGGTGGTGGGATAAATCCATCTGGTAACATCATTCGCAAATTACTTCGTAATTTTCCGCAGCAACTAAATTCTGTGCATTTACTAATTTGCAGTAAAGACTGAGATTCTCTTACATGTCTACAGTACCAATCAGGAGTCCATTCCACTAAACTTTTATCAATATTATCACTAGCAGGATCTACGTATTCAGCAACAACTGGCTTATCATCAATAATTAGTTTACTCTATATTTGCGCTAAAATATTACCAGCCATTTTAAAATTTTTGAGTTCAAGTTCGTTATCAATTGTACGTCGCTGATCATCAAGATGATTACCAAAAAAATCATACAGTAAGATAAGTCCAGATAATTGATGACTCAATGGAGCCATTCTACGCTCTACTCGATTGAAGCAACTTCTTCCTGGAGCGTTAGTGATAATAAATATAGCATCAAGATCAAATTTACGAAAGTGGGAAATAGCATGAAAGATGACTTGAGGAAAGCGTGGATTTTCATCAGGTCCTCCGTCAACAGTCATAATTATAACTGGTTTTATACTATTATAGTCTGTTTTGGCCAGGGATTGAAATTCTGTTAGCTCCATAAGATGTTCTAAATCGATACTATGAGTGCGTGCAGATGATGATGAATGTTTTCCTGATCTGATTGCAACGTACGTAGGTCCACTGTATGTCACTACTTCAGGTCTGCCCATTCCATCAGTGTTAATTTCAATGCCAGCATATACTGTAGATATTAATTTATGTTTTCTGCCACTGCCACTACCCAGTCGTGATCTGGTAGTCGTACTCGATATTCCATATGCATCAGAAAGGGTGCTTGTTTTTCAGCAGTTTTACCAATTGGAATGCGCGCTTTGTCGTCCTGTGACAAGAAGAAAACCTGAGCAGGCCCAAGCATTGAGGCGAGACTCGATAGCCCGGATAGAAGCAGTGCAAAATTTACCATCGGGATGGCTTTTGTGTTCATCATTTGTTGCTCTCGCTAGTTTTACTGGAACTGTTACTACATGTTTTTTCCTTGAATTGTAGTAGAACATCTAGGTAAAAGACGAAGATACGTAGCACTTCGTGATAGATTGAAACCTAACGCCTCTAGTTCTTTGACCAAGTCATCTAGAGTTCTACAGCTTCTTATCATTTCAGTTCGGCATTTCTCATCTGCACCACCTCCAAAACTAGCAATTTCTGCTAAAACTTTCAACAGCTCAGGTTGTGCTTCCTCCAAACGAGGGCGACCAACTGTCTCGTGCACATTTAATTGTTGTTTTACAACTGGATTCTTAATAACGTCTTTTATCAATGCCTGCCTTTTTTTTCTGAAACTTTTTTGATATTCAGCGTTTCGTTTTTTATTAGCAAGTTTGTTTTTTAGCTTCATCGAGTTTTTTTTGCATTTCAGTGATTTCTTGATTGATCTTGAGCCCTCCAAGACCAGAATCCCGACGTAAAATACTTGTATTTGATTCACTCTCCACCAATGAAATTTTTTTTCAATTGCATCTTGTGCTGGAGTAGGATGACATGTCAATTGTGATTTATCAGGAATCGTATCTTTCGAATCAGCCTGTGCGTCGTATCGACTCTCGAGTGCATAATGCCACAGAAGAATCATCGAGTTTTGTTCCATCAAAGTAAGAGGTCCTCCAGATACATTTTGCTGCAAGAAATGATTTTGATTATAGCTTAGCATACACAGCAAAATATGCGTAACTTATAAGTTCATTTAAATAGAATTTTACATATAACAATTACTTAAAATAATATTAAAACATTGATAACAATATTTTGAACAATAAAATTTCCCTGTTTAAAAATATTGATTGAAAAAAAATTGAACAGAGGTCACTCAATGCAAATTGTATACCTATATATACATACCAAAAAATTGGAATTATTGAAAAAAATTCAAATATCTTCATTTTCAATTTTTTTCAATCTATATTTTTAATCAGGGTTAGAAATACAGTGCCAACTAACCTGTTTAAAAAACCGAGCATGTTGGTTTTTTTTCTTAGCAGCAAGCTGTTTTAAATCGTTTATTTTTTGAGATACAAATTTTCCGAAAGCATTGTCATCATTTTTGAAAACTTCTTTGTTGGTTGTCCAGAATAAATTAGACTCTTGTTGACAAATCTTTGGTGTTTTATCTGGGAAACCTTCTCTCCACGCTTTAAATAACAGTGGATGTAAGTATCCAGACATGTTAGATCAAATAATTATTCTAAAAGGAAATAAGGTATATTTTTGAGATTTCAAGTAACAGGGAAATCCCCGGTCAATGACAACAACAACGAAATAGTAAAAAGTGTAGAAGTACTGACAACATATGATTTTTGTAAGATTCCATACTGAGTAAGAGAGATAAAGCACAGGTGGCGCTATCCAATAACGCCATTTTTTAGCGCGAAAGTGGTGAAATTTTACGTAATATCACATTCTCTACCCTCCCTCCCTAAAGTAAGAAATTATAATATTTAGTCAATGCCCCCCCTCCCTTAAATATCTGACATAATTTATGAACGGCCCCTAAGGTTTGACAGATTGCCCATATATTATATGTCAAGTCTTACGGATTACGTTTAAGAAATACGTTTCAGTTAAGGTTGGGACTTAAGGATTATGATGAGATATACGGGACCTGGCCGTCTGTACGTCGTTTTCATCAGCGACTACTATTGGCAGTAGTCACTGAAGAAAACGGTAATAGTAATCAGTGAAGAAACGGTTAAAAGCGTTGCCTTCGTACCTAAAGTGCCAGGCTCGATTCTGATTTCTGGCAAATTGACCAATTAGTTTTTCGAGTTATCAACTTGAAATTAACGCATTCCACTGTGACTTCAAGTGCACGTGAATCATTGGCCTTAAACATTGTCATCGTATTAATGACAATGGTTGCTGGCGGTTTCAGACGAGCGGCGTTGAGTCAGCTTCAATGACTTGACGATTACGCCTTTCGTACTGAAGTAAAACGATTGTAAAGATTAAAACTATTAAAAAATACATCAGCATTCTAACCGAATCTAATAATCGACCCTAAAGATCCGGTTGCACTTACTTTCATGTATTATATGTGAGTGAAATATGAAACTGTATATTTTAATTGGTGTAGTACAAACGTGAAAAAAAATCCATAAAAGTAAAGCAATCTTAAGAATTTTCGCGAACGTAAAATTCGTGCACGTCTAAAAAAATGTAAAGGAATCGAAACTATTCAAATCGAAATCGAAACAAAAAGTAGTTACATTTTGCACGAAATTAAGATATGATCTACATTTCGAGCCATACTCTATTTTATAATAAACCATATCTATTATTATACAACATAACATTCAATTTTATTTTAATATTCTTGCATATCGTGAATTGTAGGTGTGTATAGAGTTCTACTTTTATCGACGAAACATGACGATATAACGTAAATAAAAATCCACCCTCCGAAATATAATTAATTATAATAACCTATATCAATCAAGCGAGTTCGTGGGGGATGGAGGGAGAGGGACATTGCAGATTTTTCAAAAGCCTAATTAAAAGAGGAGCCCGCCGCGTCACGTTCCATACACACGCGTTAATTACACGTCATTGTGGAAGTTTTTTTTTTATAGCGCAACATGTATGACGCGCGCAATTAGAGGCAGAGACAACGAGAAGACATAAAGCCGTCACACACAATACGTCCTCGACGAAATTCGCCGCGGGCGCGGTAGAAATTAACAAGGCGATTTACACTTGACACTACTTTCACGATGCTCACAACGAGTGCGAGTTCCTTTACGCTTTGGCATTATTGTCGTTTGTTTGTAGAATAAAGTATCTTTTTTTATTTCGCTATTATTTTTAATGTCATCCATGTTTAATATATGATTCACTATTGAGTAATAGACAATTAAAAGATTAAATATTAGTATTTTAAAATTTTGTAAAGTTTTATTGATTATTTTATTCAACTTCTCCAGACGAGCTATAAACAGCATTAACAGTATAATTATTAGAGTTAATAACAATTAGCTATCGAATTTATTTTTGAGATTAACATTCGCATGAAAAATAATAATTTAACAAAAAAAAACCGACTTCAAAACAAAAACTATTCCAAAACCAATTAATACTCCAAAGTAAAAAACTAATTTTGTATTCTTCTACGACTTAATAATTAACTTATTTTTCCTACTCATCAATATGTAGGTACGGTCTATGTTTGCCACGTAAAAAGGTAGGTAGATACCTATTCATTTTATTATTGTTATTTTTGAAGTCGCTGTCTATTGCTAGGTATATTGTAGTGTTTCCTTGGTTAACACCGACTTTAAAAATAACAGTAATTGTAACTGCATTATATTATCGTAATAGTTTGATTGACTTTTAAGTAGTCTAATATTTTTCATTTCATTTTACTTAGTAGAACTCTTAAAATATTTTGATCATTGCTTGTGATTCATAGATATGTTTTGAGTTAAATTTGAAGTGGGTAGGTAGTTACTTACCTTCTTGCGTGGTAAACACATAGATCGTTCCTACATATTGATGAGTAGAAAAAGTAAGTTGATTATAAGTTGTAGAAGAATACACAACTATTTTTTTACTTTTTAGTGTATATTAATTTGTTTTGGAATAATTTTTCTTTTGTGGTCGGTTTTTTTTTGTTAAATTTTTTGTTTATTTTTTGATTTTCAGTGAATCTAAAGTACACTAACTAATTTGTTTGAATATGGGTATACCTACTAAACATGCCGCTCATAGATCGTACCCTTACACTAAGCCGTTAAGGAGTTCCATTGATCATCATATTCGACTACGACAATTACTTGGCCATAATGACGTTACGGTAGGTGACTCAAATATCGGGATAGCCTATAAAGAGTATCGTTAATTTGCTCCTAAGAATTGAAGAGTTCCGTTACTTTGTCATGGATGCCATAATCAGAACCTAACTAAACTCTCATCAAACTACCATTAAATTACATCCTTTCCAATAAAAAAAGAATCATCAAAATCGGTTCACCCAGTCGACAATTCTGATGTAGCAAACATAAAAAAAATACAGTCAAATTTAGAACCTCTTACTTTTTTTGAAGTCGGTTAAAAATTAAGCCCATCAAACCCAATTTCTTGTGAGTCGTGTTAATAAGTAGACGTAAGAATAGTGGTAAATTTAGAGTATGATTTGATTAGTGATCGCATTTTTTATAGGATTAATATGAAATATGAAGTATACTTATATAGAGCATATTGTTTGGGAAAATGTGCTTACATCATTTCTAAGATGTCCTTTAGCTATAAGTACACTTTAGTTATAAGTGACTTGAAGATAAATGTCGGCAATGGTAGAATGAAAAATCAAGAGTGGAACGCCTGTGAGGCGATTATCGCGCCATGTGGAAACTGTCTACATGAAACAATTCTCGTATGAAACATAAAATGTCAAGAGAAACCACTATGTTCATATTTTCAATTTCTGAATTGTGACCATTGTCAACCGACTTTCATGTGAAAAGCGACGGGCAGTTTATATCATCCTGATCGATCTTCGAAAGGTTAAAGCGAGTCATTAGAAAATTGTGACATGAGACAATTTTGGCATTAAACAAAAAAATGTTAAACGAAAACATTAATACCGTATTCTTCATTTCCAAAGCTGTGGCAATTGTCAAATGGATTTTATGTGACACGTAACGTTTTAAGTTTCGAAGTATTTATTAATATTTTCATAAAAGCTTATTTAGAATATTAATGTTTAATAAATATAGAATATTAAATAGGCATTACCTTAAATATTATATTGGAAAAAGCATTCAATAAGGCGAATATTATAATATGACAACTTTGCGTAACCATTAACCTCCATTAAAAATAAATTAATTTGTTAAATGAATATATGCAATGAGTTAATTGTACCTTGTAAAATAAAGGATTTCTTTATTAATGGAGCTCCAATATATTATTACAGTGATTGCAAACTACTACATTCTGAAATTTAACTTAATACTCAATATAAACAGATAATTTTACCAAAAATTAATTAAAGTATTTGTACCAAAAGTACTTACTTTGTAACAATTAAATGCTTATTGAAGCATTGATTGTTAGGTAGTTTATTGAAGATTGTTAGGTAGTTTATTGAAACTACCTAACAATCTGAAAACAATTGACTGTTCAAACAGAGTATCAAGGAAAAAAAATTATAATCCGATTAGATTGAAGTTTAGTCTGTATTGGTTATTTTCCAAGCTTCGTTACTTTATTATTATAAGTTTCACGTAATAATTTTTACTTTGTGCTTTATATGGTAAACTTAATGTTGATACGAAGATAGTATATATTGTAGTAACTGAGCTAGATGCAGATAGCATGTGAGGTATCCGGCCCCTGTGCCCAGTCTCGCAAATTTGAGTTCCACTTGGGTTCCATCTATTAATTTAATTGTAAAAATAAAACAGGATGTTAGTTGGCGAGAAAGAAACGAGTGTTGATCGGGTCTCCTGCCCAGCTGTGAGGGTCACGATAGCGAATCAGGCGAATAGAACGTAAAAGTAATAAGCAATATAATATTGAGTGAACATTTGAACAACAAAATTAGTGAACAGATAATTTGAAGAACTGATCATCTCATCAGGAATCTTGTCGCTGTTAAGTATTTATTACGATCCTGGGCATCGAGACCCAACAAAGAGTACATCTGCGCTACAATATATTATAACTTTTGTATTTTCTGGTTTCGATTTACAGGTGTCATACATATAACCTATAGATTGTATATCCAGAAGCAAGTAAATAAAATAAAAGAAAAAACAACATTTTATATATTAAGCTATCAGTTATCAATGCTTGTTCGTTTGTTTATTTTTACACTCCACATAACGCCCTACAATTGAGCCTTGATTTTTTATAAGAATAGAGTGTTTATCTATAATTTTCCAATGATCCAACACATCCAAACCCTCTACACATTTTATAAATCCTAATTGACATATGTACCTTTCGTGATTCATTTTCATTTATCACTAAAACGAATAATAGTTGATCTTTTTAATCTATGGATCGGTTAAAAAAAAAAAACGTGAGCAGATTGAGAGCGCGATGACTGCTAGGCTATGAAACGATATCCATTCACCATATCTTTCAATCATTCGATTAGGAGATTATTTAAAAGAATTTTCGGAACAATAATGCAAAAAAAAAAATGGTAAAATTTAAATGCAAAATAAAAGTTTGAGAAGCGCCCTCGGCGCGTGGAGTGCCCTCGCTCGCTTCCTCATTTGCTCGCATTCGCCGAGTGGCCATTCTTTCTTTACTCTTTACATTGTCACCTCCTCATTATACATGACAATGGAAAATCCGATTTCATCCGCGCAGTATCTTAACACCGAGCAGCAATTTGCTTAATGTCTGCATTTGCCCGTCTGCGACACGGAAGCTTCGTTGAACAGTTCGATAAAAATAAATACTATATGAAAAAATAACTACACAATTATTTATATTGTGATGTTTTTAAACTAAGTATATTGTGCCCACAGTTCCGAACTTATGAAAATAAATGCGGGCAGTAATGAATGTTAATAGGCTGAAATGTGACTAAGAAAGAAATAATAATAAACGATATTCGATGAGAGTTATTAACAACGAAATTATGAATTTCATAGATAATGGCTGAAGTTTTGACACCGACTTATTATTTAAAACCGGCTGCTGTTTTACAATTCATTATTCGTTAGCTTTCGGTGAAATCGTACTTTGTGTTTTTGTAAGGTTCCGTACACAAAGGGTGTCAAAGGGACTCCATTACAAAGCCTCCGCTGTTCGTCTGTCTGTCGGTATGTGTGTCTGTTTGTCTATCAACGGATTGTATCTCATTAATCGTAATAGGTGGACAGGGGAAATTTCAACAGAGTATGTATTTCTATTGCCGATGTATCAACAAATAATAAAAATAAAATAAAGATTAAAAATGGAAGGTGTTCCCGTAAGAAATTTGTTTTTATTAACGTTTTCTGTTAAATCTTAATATTTTTTCTTGTTTATCAACAACCGTTTAAAAGTATATAGTGGTCAATATTGCACGGTGGTGAGGAGCCCGTCGTGTGCGTGACTTACACTGGCCGATTTTTTATTTTTCTCCAGTAATCAGATTATAAATAGTATTTTTTATTGGCCCTTGATGATAAAGTTAAAAAATAGTGGCCTAGCTAATAACGAACATGCAAAAAATTGAGAAGACATTTCACCATCGTAACCCGATTCTCACTGTTCATAAAAGATCTGACTCTTCCAAAAGATAGCTTAGCCATGAAAGATAATTTACGTTTTTTAATTATTTCTAATGTACATATAGACACGTTCAATAATCACTAATCACAATTTCATTATATTTATGAGCGTATCGAACGACTTTTAATAGGGGTCGTGCGTCCAGGTTAACACGCCGACTGGTGATTTACATCTTTTCGGTAAAAATATTACACTGTAACATATGCTTTAATGTTTATTTATTTTATTTAAATTTGTTTTTTAGACATTTTGCAATAACTTAATCAATAAAGTACGTAAGGTCGTAACCGTAAAGTCAATTACTAGTGCTATATAAATGTTTTTCGCTATGTAGCTGTGTTGCTTTATGGCAAAATGTATAATACTCGCACACCTTCATTACGAATAACGTGGTCAAAGGTGCGACTTGCCTGGAATATCACTATGTTTACTTAGTTATTTCAATATTTTGCTTCTACTATATTTCTAACATACACGAATGTAAATAATTTTTTCATCGTTTGAATCGTTTCTGTCTTCATATATGATTGAAAATTACATTTAATAATTGTTCTCTTTTTTATAATAATTATTTAACTAGCTATTGCAATAGTTTTGTCCGTTTCATGGATAGATTTAACACCAGAGTGCGCGTCAGCATTAGTGATGCCTCTATATTTCGTATACAATCCCTATACTTAATTTATAAAATGTGAATATCCACTTTTCTAGTACCTATTCCGCATCCAGATCATCATCAGATCGGCGTTTGTCAATTCGTCTGTGATAACTTTTTCCTCAGTGTAACCTAAAAATTTTCTGGCGTTACAGTTACGATAATGACCTATATATGCGTTAAATATTTAAAACTTAAAAGGAAGTTGGAAGCATAAAAGTACATGTGAATTGTCTATGTTCACAGTCTATGATTTTGTCTATGTACTTTCGGCTCTCGCTTGTCAGTGCCCTAGTTTCAGAGACACTTTAACGTCAACTGCCGACCGCAAAGGAACATTTGTGCAATAAACTTGTTATGCCGTGCCACGATTGAGTTTTCATTTCTATAGCGTCTAATTACAGTCCGCTCGGCAAATAATATTAATATCACCAAGAAACGGAATGGGGAAAAATATACGGCTTCTTGGTCCACTTGCATTAACAATAAATTATATACCGGTTTATATAAGTTTGTCCATAGCCCATTTAAATTGTATTTGTTTTAGGGTTGATTGGCTATTCATTAATAAATATTTAATCTTTAATGATGAAAATCAATTTTTTTTTTCAGTAAAGAGAAAGAATTTCTCAATTCAACTCTATTAGTTTTTAATGTTGTTAGCTCAGAACTGCATCCTTTATTAACTGATTTCGATACACATTTTTTCATTTAAGAAACTGTACTTCCAGGCTAATCAGATGTTCGTTAGAACTAAGGTCTGATGAGGAGATCCATGAAAATAGACGGAACTTCACAAACATTTGTCACATTGTACAATGTTTGTTATATGGACGTATTTTGGGTAGGAACTCCGCCTTTTTATCTCAGAAAATACCATACGATGAAGTTATGCAAGTTATGTTCATCGTGGTGAAGTTTCAGGGAACTCTATACTCCAATATTATACAGAAATCGGTCCAGTACTTTCATAGTTATGTCGAAAAGCAGCAGGACTTTTTTTGTACTGGACAGAATCTGTTCTGGCCAAAACGTAACTAGCTTAATATATTATGTTACAATTTCGGCCAATAACAATATAAACAAAACATAAAAATTATTTCTAATCCATTTTTAAAATAAATTAAATATTATTAAAATTATTCCTAGTAAGAATGAGTTACGTAAAAAAAACATGAACTTAACGATTTTTTTTTATAAACACGAAGAAACGTAGGTAAAAATTATGCTACTTATTATATTATTAAGATAAATAAAAAATTTAATACTTGCTTAGGGGTTTGGTTTTGTTTATTACTCCTTTAAAATCACTATTCAATTATTCGTTAATGATGATTAATATTGAAAGAGCAGCAGACCAATTCTGTAAACTTATGACCACTCAGTCGATATCTTTATGACGTCAAAATTACCTAAGGGTGAGAAGGTTGACGAACGAACGCGCGTTGTCATGACGTCATAACGATATAGATTGAATTGTTTTAAATTTACGAAATTGGTCCACTGAATCGATGGTCAACGATAGGTTGCCTGTTGCACGTTGGCGCATGCACACGCGTATAGCGACTGTTTTATTCCGTTTGTTGCCACGACATAAATATGTAATTTCTTATGCATTTTGGTTGTACACCTCCAGAATATCTAAATTTTCATTAGCGGTCTCTAGTATAAGATGATGGTTTGTCAAGGCACCGGTAGTGACATCAGTGAGGACGATTATGTTTAAAGGAGTCTTATCTGAGTAGTTTAAAAACGGGATTGAATCAATTTCAATTGCTCATCGGCTTATCGTCACTGAATGTGAGTTTTTAGCTTGGATAGTGGTTAATTGTATCTCTGTGATAGATTTTTATGGTGGTACATGACTTCATTTGTTTAGTAGCTATTGATAAGTTTTAGTGTTAAAACATAAAAAATTGGAAACAGTTTCACGGAACTTCGACGTAGAACTGAAGCCTTGATTTAGAAGTATTTAATTATTTTTTTTTTTTTCATATCAATAAACGTGAGTTTTGAAATTGTGACTTACTGTAATATTAGTGAATTCATTTTTTTTATTTAATTATAATGGCACTGAATTATATTGTATTGTAAGTGCATATAAAAGAGTACAGTCTCAGATATATTATACAATGAAGCATCGTATGAGAGTAAAAAAAAATGTTGAAAACAAGCAAATTCATGGATTTTTTTTTAATTTTCAATAATGATTATATATAAGTTTCGATCAGTGGTCGAATATTAGTTAATATAAAAGTACCATAAAGTTGGGTTAAATAAGTCTGCAACAAAACCATTTATAACGATAATACCCGATGTCGTGACTGCATAATGCCCGATTAGGTCTATAAGTAGTCATCATTGCAAAAATAGTAAGTGGTTCAAGAAACCCAGAAATATTAAATAAATAACGAAGTATAAAATATAAATAAAGTCATTTTGAACATATCATGTCTCCAATCGACAGCACATAGTGATAATCCCGTATAGTGACTTTACTTATGTATTTTTGTTGGCATTCGCGTCCTTCTTATTGGTCAGTGGGCCAAATTTTCTCGTTCTTATTTAGACTTGAACATAGAAAAATAGAGCTGTCTAAAGCAATGTTGACCACAAATTTTAAAGTTTCACTTACATGAAAAAAATACGTACAGTTTTAAGAAAGACCCGACGGTTCTTTCAAAAGTCAGTTTCATACACAAAATATTCTTTACCTTACTTCTTACAAAAATACCGTTAAATCACTGACAATGCTTATATTTTGTGAGTTCTTTTGGTGAACGTGTAACATGTGATGACCCACTTCAGTGCATGAGTCTCTAAAAATCACAATTCCAGCACTGGTATGGATCAGTTAGTACTGTGATTTGATGTTCCACGTCGGGAACTACAAGTGTTGTTGAAGATTCCGCTGTCATACCAATCTGATCATCGAAAAAGGTTCATGAAAGGTTTATATACGTTTCGATCTTCGAATAAGTTACAAAAACATAGACCAAGTTTTCGGGCTGAAAGTTTCGTTTTTCGCAGCTATCCGTGAATACTCGTATTATTCCGCTGGTTCGTTCGTGACTGTTATTAGACGGCTTATGACGTTGCGATAGAAGTTCGTTTTATATATGCCATCATCTGTATGTTGCTGTTATAATGTTTATCTTTATTGACCGTATACACCACGACATTGCAGTCAAATTTCTACGTATTACGTATTTATATTATATTTTCTTAGATTGAATATTAAGATCTTTTTATCATTCCATTGCTGAGGGATACCCTCCGACAACCTTTTTTAGTTCAAATTGAAGGACTTCAACCTTAAGCCTGCCATGCTGGCCCGCACGATTTGGAGTATACGAATGGTATTATCATTGTCACCCATGCAACGACAACGTCCACGACAGACGGCTTAATGTGTTCTCCGAAACACATAGCGAGTATTTAAATTTGACCTAGTCAAAAGCTGGCCAATCGACTGAGAATCGAAATTGATATCTTCTGGTTTGACAAAAAAAAACTCTTAACAGCTGAGCCACCACTACTCCTGATTCTTAAAAAAATTAATAAGCATTTGAACTTATAAAATCGGATTTCATCCGGAATAGGCTTAGATACCTTTACGTAACAGAAATTACCAGAAAACATGTATACATGCGACGTATACATTCAACGAGAAATCGAATCAAAAAAAAAACTGTCAAAAACCGAATAAAAGAAAACACCCTCCCTCTTCGATGTTCCGAGTAACATAAAAGGAAATCGTATTCCTGCGCAATTTTAGTTAACAAGAAGGAAATGTTTTTGGAGTCGCGACAAGGGGGAGGCGGCCCGTTCGGTCGATGGCGTGAATTAAGAAAAAAACTTTCCGAAATGAGTTAGCAATTATGGCTAACATAAAATTTGCATCACCGTATAATTTAACAGCGGCGACGAAGCGGCCGGAGTGATTTTGTCACCGCCGCGCTAACAATTTACACTGTTAGTTTCTAGTGATTTTGAAACAATTTTTGAGAATTTAGTTGGAACTTGCACACATCAAAAGCTTTTCGTGTAATGTTCACATAAATAATGTTGCCTTTCAAGTTTGCGACTTGAAACCGCCTATCGTCTACTTATTTTGTATATTTTTAAACATATAAATACGGTTTTTATATCTACAGTTGATAGTATTTTTTACAAATAGGGATAAGCAAGGCGTACAGTGCAACGCACGAAATTTTGCCGCTCTGAATTGCCTGCGAATTATGCAATGTGAAGGTTCTACGCTCCCTTACTCTTCCTTCTCCACCGCGTTCCTATGGTACGCCATTGCGACGCTTTCGTGACGAACTTCACAACGGCAAAGTTTCATGCGTTGTACTGTACTTGTGTACAACATTTTACAGTGTACGAATAGGTGTATAAAATAATCAATAAAACGATGAAATAAACAATTATGACACGTGACTGTATTTTCACGAAATAATAACTTCATAACATTTCTTTTTACATTTCACAATCGTTAATGTTTTTACACATACTATCAATACAATTCTGTGAAAATGTTTACAATGTAATTGTGACAATGTGTATGAGATATAATAGTTATGTTCGTGTCGAAAGAACAGTTATTTCAACCACTTCACTATTTTTATAATAATATATGAAATTAAATATCATCGAACAACGAGAAAAAATGTATTAAGAATTCGTAATCGAGAATCGTCTCAAATGAAAATGGTATTATAAAATTTTCCAATATTAAGACGACGAAAATCCATGGACACAACCAACTAATAGTTTTATATTTATTGTAATTAAATTTATATACATTTATTATATGCATATATATTTTATATTCTTTTTACAGGACCGTATTGATAACATGTAATAAAAACAACTAAATGTAAATATGCTTTCCTCAAGTTTTTTGGTCGTTCTCCTTGAAGGAAATCTGTCTTTTGAATGAATGGTAAATTTTTAAAATGTAATTACATGGTTCAAGTGTTATAACTAATGAAATAAAGATATTTTGGACTTGAATTAAAAAAAAACTGGAGATATCGATAAAGTTTCCTATTTAAAGATATTTTTAAAACGCCTTCCGATATCAATTGAAACACTAAAACAGTTGATTGTTATGACTTTTTAATTTAAAATTCGTCATCGTTTAAGTTAAAAAACGGTTTCAATTCTGACTTTCAGTTCAGTTTCAGTTTTCAGATTTAAAAGTGCATTAGAATCTCTACGACGAGCATGCAAAGTCCGTATTTGCTTGCGACTAGTTACGAGTTACATAATTTGTATGTAAAGATGTTCATTTTAGTGACCGATAGAGGCGTTCTACTGAATTTATTAGAATTTATTCATACGACCGCTATTAAATATAGCTTATAGAAAATTCTTGGTAGAATTTCAGGTTCACATTTATCGAACAGTTTCATAGATTGTGGCCGTGGAAAGTATGAGGTGATATTACTCAGCGTTGGAAGCAATACTTAGGTGTATAAAAAACCCGGCGTTCAGCGTCCCGCATATAGTGTCGGGCCTACAACTAACACATAATAATTGCATAACATCTAAATGGTTGCTATTACCCATCCGATATATTATGTTACTATTACGAAGTCAATGTTAATGATAACGCCACTACCGAAGGGTTCGCGGCCTAGAGGAGGCAGGGGGAAGAGGTGAACGGGTGCGAAATAGGAGGTCAGGGGGGGGGCGCCCCCCACCCCCGCCTGATCATTTATAATGCCAAAATGTTTTAATTAAGATGCTGTAAAATGTAATTTACATGCAAATTCGGTTTATGTTAATGTCTGGTATATCTGTGGGTGCGACGCTCGGGCAGGAAGGGGCGAGTGGGTGTTGCGGGCGGGCGGGCGGGGGGCGCGTCTAATTTTGCGACAGTGTACTCGCGTCATTATCTTGGCTCTAATGAGAAATCTGGCGACGGCTTGCTGTTTGCATAATTAAACGCAGGCAGGCCCGTCGCGCGCGCCGCGCCGCAGCCGGGGCCGCCGCCGCCGTCCGCGATCGGCTGCTGATAATTCTCCAATGATTGCGCCGCCGCAACTCAACGGGACGAGATGGGACCCCATGGGCTACGGCCTCCGGTGAGAATGAAAAAGTTTGCTCCTGTCATTATCGCTATAAAATACTGATCTACAATAAAAATATTTTTTACGTAGTTCACGTAAAAAATATTTTTAGGTAAGCTCATAATAAGTGTGAGCTTTAGTATCTATTTGATAGAACACGTTTTTAGGATCAATCCAATATATTTATAAGACTAGAACGAAATGCAGTCGAACTGTGCTTGTTTTTAACACGCTTTTATAAGCTTGGGCTGTATGTTTGTATGTATGTATGTATGTAACTATGTAACGGAATCTTTGAGCTTAATTTTCACCAATTTCAAGAAGTCTGATTAATTTGAAACTTTGCATACGTATCAAGGACGAATGACAATGCTATGATTTGATAACAGTTTCCCATTATCCTTATTAGGACTGCCAGGATTAATATAAGCTTGGGTTGTATGTATCTATGTATGTAACGGAAGCTTTGAGCTTAATTTTCACCAATTTCAAGAAGTCTGATTAATTTCAAACTTTGCGTTCGTATCAAGGAGCAATGACTATACAATAACTTCATAAGTTTATCCTCTTATCCTGATCAGGATCGCCAGGATCGAACAATTTCGTCACGTATCGTCTGCGTGAGAGCAAGTGGCTTATTACTGTTACTAAATTCTATTACTGTTTAGTAATAGAATTTAGTAACAGTAATAAGCATTATTAATAATTCAACTATTGTTGCATTGTTAAAAATTACAATTTTTTTCCAATCAACCGAACTAAAAAGAGAAAAATAATCCTTAATATGAACTCAAAAAATAATGAACAATGACGAAAAATACTAGTATTATTGTGGAAAAATCGTGGAGCGCTTTGTGCCACATTTTTCGTGTGTAGAGCAACCCACGCTTTTTCCACAATACTACTAGTATTTTTCGTTATTGTTCATTATTTTTTTGAGTTCATATTAAGAATTATTTTCACTTTTAGTTTAATGTTTTCAAAGCGTGTTTTTAGTTTTCAACTATATTTATTCAATACAATAAAAAGTTTGTATAACCATCTAAAATGAATGGCTGGCAGAGACAGAAAATTCATTTCTGATTTCACAGTACGGTTGTGGTCGAAAACTAGCATTCAGTCATTTTTATGCGATATTTGGGGTAGACAAAACTACTAGCCATAGACGAGTACGTGTTCAGTGCCGAGATCGGTCTGTATGTGCAAATATTTAACTTTCCCGGCACAAAAACTTTCCATTCTGACGATAGACGGCCGTTTCAGACTAACGCCCAGATGTAGTACGTGTGCGACCGAATAATATTACAAACGAAGCGGCCATCCGTCTGAGTAAATTAGAGACGTCATATAATACACGTTGCTGAGCGGTTGTCTTAAACTTATAAAATCTACATAAATTTGCTTTGTATGACAGTTGATGAACTACATCGATCCGCTAAGCTGCTCTGTATAGTTCGGATTATTCAAATTATTTGTTTTTGCGCCACGGCCCTCGAGCGAATGGTGGCGTATTGTGTTAACTTTAATCAGAAAGTCAAGTATTTATTAACGAAATAAGAAAAAACATCAACGAGTAACTACTTAGTATCTATTAAAGTCGTTTTCCATAGAGTCCGACAGTCTTGTGCACTAATATGGTTGAACGACACTGACTACGAAATTTCGTCTTTCATATATTTATATTAAATATCTTCAAACAGTCATATAGTGTCGAAATAATAGCAAAAACAATGGTGGGTTCATTCGAATGCAAATACAACCAGTGTTGATATTCGAATATAAGTGACTTTGGGAGTAATCGTAATAAATTGCTTTGTTTACAAAATGGCCAGATTGTATTGAAACCAACTTTACTGATATTTGTATCAAAACAATATTGGATTACTTAGTCCAATAAAATCTCCAATTAAACATGACCTCACCAGTTTTGGCGCAATATGTAAAATATGTTCGAAATTACATAAATAATAATAATATAAAAGAAATTTTAATTTAAATTGACGGGAAAGGGATGAATTAAAAAAAAGAGTTGAAAAACACGTTTTTTCAAAATAACTCGATAACGGTGAGAAATATAAAAAAAGGTTTCAAATAATAGTTGTAGGAAAAAAAATTCTATACAAAAAAGTGTCTTTTCAATCTTTCATTATCTACTTTAGTTTCGTTGCAAATAATTAAAAACAAAATTGTCTCATTGTGAACTATTTGCATAAATATTATATTATTATTTATACATAATTATTTATTATTATTAATTTACATGCAATTTGGACTAATATTGGACTGATTATTTAGCTAGATAGTTCGCATTATAAAATTCGTAAGTATAATATTGAACTTAGTATCACAAATTTGGTTGATTTTTAGCTTTTAGATTATGCACAAGCTCAAAAATATATATCACACTATAGGTTACTTATATGCAACAAATTGTAGAATACGATTTTGCCTATATTGTCGGCATTAATGCAATACTAATTTAAATCTGTATGGGACAGATAAACATATTTCGTAAACGATAGAACAGTATCATTTCCTCGGGACAAGTTTGGTTATGTTATTTTTCCATGCGTCGGTTGGAGGAGAGAATAATTCTGTAAGAGGACTTAACTTCCGAAAAAAGTGCCTCAGGCCTTATTCAAAGTTCAGTCAGGGCTGGCTCTTATTCCATAACAATAATAAGACAAAGACCCAGCTTTAGAGAGGAAGACAAAGACCCAGCCTTAGGGAGGAAGGTCATGATCCCCACTTCCTCTCTTAGATACGCTACTGGTTAGACATTACTTTACCCAGGAACTAAATGGGGTGGATAGAGTATCATCTCGGTGAAGTAAATCAAGATGTATGAGAATAAACACCGGTCGATTCTTTGTAAATGCTTGAAAATAGGATTATCTACGGGGTAATAATTAAGGAATACCTAGTCTTACTCCTCAATCGTCTTGTTTGTTTGTGTTAATCGTTCTACAATCGACCTAAAATTCCGTGAAGAACTGTGTCTACAACGTACCAGCGAGTATATATGACACATCGATGAGTATTAAATGCTTTTCTTCAGAACTCATTTCATACTATCAGAAAACTCTATATTAATTTTAGGAAAAAGATGCGACAATACATAATTGCATATGCTTTAAAGATTCACTCTTACTTAATTAATTAATGTCGTATGTATTTACAGAGAGTGGTACTCACGTTGTGTAAAATGATTGGAAATGGTGTTTGGCTTTGTTTGCTTTCTAACATACAAACATTGCAAGAGAGCGTTGGCGGAGTGCTGTATTTTAAATCAAGACACGAAAACAGTAATATTTTAGGTCCATTTCTGAATTTTGCAACGCAACGATCATCAAATCAATCTAAGTCCTTTTATGTGTTGTCTAACTTAGGCTCTTCTAAAAATTTAGGTTTATGTTCTATATCTTAGTTTTATAAATGTTAGATTTACTTTGTTACGTAAATCATGAAAACATTGACTCTCTCGAAATATCTACCACAATGGGGTCCCTCCCGAGACCCGATTCTGGTCGGCGGTCTGCTATGACTTCATTTGTTGTGGTGATTCCTGGAAGCCACTTGAACGAATACCCATAGAGCAGCCGAATCAAATCAAATCAAATCAAAAATATCTTTATTTCGTAGGTAACAAAAACACATTTGAAATACGTCATTATGGCATTCTTTTGGTATTAACATTAACACCCGTTACGAATGCTGATTCATTTTTCGGTTTCGCTCAAAGATACATGATAGATAGTCAATGAAATTAGCATAACATTTTAAAATTACATGAAACAGCCTCTTAGTAGATCAGTTCAGTCCCACGGGTTTTTTCGTTAATATATTCAGATACGCCATAATATCTCTCACCACATAACTTTTTTTAAATGAAAGTTTAAAATTTTGAATTTCAACTGAGACTTTATTACAAAAGCGCATGCATGACCCTTAAACGATTTGCTAACTTTGCTGAGTCTGATTTTATGAGCAGTAAGGTCATTCTTACGTCTACTGTTAATATTATGAATGTCGCTCATTTTATAGAACGATTTTACATTTCTTTTGACGTATACCAGGTTTTCATATAAGTATTGTGACGGTACAGTCAAAATATTAATTTCTTTAAATTTTTTCGATGATAAGTGCTGTTGGTCTCAAGTTATAAATGGCACAAATAGACCACTTCTGCAGCACAAAAATTGTGTTTACATCAGCTGCATGACCCCATAATAAAATTCCATAGATCATGAGACTATTAAAGGAACTAAAATAATCTTGCGCTGACTTCATTTGTAACCTACCGAATTCTTTTGACTGCATATGCTACAGAATTAAGTTTTTTTGCCAATTTCGTTATATAATAATTCCACTGTAACTTATTATCTAAATTCTGGCCAATAAATAGGATTGTGTCCACAATATCCAGTACTTCGTCCCTGACTATTATGTTTGTATGTCGATGAATTTAGTATCAGACAACGAAAGTTTAATTATTTTTGTTTTCTTCTCATTGAGCAAAAGATTGTTAATTATTAACCACTCGACTACTTCTGAGATAGTACTATTTACTTCATCAATATCTGCTTGTTGTCGATAACCTTAAAAAGCAAGGAAGTATCATCAGCAAACAGTACAATCCCATGCTCATCCTTCACGAAGTGTGGTAGATCATTATTGTAAACTAAAAATAGAAATGGCCTAATAACTGAACCCTGTGGCACACCCATACTGACTGCAGATTCCGAAGACCTCTTACTATTACTAACAAGACTCTTAAGTCTGCCACTCAAATATGACTCCAAAAGTCCAAGTGAAAGATCCCTGATGCCGTAGTAAGGTAGTTTCCTTATTAATGTATCATGATGAACGCAATCAAATGCCTTGAATAAATCACAGAAAACACCAATTGCGTATCGTGACTCCTCTCAGGCATCAAAAATGTGCTGGATGAATTCAACACCGGCTTCGTTTGTTGAGCGGCCCTTTGTAAATCCAAACTGTTTAACGTTCATGAAATTATTGTTATAAAAATACCGCGATAGTTAATTCACAATCAGTTTTTCGAAAATTTACTAAGTGTTGGTAGTATTGGTATCGGTCTAAAGTTCGAAGGGTCGGATATACTATCGGATTTAAATATCGAAATTATTTTACGTTGCTTTATTAGATTTGGAAACACACCATCATCAACACAAGCATTAAAAATCGATACTAAACAAGGAACAATGCAGTCGATTATTGGATTGATTATTTTTATAGAGAGGCCATCAATATCAGCAGTCTTTTTCAGTTTTATAGATTTAAAGGCTTTAAGAATATCATTACAATTGACATGTGCATATTCGAATGCAACGCGCCAATCATCGACGTTACGCTTCAAAAGAGGTTCAGCGAAAGTGCGCGATGACTTTAAAAGTTGTGTAGTTTAAGCTGGAATTTTGGTAAAAAAATTTTCAAAAGCAAAAGCTGCGTCTGTGTCTTTGTTTAAAATTTTATCGGCTATTTTTATTTGAAATTCTGAATGACGCGTTGTGTGTCAACGCGTTCAGTTTCTCTATAGATTATATTCCAAGTAGTTTTAATCATATCTGTACTTTTTATTATAATTTATTACAGAGAAATATTGATTTTGAGGATGCACATACACGTTTAAATACTTTGAAATAATTTCATACACAATTTATAAACATATTCGGAATTATTATACAATCTTTCCCCTTAAAGTCCGTATAATCTACATTTGCTAGTATGAATGCTCACCGTCGCCCAATCGCTAAATGATAAGACATTTTTAACATTGATATATCTTGATTTAAAGACTTTATTACGTTCAACCTGGCCACAATCAACAACGAACCATATATTTTATTAAGGTCTTTATAATATTTCAGATTAGACAACTGTTCTAGTAAATTATTTCTGACGACCAGTTTTCACAGGTACAATTTATATTTTACGTTTTGTATTTTTTTTTAGCATTGATTTCAAACGTAGCTAGCTGTCCGCAATGGTCAGATGATAATTTATTTATGACCAACTTATACTGTGGTTTAATATTTCTGAACATTTTATCGAGGCAAGTTGGGGAAGCATCTATGATTCTAATCGGTTCTAGATATAAAATTTCTAAATTATATCATTTGAATAAGGATTTAATTCTAGTACATAGATATGAATTTTACGATAGATTTATATTAAAATCTCCGCATACAGCACAATATATTTACTGTTATTACTGATTTTATACAAAGTATAATCCATAGTTTTTTTGAAAACATTACGCGATGAATTTGAGGGTCTGTATACGCTTAATACAATAAGCCGCTCAAGTTCGCTCGACAAATAGCCTCACAATATCTGGATGTTCTTTGTATTTTACATTGTTTTTGACTATCATTAGAGAGCCGCCATGTATAGCATTTCCTCTGCTGAACGAACTTGCTACCTGGTGCACACTGATGATAAACATGACCTAGTGGCTTCTAAGTTAACGTTCTGTTATACATAATATATCGATATCATTATAGTTTATGAATAATTCAATTTCCAGTTCCTTGCTTAACATTCTCTGTATATTTTGATGCACCGTATTGAATGTACATTTTGTTGTATTAAATTTTTTTCCCTCAGTCATTATGAGTGGGGTATCACCTACCAATATAATGTTTTTGTTGATTTTTCTAGTTACCGCGTTATTAAAATTTTTATGCTATGTCAAAAATATGCAAGAGATCTTCTCTATTATCTTAAAAACTAATTTAAATCATAATTGATGTCAAGTGCCCCCATAGAAGCATATAATTGGTTGTCCATGGAACTGTACATTTTAATAATAGAATAACTAAGTAATATTCACCCACCGACGACACCTCTATGGCGACTGATCGCTTCCGGTAAAACCTTCGAGCTTCAAAATGCAATCCGCTTCAGTTTTTACTGAGTTTCAACACTACCTTACCCGCACGCATAGGAGTACGGTTCTGTCGCTATAAGCATTTTTACCCCCTCTCTTCTGCAAAGAAAGAAACGGAAAAATCAAGACCTATTTTAGATATCTACAAAGATGACGTTTTGAAAAACTATTAATAGATTATCAATTCAATAATCAAATGATTGATGAGTGCATAAATTTTAAAAGTGGAGATGGCGGAAAGATGAACCGTAAGCAACTAAGTATAAGGGAGTGAAGCATATATGAAAGTTAACTAAGTACGCAACTAAGTAGATGAAAGCCTACGTTAAAAAAAAAATGAGGGACTGCTAGTAAGCTTATCATAATATTGATCTTATATGATATCACTAATGCTTACGCCAAAGACGAAGTCCAAAGCTATTGAAGCGAAACCGGCTTAAACTTACTTACATTGTAACAGTACTTACTAGAAATAACGTAAACAGAAACTCGTACACCTAACTAACGCCAAGTACAACAATTTCTAGGAGCTAATTATTTCTAATTAGAAGCTTTTAGTTTGTATGTATGAAATTCCATTCCTTAACAGGCGTCGCGTCGGTTCTAACACTCACTTTGAGCGAGATAACGGTCCATTATTTTAGATCTTACTGACTGATTATTTTATACAACTCGGTTGTCATGTTGCCGTTGTTGCCGAAATAATTTGAGAGCTTTTTGTTTTTATATGAGCCTAATTTTAACTTGAATAATAGATTTTGAAAACATATCTATGTGGTTAATATTATTTTCCACGTAAATTCTTATATAAAAAGTACACTTAAGTTATATAACGTTTTCTTCTATCTTGACCAATTAGAATGACGTCTGATAACAGTCGTGTGCATAGAATGTTATCAGACATCATTCAAATCGGCCAATATTAGTATCCGCTATTCTATGACTCACATTAGAATTATTTCCATAATATAATTCTAGAAATTAAGTCTTACAGTTTGGTAAATCGTTTAGCATAAGTGTGTTGCTATATAATCGTCCTTGTTTTGTACATACAGAGAAAACATTAATTTTTTACAAATTTAAAAATTTACCTTTCTAATTGGAATTAATTACAAGATTTATTTTCAAAACCTATTAAATATTCATCTATAAAGAATATTTATAGAACTAAAGTATTCTGAAAAAAAGAAGTTCGACAAGATAACGTTTTGTCGAGTTGAAGAAACATTTCTTGTTTTGTATATCAACGAACGTGTACAACGTAAATCATACGACAGATTCATGTGCGGACACAGTCAAAACAGTGAATGACAAACGATTCATTATAAATTGATGTATGATACAATAAATTATTAATATTTAAAACATATTTATACTATAGATATCTGTGCGGACAACCGGCTTTTCTGTTTTTATAAAATATAATAAAAAATTGCGTCTCTTTTGAATATTTGGCATTTCCTTAAAACGTTTTAAGGAGCAAACGAAAATGGGAACTACCTGACAGTAAATTTTCCCTATCGCCGATAGACACCTCTTAACCTCAGAAGAGTCACTGGTGCTTTGCCGGTCTTTTAAGAAGGAATAAAATATCTGGTGGAGGAAAAGTAGACCACGGCATTCTCACAGTACGAAATGCAACAGCGGAAGCTACTGCTTTTCGTACTACGAGAATGTAGAGGTCCACTTTCTCTGCTGTGCACTCTGTAAGTGTACAGGTATCTCGCCAGTCGAGCTGGCGCATCTTAGTACTGCAATCAACTTGACCACATCATGACTCTATCTCATGAACTCTTGTATATCATTTGATTTGTGCATTTAATTGTATCATATTTTTTTTAAAGTTTAAGCAATAAAGAAAGACAAATCGTGCGTACATTTATGTACGCGCTGAGAAGTTGTACTTCTTTGGCATCATTAAAAAACAGTTTTTAATTGCATGCAAATAATTAATTACAATAAAATAATAAAAGGACTGGAAAAGGATAGTCAACACAGCCAATAAAGTTCAGTTTAAATTTTAAAAATTAAATAAATAAATAATTAATTTCTTACGTTAAGTGTAACATAAATTCTCTCATTATTCAAAATACGAATTCTATTTCGAAGCGGACAGCTTCAACCTGTTAATTTTGTATTACACTGATGCGTGCGCATCTTAAAATTGCACTCTCATTATTTTTTCGTAACGCGCCTAAAGAAGTATAACTTCAAAAATATTCTATGTCGACAAAAATTGGATGTTGGTGTGAAATATTATAGTGTGCATTTTCTAAAGTAAATTAATGGTCATCTTATAAATTATCTTTTTACGAAGAATATTAACTTTGATTCTACTATTTAAATATTTATGCCGTTTTAAAACGCTTGTTTTATCTAAATAATGAGCAAATTTTCCATTTACACTTAAGAGTACTACTCTTACATCAACAACAATGAGGTTTTATGGTTTAGCGATATCTTCTTCTTTACTTTTCATGCGTCTAGAAACATCCGCGTAATGTAGATATCATTAATGCTTTAATCTTAACGCCCTTGATTGAAAAAAAGGAAACACTTGATAATAATTCATATCAGTATTATTTAAGTTTCGATGTAGTTTTTGTCTCGTCACCAACTACAAGGACATACTTTTTCACAATCTTATTTCATATTTGGGGGCAAAGATCTAATTACCTTGAAATTGGTCCGTTATGAGTCAGAGGATCTTCACGACCATCGTCACCGATGTGACAACAACATTCTGGTCTCACAATTCGACTTCAATTCTGAGGCACAGAGCAACTGGTTAAGTTTGAAATAAGTGTTAAAGTTATTGGTCAACTTGCCTCCAAACAAGGATCAAATCTGTCAAAATGGAACGACAACAGCCATATTGTGTCGTTTCACGTACCACAAACAAGCTGTTGACAACAAAACCATCGCTGAAAAGTAACATTGCATCCTTTTCTGTCGTACGGTCGCTAATGCATTGTATGCGTGCAACGGATGGGCGCGCTAATTAGCTCAGGCAATTACCGCTAATGCTGAGTGCAGTTAATGAACTGCGGCTCACGTATGACGATGCGACACGTCAGCGCGATACTTGAGACGCACTTAATGACGCTTGCGGCTTACGTTTTTAGATGTTCAATTCGAATAATGTATACGAACACATAAATTCCGCAAGTTTGAATTATAACATTTTTCTGTGCTCTGACCTAGTATTGTGACATATAATTAAATTACCTACCGGCCCATAGATAGAAATCGGTAATAATTAGTATTTTTGAGTATACTTGTTTCGAAGTACATAATGGCTATTTTATTAAGAATTCTACAATTATTGCAGCGTGTGTAAATCTTATGCGTTTACGTGGACGCACTAAAAGTTTCGCTAACTGATCACTTACGTAAACAATATTTATAAAGTAATTATATACTACATTTGAAAATGGAACTCTTTGGCTGTAGAATACAGTTTATTTCATTTAACTGTCAATTATTATTAGATTGTGACGTCATTTTCAAAATTGTGTGAGTTCATCACCATGGATTTAAGTGGTGAAAATTTCGTAGTATGATTTTCTACGATTTAAAATGTAATTTGACAGCTCAGTAGAGTCTTGTTCGGTTCCCAACTGCTTTTGACGATGAAGCATCATGCAAGACGACTGTTTATAACTGGTTTGCAGAATTCGAGGGCGATCGTGTCAATGTCAGTGACGAATTTCGTGATGGTCGCTCGTCTACCGCTATGAACAACAAAAACATCGATGCTGTACGTTGTTTGATCAAAACAATTAGGCTGTGATCTACCATGAGATTCGGCCATCTTTAGGCATAGGTATGAGTCAAATACAATCAATCCTATACAAACGATTGGGTATGAAAGAGCTGTACACGCGGTGGATTCCACATAATTTGATTGAGGTTCAAAAAACGGACCGCGTCACTTGGTGCATTGCCACGTTTATCAGATTTAAGGAAGAGGTGTTAAATTTGGCGTGGGCTATTATAGCAGGTGACGAAAAATGGATTTATTGTTATGACTTGAAAACAAAGCTTACCGATTTATAAATATGAGCCGAAACCGAGCAAAGTGGCGAGCTAGGGAAATGCCTCTAAGCGGATGATTGCTTCTTTTGTTAATAAAATTGAACACGTAGCTACTGTTGTGTTAAAGAATTGTCGTACCGTGAATATTGATATTTACATGACCATTTGTTTGCCGGAAGTTATTCCGTAAAAAATAGCCGTAAACGCCGCATCATTTTGCACCACGACAATGCCAGTTCTCACACGGACAAACAGGCAAATAAGTTTTTGAAGGAGAAAGACGTAGAACTTGTGAGCAATGCTGCATACAACCCCGACGGCACCCCGTGATCTTTTTTTGTTGCCAAAAATAAGAACCGATTACGCGGTCAACGATTTTTATCACTATATCAGGTTGTCGAAAGGTATGAAAAACATGTTTCCTAGTTTACCAGGGAAAATAGGTATAATTTTTTCACTATTGGTTTATTAGTATAAAAAATTGTAGTTATCCTGACGCAGTATATTTTGAGAAACAATAAATATTTTTTTTACTATTCATAGGAATTTTTCTCATTCATTCCAGAAATTTTCCGTGCGCCCTACGTATAAAATTATTTGTAGTGCGAAAAACTAGCTGATAAGTATTTTAAATGCTGATCAATTTCACGAGGATTGTCGAAACTGTATCTTTGTAATGCTTAAGCGATTTTAAACGGATCCTAAGTGGCCCTAAACTTAAGTTGTGATAAACTAAAAACATTTTTGTTTGGAAACATTGCGTTCAGCTTCATACACAATGATTGAGATTTGCGCGGTATACTGAATAAAGTTGCTAACACCACGGGAAGTAATATATTATAAATGTAAAAATATTTTTAATTGGATGTTTGTCTTTTAATGCAACTGGAGGCATTTTAATTAAATTATGCATTGATGTGAATGTGTGAATATGTTTGTGTAGGTTATAGGATACTTACTATGTAAAAAAAAATTAAACAGAAATAAAGGTGGTATTTTTAGGGTACCGAGATAAAATGGCAAAAACGGAACCATTATAGTTTCGTCATGTCCATCCGTCCGTCCGTCCCAGTCCAATGTCACAGGCATTTTATACAAAAACTACAAGACGTGTATTGATGAAATTCATAGTGTAGGTGTCTTGTGTAAGCTGCTAATTAGTTTGGTGGTTCCATAACAAAAATAAATATTTCTAGAAATTTTTTTCAGCTGTTGTCTATGGAATGTATCAGAAGCTGAAAAAAATATTTTCAGCACAATTCAACCAGTGGCACATATTTAGACTTTAATTTTTTCTTTGCCTCGAACGGATTTAAATGTGGCGCATGGTAATCGCCATATTGAAATTTGTTTTCTGTCACGTCTTTAGTGACACTCACAAAAATAATACAAATCGATTGACATAAGAATCATTAAAATCAACCTACGTTTTTGGGTCTTTAGAGCTTAGGTCTATTTCTATAGCTTTATTTAACTAAACTCTTGCTATGTGTATCCTATCAATCGATCGATCATATCAATTTTTATTTTTGTTATTTGTTGTAAAATATTTTTAGAATGGTAAAAATTCTTAACTAAATTAAATATCAAAGTTTACAAATGATAACTATGATATTTAAGTCAAGGGAACAATAAAAATAATTGAAGAGACAAAAAATAATAAGCACATTTTGATATGTGAATTTCAAAAACCTAATTAAAAATATCCGGATAACCAGAGTAAATATATAAAAAAACCTCAATTATCATAATTGGAAAACAATAATGATATACATATTTAAGAAAGGTTATTTGGAGTAGAGAGTCATTTTCCAAAGCGTAAAATAAGAAGTATTCCACTAAACAAATCCTTGATTTTCATAATGTTCTGAATGCAGAGAAGCTTTGGAGAAAATATGTAGATAAAACCAAACAAATCAGTTCAGTAAGAAAAAACTGCTATGCCTATGATAAAATAGCTTAAAAGCTAGACTGTCGGAAATGAAAAATACTTGCCAGCTTGTCTTAAGACTAAGAACATTAATGGAAAGGGAAACAAACTAAAAAAGGTAGGCGACTTCTATGTAAATAAAGAGTTGTATATGTAGTGGCCAGTCAGATAGACTGGCCATTACATATACGGACACTGCGATTGAAGTCAAAACGCAGAAACGAAGCTCCAATGCCAAATCCGCCTTATAAAGTTTCTGTCTAAATAGCGGGAAATTATTGAGCAACAGATTCAAACTATGTTAGGCAACAGAGCTAATAGGCCACCAAAAAAGTCGATACACTTTACTGGTATAGAAACAGAATCGGTCATGTGGATTTGGAGTAGATTTTAGACAATCGAATGAAGAATTATTGCAGACCCTTATTACGTATCGCCTATCGAATATTTAATAATTTCATTGCAAGCAAAATGTACTACATGATTAGTCATGATTTCGAGATATTGGCAAATGATAATGGTGGAGAATGATAGACGTAAAACTGTAGTAGGATTATTATATAAGTTTAGCGTACTTTCTTTTGGACTGAAAGCGATTCATGTGAATTTTAAACGAATAAGAGGCATTTTATCGACAGAAATTAAATACAAAAGCGTTAATGTATACATAGATGACATATTAGTTTGTGGCGATAATTTAAGTGTATTCATGATGCATAGGACATTTTTAGGAATATTAAATAATATTAATCTTACGTTGAAACCACCAAAATGTTTATTAGTTATATGTCAATAATGATACCTAAAAATAAGTAAACAAACAAAGATTAAAGTATATGTAAACTTCGAAGATTAAAGTATATGTCTACTAATGCTCGTTTTAAATTTGGAACCTTAAAAACATGAGAATATTGATATCATTTTTAGGGGTCACTTTGTAAATTTATAGAAAATTATGTGCATTTCTTCATTTATTGAAAAGGGTATTAAAATTTGATTTAATGAACACAAGCTGCGTTTGATTCAAAAGATGTTTTTTGATTTGATACGTGCCCGGGACAACCGTTGGGAATGAGTCAGTTTTGCACGGGAACTCAATCGCGATCATCTAGTGGTACTGTTGGTTTTGTATTTTCACGTCTTTTGTCTATAGGAGACAAACTATAATATTAAAGAGGGAAAATGGCGTAAACACGGGGAATAGAAGAAATTCATCCAACCGCGTAACAGAAATTAAAAAGGGAATATGGAGTGACGGAACGTGAGTGATTAGACATGCCGTGGGCATTAAAATATTTTAATACTACGTTGATCGGAACAAAATGAAGGTTGATTAGGTGGGTTGATTGATATGTTGATTATAATTGTTGTGTTAAGTTAAAATAATAGAAATGTTCAATGCAAGAAAATTAAGCAATTTTTAAAATTAGTGTTTACTTACAATTCAATAATAAAATATAAAATGTGATTTATTAGTATATTGCGACTATTTTGAGAAATGGTATTTAAATTACGATAACATTTATAAAAATTGTATGAATAGCATAAATTAGGGCCTACATAAACTATATGTGCTGCTCTGTTAGGTATATTACATAATATAAAAAGGACGTTTAATTTTACTATAAACTTTAACTTTAATTTTACAATTTTACAATTCACCCTTACAGGTGAATGAGGAGTATAAACAGTATCGATTGGTACGTTACGTTTAATAAGACAATGATATATGTAAAATACGAAGAAATGTTGTATTTTTATATTCACGCCGTTACAAAATAATGAGAAGCGCAGTGCAGTTCGACCGTTCCTATGGATGGTCGAACAGCACGATATGAAAATGGTGAAAAATCTGAATATAGGGCAGTTTATGCATTCCTACAAATCTAATAAAATCATGTATGTATCAGTTTATGTATCAAGATTTTCGGCAATTTTTACCTGTTTTCGATACAATGTTGACGAGATTTCTTTGTACTTGTTGTGAGAAGCGGCGGTCGTATACAAAAGCTGGATCTCTATTTAGAATGCGCGCAAAGGTCGCTGCCATCCCCCAACGGAAGTTTAAACAAGTGTAAATTAAACAAACAAATGTAATGAGATAAGTCATACGTAACATCGAAAAGATACGTACTAAAAAAAATTAACCTGTAAATTTACATTTTATAAAATTTAATAATTTTCACATCACATGCTTCGATAAAGGCGTTTTCGGCGACTAAAAAAGAAACTTGAATCCAATTATTGTCTATTGTTTTTAATTTATTACCAAGTATTTTTAATTACGATTATATTTTTCTTTTTCTAGATGATGATAATAATAACAATATAAACTAACGCTTATTACCCAGAAGGATAGGTAGAGACTATAGATATCTAGATGAATTTGCCGATAATTTAAGTATAATTTGTGAGATTGACATTGTAGAATAAGAGTTTTACAATTATACAGACAACAAATGAAATTATTTTTTATTGTTATTTATAGAGTTATTTTTATACGCAGATATCAGCAATAATCGTTAAAATTAGTCACACACACACACGCACGCACGCACGCATTTATATATGTGGACACAAAGCGAAAAACATTACAAAATGTTTTATGACAAGAATTGAAAACGGCAGGTCCGTATTTATAAGACGCGCGCGAGCGTACACCCACCCAGCAGACTTGCGCGGGTGTCCACTCACAAACGCGCCATTTACGAACACACTCAAGTCGTGCCACGTGTTTGATATCAGCCTCCAAAATTTTGACACTTTCTGATCTCTGAAAATATTTGAATTTCTTTTTCCAAAAAAAATTCCCAAAAAAATTTCCACTATTTTAAAATTTCTCAAACGTAATTTAAAAAATGTTCTCCTAAAGGGTCCAAATTACGATACCTATTTGAACTGAAAATAACAAATTGTAATGGAAAAAAAATAAGTAGTTTTAGCGTAGGCTAGCTCTACCTGTTCAGTCGTTTCAATCTGTTTTTCAGGATGCATTTTTGACGTAATAGTCGAAATACATATTTCTTAATAAATAATTTTTACAAATTTTAATAATATAATCACCAATTAATATTTAATTTATTCAGACAATCGTCACAACTGATATCTGTATACAGCACAAACGGCCCACTCAAGACATTCATTAAGTGAAGGCGTCGAACACAATCCCGCTAATTTATTCCAATAAAAAGAGAGAGACCCCCTGCTCCCCCCTCAGCCCGCCTTCGGACCGGCCACCCCTAACTCAACATAAATACCCGGTCTTATTTTTTCCGGGCGAACCCTTCCGCGACGAGATTCAATTCGGCTAAATAAACTGAATTATATGCTACTTAAATGAGTGTCAAGTCGACTTCCCCCGCTTCGAACTCCTTCACCCCACCCTACCGCCGCCCCCGCCCGCCCCGGCCGCGGCCGGCGCTGAGGGCCACTCACTTCTTCACCTCCCCCGAGATTCTTCTGAGATTGTCGAGGTTATGAAAAAAGTTGTAAATGTGTTGTTTGTCTCTGGTTTCGTGGCAGGTTTAGCTTCGGTTTTTTTTTTTGAGTCATCGACAATTTTACATTGCGCTTCAGATTTCGTATAACCATTTATGAAAGTACATAATATTCTCGGGGTGTCCCAATAACAAAAGTTTTTTATTTTCTAAAAGTTCATTTATAATAAAATGCATTGAAAGAGAAACCTTCATAATATGAACCTCATTATCAACAATGAATAAGAAACAGGTGCACTTCGACACGTCTGTGCACTTCGACACAGCGCCTCTTGTGGCAATTAGGAAAACGAAGTATTTATAAATTTTAAAACCACGTGATATATAGACAAAGTTATAGAAATTGTGATTTTTCATCATTTTTGGATCGTACGATTATCAAACATAAACTGAAAAATTCATTTATCAGTATTGAATCAAAAGAATAAAATAAAAAAACTTTCAAATTCTTGGCGATCTTATCACATCTAAACGTGATCATGCAAAAATTGTTATTATATCGCCTTATAAACTTAAAATATAAATAAACGAGAAAAGTGAAATTATTTTTGCAAGACGTCATACTATCACAGTCGCCGGTCACATACGCGAATTTATATCATACAATAAATGCATACACATTGCTCATACAGGAATCCTTTATAAACCAGCTTAGAACATCAAGTAAAGTAATGACATATGTATACGCGCACTTAGTTTAATCCGATTGCAGAGATTTCGTGTTTTAATACAGTCAGATCTATTCCAGAAGAACTTTGGTAAATAAATAATAAGAAACAATGTTAGAAATGCCTACACTGAGTTTTTAAAGCCTCTTAAAATTAAATAATATTTTCTTCAATTGTGTCAGATTTCAAAACAGGCCGTTAAGCATATACGAATAATATTGAAATTTTAAAACTTTCTATCTATTAATACGTATTATTATATATTAAATGTATGAAATATTTTATCTGTTTCGAATTAAAGTTTCGCAATGAAGAATTAGGTTATTCATACAAAACATCACCAGCGTTACCAATTCATATCGATATAACCGACTGTATTGCAACTGCATTATTTTAAATGAAAAATGCCTTATATTATTCGAATGAATCATTTTATAATTAAAAATATACAACTAATTAATATTAAATTTTTCAGCTACAGCACACTAATCATGTACTGTAGTCACAAAAGTAGGCCCTCGCGCCGCTGCGAAACGGATAGGGCGGGGGCGGCGGGACTTTTCTCACTCTCTTAAACGCTCTGCGGCGATACACCACGACCGCCCAATCCTGATCCGTTGTTCAGAAACGACGTATTTGTCGTACTGCTATGACGGAACGGTTGAGCAGTATGGAGAATGTTATGTACTAGAGAAGATATTGATATATCTCGGCAAAAATGATTATTGCATAAATTGATATTTTATTTTCGAAAAAAAAGAGACTTTATTAAATTATGATTTGAATTAAGGAATATCTTATGGAATCGATTATACGTGTTGCCTCATATATTCGTAATTTTCTTCTTTTTAAAATAAATTTGTATAATAAACCATAGTTACTGAAGTATACGTTTCTGAGGGATATAGCTCAGAACATGTACTAAAACTTCATTGCCTTACAACCTTAGAAATAACTAACGGTCTACATCATACTGTGTCCCGCAGCTAAACGCGAAGCGCGGCCAGTGACCGCGATGTACAGCTGAGTGCGGTGGTCAAACTTACACGGAAGTTAGGTTTTTTTTCATTCGCTATTTTTTTTTAGAAATGATAGTATAGTAATAATGTTCGGTTACAATTACGGTATAAGTCTTACGTGTACGATATTGAGGTTTTTGAAACCAAGATTTGATTGAAGTGTTTAATAGCAATGCCTTTCGAATATGCAAACACGATTTATTGTTGGGGGTTTGTAGAGGTGATATTGCAGCGACTCTAAGACTTTATAGTGAAACTTACCCTGACAGTCAACAATCTACAAGTCGGCAAGTAATATTGCATGTCTTGTATAATTTGCCTAAGTTTGCCTTGTTTATTTAGCGGTAAGTGGAACACTTGTTGAAAGTCAGAGATTAATTTAATAGTAAGTAAGTAATTGAAAGTAAGGTAACCAGATCAATTCTTTAAAAATAATACATCGTGGAACTCTGACTTCGTCACCTGACGCCGCAACTCGACCCGTTTTTATGCTGTATATTCTGTATAATATCTGGTGTACTATATTCTCTCCAGGCTTCTGTAACATTAAGAAGTTTCTTGAAAAGTACATACCTGAAGGAAATCATTTTATCAGTATGCATAATAACTAACTAAAAGACTAATGTTGAAAAACTGTTTTAAATATGATTCTGAAAGAGCAATATATAACACCTTTGTTAAAAATGAATGTGCGAAAAATTGTTTAAAAAAAATGTGTTTTCCTCATTATACTGAGTTAAACCTTGGTTGTGCCATTAATGCATGAATTTGTGTTTGTATTTTTATAATAAAGAAAATATCTTAACTAATATCTAATTATTTGCTTAACATTCCTTTTTAATATTCTGTATTTGTGGCATTTTATTCTGAGTAAGTGTCCTGAGAGAATACTTTCATTACCTCACTCTAGTTATTTTTAAAATTTGTTTTTAACAGTATCAAAAAAAAACCACACATATTGTGTATAATTTATGTGCAATAATAGTTCATGAAAAAAGGGGTTAAAGTGTCGAGACGAGTCGTTCGCAGTAAATCGGTGGAGGGTCGGTGGAGTGTCGCGGCATTGTCGCGGGGACGTCGCGAGCCGGCCGCACACGATGCATTATTTCACTCATTTTGTCTACTAATAATGTACACCTTTATTACTACGGAAATGTTAACAGACCGAGGAAGGCCGTGTATTTTTTTTCGTTACTTGTATAAATGAACAAATTAGCTTTAGACAAAGATCTATACGAATTGCAAAAAGAGTGATATAGTTTAAAGGATCGTTAGATTTGTTATCAGTTCCTTCACCTCGATCAGACATCCACATACTATGGATACGTCACTAGCAAACAAAAATAAAAGCAGGTTATGCAGTGTCCAGTACGATATGAACCGTTTCCTTCTGAGATAAAAATGCAATTTTGTTTTATTTTTGTTCTATAAGCTATTTGTTTTCCCTCTGCAGAGGTACACTCTCCCAAAACCTTTTTATTTCAAATTGATGGCCTCGAGTCTTAATCGGGCAGTTAGGGTGCTGCTGTGACGGCCGTCATCGTGTGCTCTTCGAGGCACGAAGCAATTGATTTTATAAATCAACTTAAGTTAAAAAACGCATTTATAATTTAGACCGATATCGAACCACTTATATAACTTCTGATTCGAAAGCAAAACAAAAATCGGTGTACTATTTTCAATTCCACTTAATAACCCTATGAATATAGATATAAACTATAATTAATTAATTTCAATATATGAAACAGTCATTCAGATATCTCAAATAATATTGTAACATCACTCGACGTTACGATATAGTATGGTATAGAGCATAAACTCTATTAACCTATGAGAAGTGATTGTTCATTTAAATCACAAACATACCCAATAAGTGTCTCTGATTTAAATATTTTGGTCATATATACTGAAAAACGTTTCTTCTATAATACAGTTTCAAATAACGGTGATACCAAAATGATTACTGTCATAAATTAATTGTGAATCATAAGTACCTACTCCATCTTATATCAAACCCTTTAAGTTGTTGCGAATTATAATATTGTAAAGGTCACTTCTTGTGCTTCTACTGATTTTAATTTGGGGGCGTAAACGTTGGCTTATGGTTTTAAAATGTTCGGAAATGATGATGTAGTTATATTGCACTGATCAGATTCAGCCTATTTAACAAATACTTAATCATATATTGTTGCGTGTTAGATTTCATTCCAGCTGTTTAAAAGTATCATTTTTGATGTATTTGAAAATTATGCGTTAACAATCAACATCAGAAAGTTTAAACCATTAAAATATAATTGTAATCCTATTTTTTGGAGCAAATTAGTGAAACCTCTACGATTTTGTTCTTCTGCGGGAACACAACAAAATATTTTATTTACTTCAAAAGCGAAAAAATATTTTTTTAATCGATATGAATAGAAAAAATATTTTGGATGGAAAAAAATACGTGTCCGTTCTTGACAGAAAATAGTTTTTTTTTTGATTCGTTATGTTGCTATTGTTAAATTCTATAAGCGGGAGTTCGAATGATTTTACACTCTTTTATTCGTATCTGGAAGTCCCCACGAGGGCCGAGTTATGGCACATAATGAGTACTTGTGTAGCTTGTTTAGTGGCCTTCGAAGGCGGAGGAAGAGACTATGCTTTTCAATGTGTCAGTAGAACGCAGCGCGACCGCCGTTAGCGTAAGGGCATAGGACGGCGCCCGGAGACTTCGGACCACCTGCATTCGTTAAGGGCGTGCTGCGCATCGGCGGAAAGGCCGCGCCAAAGGTAGTGCAAGGCTAAAAAGCTAATATTGGCTCAAATTCGGCGAAAACGTCTGTATACCGTTCTTTTTGTAACTGATTTGTAGAATATAAAATTAATAAAATTTTCATGATTATTAATTTTTCATATCAGTATGACGGTTTTCAACTCGTTTAATATATAAGATTGCACATTTTTATCTTGTCCGGGAATCAATTTAAAACTACTGAAAGTGGCGGCATGCGACTGTAACCATTCGACTCAGAATCGCTTGTAGATGGTTTCAAGGAATTTATAATGTTATAAATGTGAAAATATGTTTGTCTACAAGCTTATCCATGAATCACGAAATAAAAGCCTGATATATTACAATATTTTCTTGCATAGAGATAGCTTATGTACCCGAATAAGATATAGATGCCTTTTATATAACATAATGTCCAAAGGACAACCAAGATAGGTATCGGGACCGATATTGAACTCAGATCTCGACCGGGAATCGACAATGAAACCGAAATTGAAATCGTGAACAGGACCGTGATCGGGATAAGAATTAACAGCGACATCGGCCGATATGACAGACGAAGGCATTTTTTTTTCCACGCCAGCGAAACCGCGCACTTATTTGTATCGAAAATAAGAAAATCAATGGATAATTTTAATTTACTCCCAGCGAAATGAGCGGATAACGCTTAGTTTAAAACACAAAAACAGTTCTGTCCGAAAGTTTCAGTAACTGTGTCCGTGTAAAAAGTGCATGTACCCGACTGCGACGTTAAACATTGAATATTAAATTCTGAAAGCTCATACGTTTCCTTAAGCTTTAGGACGATCACTCTTCTGAATTCGGAGGATCTTAGATTGGAATGAAAACTACTCAGACTAATTGAACTTACTAAACTGACCAAAGTTTCGAGATAAATTGAGTGCTGGAAGACTCTATATGTATTTTAATTAAATATCATTATACAATATACATCCTTGTCAATCTGACTAATCGGCTTACTTATTTCGTACGTAACAAATTAATGATGCAGTCCGGCCGAAATCGTTCAATGACTGAGAATTTATCGCTAAGGTTTTATTTCGCATAATAACATCGCCTGCATTAATAACGGCGTGAAGTATTGTACAAAGCTGAACCCTTCCAATAGGCAAATGAGTGTCCGAATTACGGGCGCGGAAAAAATTAAAAAAAAGCCCGAAACTCCATTAGAAACAAAAATAAATTGAATTACAACTCGATCGACATTTTCGATTTGGTAGCCTAACTCAATTAGATGGTCGCGCCGATGGAAAAAAATAAAATAAATACGGGGCCGCGAATAAAAAAAAATTAAAACAAAAAGCTCCGGTCCAGATATAATTTGAAATATCTCCGTAAATGTAAAGTGCGAGTGCTGTTATTTTATTCAAATGAGGAAGGAATTTTTTCCGCCGAACCCTTTCTCTCGGCGCGCCATCAAAGTGGCCTGATATTCAATTAAAAAGAGAAGAGCGCGCGGCCCGACTGAAAATTAATCAGAAAAAAAATGCTTTTAACTAGATCTACATTTTAATGAAATTATTATTGACGAGTATTATGTAAGCGGGCGGGCTTTGTGAGCGCGCCGCGCGCCCGCGCCGATGTCGCCCTTTGTCCGGCGCCCGGGACCTCTCGCTGTTTATCACATTTTGTGCGTTTTTGTAGCGCCGCCGACGCGCTGCGTAGTCGCGCGGGGGACGCGCCACCATGACAATCGAAGAAAAGGGACAGATAGATACAGGTACACGGGCGGGCGAAGATCTGCAGGCGATTCCTGGGAATAAGGACGACGGTCACCAGCTCCGGTTTAAGACCAGTGGATATTGAATATATTTAATTTTAATAAGAATATTAATTGAGACATTCGAAGTCTAAATACACTGACTTGAAGTTTTTCTTATAGTTCATTTAAATAAATCGAAGAAACTGTTGATCTTGTAGAGAAACACAAAGAAGAAAATTTCTTCTTTGTATTTAAAACATTCGCCATTTCCTTGCTCAGAGCGCTCGAATATTTACATACATATACGTCTTAGAGATGATCGATCTCCAGAATTAACTATATGCAAAAACACTCACTCACACATATGCACACACAACACGCACACATGCATGCATGTACATACACACACACACACACACACACACACACACACACACACACATTCATACATATAGATACGATTGTAAAAAATGTTAGAATAATTTCCTAGGATCACAAAACGTCTGAGTTTTGTGATCACACAATTTAAAATTTCTCAAATAAAACATCAATGTTTTGGATTCCAGTCTAAGAAAAATAGATACGTCATCGAATATGGGGATCTCAATTAAAGTTTCTATCGCCATAGCATTGGTGGAGTTATATCAAATAAATGTTTCAATGCTCCAATTTTTATATTTTTCATTTTAACTTAAGTATAATGAAACACTAAGAATAGTATTCCAATAAAGTTCGCAGTGTAGAATTTTATTGTTATTATAATGATATATATAGCATGATCTTTATATGAAGATTTAGTTGTCTGATATTACAACTACACTAGTTTTCGCCCGCGGCTCCGTCCGCGTGTTGTACGTACAATAAATTCCTTCATTTTGCATATCTATCAATGATGCATTTTAATTATGATCTCGATGGCTATCCCGTTCTCGATATTCGATCCTGTCCAGTTATCGATGCCGAACGCGGTCCCGCTTTTGAATCCGCACCTCGGACTCGATTTAAGTCGGTTCCGGTTCCGTTATCGCTCTCAATTATGATCGCAGTAAGTCTCGCGGTCGATTTCGACCTTGATCTCATTTTCAGTTACGTTCCCTCCCGGTCTCGGCTCTAGATTCTGTACCCCGTCCTGTTTGTGAAATCTATTTCGGCATCGATCAGGGTTCTGAAATAAATGAAAACGGGGTGAATACTAGTATGAAAATAGAATTTATTTTTTTATAACCGGGGGATAGTGAAGGTCATTATGAGTTAAATTAAAATTTGTAATATGATAGCACGAATATGCTGATGAAGAGAATAAATAATGTTGATGATCTATTTTACTCTGGGAACAGCCTATTTGTGAAGTAATCTTTAGTATTGTTTCAGTAGTTCGGTTCAACAGTACAACTACGCAAAGGGAATTGGATACAAATGCTTTTTTTTCTCGAAAGTACAGGCAATAAGTTGACGAAGATTATTATAATATCATATATTACAACCGTATAAACGTTATGGTAGCGCATAAAATGATATAATGATAATACGCTTATAAATTACCTAAGCAGATTATGGAATATTATAGGCTATCTAAATAACTTATGATCTTCTTAAAACAATAGGCTACGAAAATCAAAAAGAAATACTTAAGTTTATGTTTTAATTTTCAATATTACCGTGTTTAAACAGACGGAAAAAAAACAAATTGTATGTACAGCTTATAATTTTCCTCTGGAATTGGGGTAACAAATACAAAAAGATTCTTCGAAATCCCACTGGTAATTCCAAAGATTAGCGCGTTAAAACAACCAAACAAACTCTTCAGCTCTATATATTAATGTAGATTATGGGGAACTATAAGTTATTTAAATAATTTATAATCTTCCTTAAGAATTGGGCTATGAAACAAAAAACGATTTTTTTTTTAATCTGACTGCAGTTCCAGAGATTAATGTGTTCAATCAAACAAACAAAAAAGATCATTCAAAGGGCAACTTTCTCAAAAATTGGGCTACCAAATGAAGAAATAATTTTTCAAATCTGAATAAGGTATTTACTAAGATTAGCGGGATCAAAGAAATAAACAAACTTCACTTTCATATATTACTATAGATATTTATTTCGAGTGACGATTGTTTCGAGGTGTGAAGATCTCTTTGGGTCCTTTTACATTTTTACCACTTGTAATGTTAAAAAACCGGTCAAGTGTGAGTCGGATTAGTACTCTAACGGTTTCCTACCATCGTATATAATTGATCACCATCTTTTTTTTTTATAAAATTATTAATTTTCGTTTTATTTAAATGTATTATTATGTAGTGGCGTATGCTCAAGATGTGAGGTTTTTGCGGTGCTCAGAATCTTTATTCAAACGGGCGGTCACGATGTGAACTATATTCATTTATTTACTTTTCAGATCTGTAATATTCATTCAGAAATTATGGGACTAATTACACCAGATGCCTTTTTTTTTATCTCTGGACCCAAGTCTCTTTTATTATGTTTCGCGATTTGAATAACATTCCACTATTTATTTGCATTGTATTCATTATCATTATTAAAATTGAACAAAAAAAGCGCCGAAAAAAATACGTTTCTCGAATTAGCTCCCACTTCGATTTTTAATCTTATTTTATTTTTTTAACTTTATTTCTTTACAGCCCCATAACAGACGGACGGACAGACCATGGAGCCTTGATAAGATCCCGTTGGCACCCTTTAGATACGGAACCCTAGAAATAATGTATTAGTACTCATAGTCAAACTGTAAAAAAGCCATTTATATGACGGGGTAAGTGCGATTCAAAGATCAAGGTTATTCCAAAAGTTTTAATAGGATTAGTGTTTCTTACCCCAAGTGGATTAAAGTGAAAAAGAATGAGATTGAAGTTTACACATGATGTAAACTATATTATACAAACAAAACCTCAGAAGCGGCGTGAGATATGAACCATTTCTTTCAATAGTATTGGCCAAGCGCGAGTTGCTATCTCACGACTAATGTTCTGTAGTTCCTATTCCTACATATTACCTGTATAAGATTATGTATAAACTAAATACTCCTATTTCGTTTCTTTGTTATAAATCAATATAAATAGCAATTTGCTTATTTGTAATGACTATTACTTAATGTAACATAATATTTATATTTTCTTTTAATTATTCATTACGTGTTTATGAAAAATATTTAACTATAAGACATCAAAAAATAGGTGTATAATGAGCGGCAAAATTTCTTTATTGTTTTTTATATATTCGACGAAAGAATGTTTTCTTTTAATGACATGTTTCTTAATTTATAATTTCGAAATAAATAATAATTTCGAATTAATCAAAAGATAACGTTTTGCTGCATAAAATCAATGCTTTGATAGTTTTCGACAAAATGATACGCACAAAGTATTATATGTTCCTAATAATTGTATTTCTTAACTTTCTGTTAACATCCGACACACATTTTTCTTACTTTTCATCAGATAATGATTCTTTTGATTATTTCAAGATCATATTTTGTAGTCTTTAATAGTTTTTGAATCCATGGCATGTGTATATACGTACAGTATGTAGTACTCAGTGAATACTGAAATAGTTGGAAATAGGGGCGGGAGAACGAGCTCGGAAGCGTTTTCATTATGAAAATCGTAACAAGAAAGAAGATTACAATAAAACTGCTTATCATAATGACAAAAAGAAAAACGGCTAAGTGTTAGTCGAATTCGCACGCAGACAGTTCTGTACTATAAATTAATTATTGCATTAGTCCTCAACAATTAATTTAATTACCTAACATATTTAATATTGACGACTATTTTGCTTTTCCCGTGGAAATTTGATGAGTTTGAATCGCTGTTTAGGTTTTCCTATAAACTGTGATGGGGGTCCTACATTTTTTATTTCTTCAAAATTTTAGGACAAGTCGTTTTCTAAACAAAGAAGATAAAATTCTCGTAGGTTTTCTTTAATACCTTGTAAACCATGTATTTTAAAATTATAAAAATGGCTTTATATTCGTTATAACAAACCCTTTCATTTGGTACGTCAAATGATGCACTTGATAAAAGTTTTCTTTTTTTCACTTTTCTAATTTGCTGCCTAAAATTAATGTCTTGGGATTCTTTATACACGTTATATATTTGTAACTAGGTGGCCTAACTCTATATACGTAACAAATCGTACCTTTTTTTCGCCTGGTAGGCTCAGAGAAAGTAATTACTATGTTATCACAGACAGACGGTCAGAAATGAGAGATGATGGTTCCGTTTATCATCGAGTCTATGGGACTCTAAAAACAAAAGAAATGAAAAGAGATCAACGTCACGGAAACTGGACTCTTTAAGTAATGGCGACTATCATTCTTAGGGACCAAAGAGCTTAACTTCTTAGTATTCTTTATCAGTGATAGTAAACGAACAGTGCAGTTTGCTTTGCCTAGAAAATTTTTGGCAATCTGCAAAAATCCCCGACTCGTTCGTTGCACTGATGATGTTAGATGATAATTAACACCTGTGAATGCTAGATGGAGCCACTATAACCTCACCTCATCTCTGCACATATTCAATCTATTTGTTAGGAAGCGATTTAAAATAAAAAGAGCTGATTAAAACTATTTTATCTATCATAAAAATAGTGACAGTGTGACTGGTGAGAACAAGATCGCTATTTTTTAACAACAATCTCGTGATTACTAGAAAATGCCATTAAGTTCGGAAAACACTTCATGAAGTATTAACAGCGATAATTTAAGGCAAATAGTTATTAGACACAAAGAGAAAGTGGAATCAAATTATTATATGCACTCTCTAAGATTGAATTGCAATTTTCAACATTTTTTATTTGTTTATACCAGCTTATTACTAATTTCAATTACTAATTTCAATTACTAATATGCCGGTAGCACCATTTTTCTGAAAGGTTCACTCACCGAGTAAAACGGAAAATTAAAACATCTATTTGGTAGGATACTAACGGTCTGAAGTTAAGCGAAATTGATTGTTGTTTCACGTTTTTCTCACCCCATTATAAGCCTTGGAACTTAAGCCGTTCACGCTGGCTCAGTGCGAATGAGCTGTTAATGACCGTTGTCACGAAAGCGGTAATAGACCTCGTTTATATATTATAACTTATCGTGATGAATGTTTACATTTTATTCGTCGTTTTTCTCACAGTGCACATATCAAACTATTAATCTTTGGTACAATCCATATCTCCAGTGCCTCTTCAGGATAGAAGACTCTTGAGTGGTGTCAGGTTTTTAATCACACCCCTGCTAAGCAACACCTCACGTAATATTTTTATTTCACACTTCGTGGCTTGGACTTTAAGCCTTTCACACTGACCCAGTGGAAGTTGAGGGGATGCTGACGCCCATTGTCATCAATATGATGACAGACCGAACAATGACGGCTTGAAATGCTCTCCAAGGCACGGTGCGGAATTTTATTCATATTAAAAACTTACTGGTCAATTCGCTCGTGATCAGGATGGAGCTCAGTAGCACCTGGTTCAAATTCAACGTAAAGCTCCTCGGTGATTCTTCATAAATATTGCTTTTGCGCGAGGATTGCTGGAAAATTTTATGTATCGGTGAAGATCGCACTGGATATCTTCAACATGCAGGCTTCATCATAATGTTTTTCTTCATCATTAAAGCAAATGGATTTTATTGATGTTTTGACTTTTTTATGATTTCATAGAAAAATCACTACCGCCTAAGACGTAAGCACAACGACTATCAAAAAGCCATCCTACCAATCGATCAATCGTAGACCTTATTAAATATAACCTTTCAAAATATGTATGGTGCGAAGGCTCAAGTAGAATATCAGGAAAGGCTGTTGACAGTGTTGCTTGTAGCAATTGTATTAGATCTGTATACATAAACTTAATCTACCGGGTGTAAACGATCGTGCGTCCACTCGCATACAAACAAGACCTCTTCATTTATAGATATTTCTTTACAAGGAAACTACAGAGTCATTGAATTGGTGATTTTTGAGAAATATATAACGGGGTCATCACTGTTCTGCACTGATGCAATCTCATTATTATTTAAGAGAGCTATCTTGTGTATATAAAATGTATAAATTGGTGTCTTAGAAAAGGCTTTGATGATTTCGATAGAAATTTGTAATTTGATAACAGTTTTCATCTTAAATTTATCTATAGAGAAATAAGTCCTCCCTCAAAAATTCAATTTTTTTCCTAAACATCGTTTCGTTGCACTATCTCGTGAAATTTTGAGATAATCACATTGTTGTTATGCTACCAAGTGTGGTACCGAGATACCAGTAGGTTCGGCGTAATGCTCTTAACAACAGATGTCACTACAAGACATAAATTGATAAACGACACTACGTGAAATTACTAACGAGCGAGTAGGTAGTAGATTAGCTTTATAGATTAAATAATATGTGCATATTATGAATTTAAATATTTGTTGTTGGAAATGAACATAAGCAACTTAATGTCGTGGGAATTTATCATATTATAAAGACAAACTTGAAAGATGCCGAGCGAAGCTCGGTTATCCAGGTATTATTATACAGATATTATTGGAGTTATATTTTTCTAAAATTACTTCTTCAATAATGATAACATCTTTGGTAAAACTGGTCTGAAAAGAAAAGATTATTCCTAATCGTAGAGAGATGTTAACATCCGATATGTTTAAAAAAAAAATAAAAGGATCATCACGAATATTTTGTTTCCTTACAGAATAGATTGCATTATCTTCGATAATTATAGTAGCTCTCTAAGATTTGTGATACCTTATAAAGGGCCTTAATAAAATCTGTTGTTCTAAAAAAGCGCTTGTTTCTTTTACGCTTGCTGTAGAATTATTTTCTATAGTGATATATTTTAATATGTCACGTCTGTAGGTCGATTTGACAGACATAACGCGCAAAAAAATAATTAGAGCTTCGGACAGGTGCTCTTTATCTAAAACTCCTGCCCTTAAATTCCACGAATTCAGCACGATCCAATATGCATATGAGGACGTGAAAAGTGCTTTTTCAAATACGAAAATCGGAATTAATTGTTGATCTCCATAATGCGGGGCCACCCTTCACCTCCCCTCGCCCCCACTAACTCCTCCCCCCCATCAGCCGAATTATTATTCAGTTACAGAGGAAACGAATAAATTCGTTTTTATTCAAACACCGGAATGAGATAATTAAAATTTGAATACAAAATTAAGTTGAGGCGAATCCAATATTGGACGCCGGCATTTTTAAGCTCTGTTCGCTTTTCTGATATTGAACTTTTTGTAGGGCGTCTACTTTGAAGTATCATAACAGTTGATAAACTTCGTAATACCTTGTCTAAAAACGTTTCTGAATCGATTGAAGGTCGAAGTGTCTCGTTCTATAGCAATTTTGACGAACTAAATGAAAATAATCGTAAGGGAATCCTTATTCCTTAGTTGAGGCGTGTGCCATCACTGATGAACCTGGTACTACAAGTATTTTAAGTCTTGCGATTGCAAAACCAACTTAGTGATACACTGCAGATTATGAATCTCTTATGAAAAGAAAGTATAGGTCAACCTCCACAAGGGCTCAATGTGTGTTGAAGTTCATTTTACTTTCAAGTTTCTAGCACACCTTCATCGGAATCCAGCTCGTCCGCCACGAAGTTTTTCTTCAATGTTAAAAAAGTGGTAATTTTATAGATATAGAAATCTACACGTGATTGAAAATCAGAAAATAGAGAAGGCCCATCGATACAGGTTCGAACTCACTTCTTGCGATTGACGAGAGAGTGCTTAAAGCGCTTTAAGCCATAGATGATTACAGTAAATTTAAAAACAAACTAAAGCTCGATTTCAATTTTGCCCGTTTTAATAATGTTTGTAAAACTCATGCAAAATAAATTTTCAAAACTCATGCAAAATAAAAGAAATAAAAACCGCCTTCAAAACTCTATATAAAGATAGATCAGACACAGACTATCTCCTTAAAGAAGATCTTTTTGAATCAATATTTGACTTTCCATATTCATTTAGTTACAATTAGTCGTTATTGTAATCTATTTAAACAAAATTTTAAATAGGGTTTTATTTTCTTATTTAAAATTTATAATTCTTCTCGTTTTTTAGTTATTGAACAATTATAATTTTATTATTCATTTAACTACTTTGCACGTGGATTAATCCATGGTTAATAAAGTGGCCAGGCATCTCTTTTGCTTTTGTACTGAGCAAGCTGAAAGGTAGTTCCGACATGAATTTATTGTCCAACGGTAATTATCCTAGGGTCTTTACATTCTTAGTTGAATTACAGCTACCAAATTATTCTTACACAAACTGTATGAATTATTCTTATTCTTTAGAATATAAAACTTCTATAAATTATATAGATCACATTTTCATTTACTTCTACATACGAAAATGTGATCTATATAAATTGTAGAAGTATTATATTACAAACAATAAGAATAATTTATGTAGTTTGTATAAGAATAATTTGGTAGTTGCCAAGTTAATTCACCCTATTTTTACTGCTATCGCTAAAGAACTCCGTTGTGTTTCTGTTTAAATTGTCACGTTGGAATATGTATAAAAAATGAAAATATGGTATATACCGGCACTATGTGAAGTATTAACTGACCGTATATACTCAGTTTATACTCGAAAAAAACTTGAAATTTTGGACTTTATCCGATTAAATTAATAAAGAACCAAAGGATGCTTCGTCAATAATTTTTTTACTTGTTCTAGTATTTGATAAAGATTTAACTAATTATGGCAACTTAGATATGAATTTAATCAGTATTTCTTGTGCCGTTAATTAGTTCCCTATTTTGTTATGTTGAATATAAATTATTTGGTACTCTAATCGCCTATAAGAAGCTAAATTTGAAATATACAATAATTAAATATATATATTGCAAACATAGTTAGCGGATAGTTTTACCGGAACCTTTAACCCTTTTCAATTACTTCCTTATTTATGTATGAATGTATGAATACACCTAATTAACCCTAATGAAATATACTTCTTTTTTTTTTTGTTAGATTCACGTAAAATTTGATGAGTAATTCAACGTCTAGATCTTAAACGACGGAACGTCCTCACCAAACGGATTTCAATCGAATCGAGGCAAACTGGAGCGCTTCAAATTGTACCGCATAAAATTTACGGTCACCAACCGGCAGCCGCCTGCTACGCATCCTCACGTAACGACGGCGCGGCGTCAAACGGACAGCGCGCAATAAATCGGACCGGCGCCCCCGCCCCTCCCGCCGCCCGCCGCCGCCCACTCCGCTATATCCGGCCAGCTCAAACGTGGACCTCCGAAAGCCAACTTCCGCCCGCCGCTAATACACTTAAAACGGCATGGTCTGGCTTAAATCATCGTCATCGTTTGTTTAACAAGACTCCACTAGTCACTATCCAGCCAGCTAAGGATCGATAGCTTGCAGGGGGTCCAAGGGGGGTGTTCTCTGAGAGAGCTTGTTGAACTAGAGTACCATAATTTTGGATTTAACAGATTCTGAGCTCGTCGGATGTACAGGTGTCGATTTAATAATTCGTACAGTGCTTCATTGTTTAAATTATTATTGAATGCTTTTACAAAGTAAGATTATTTTTATGGTGCACATTGATTGACACTAAGCTCGAACTATTGTATAAGTCATTTAGTGTTCCTAAAAAATATGACCCATAATAAAAATTTGGAAAATATGTCTAAATGTGATATTTCAATCGTTTCAGGGAATACTATTAGTGCAAGGTTTTTTTCATTTCTCATACTGGAATAAATTTTAAGGGGCTGGTGTGTTTTTGATTATCGCTATCTTGTTTTATCTACAAACATTTGTAAGGTACACAAAGCGACCACTAAGTGGGCTAGACGTACAAATCTCAAATCAATTATAAGAAGATAAAGAAGGTGAAACGAAAGAAGATTAATACTTGACCACTTTACGAACGGCAAGGCAAAATCATTACAGGAAAGATTAAAATAAAACTCCTACAGTGAAAAGATAGGTTGGACTACAAGTTACCAATTGGTACTAACTCGTTTTCATTTAATCTATAATACTATATTAATCCGTAGGCTCTGTCTGTAGATACAATTTCTTTGTCACATTTTGTGACAAATGTTTGTTTTATAATTCACTCGTTGACTCCAATTTCACCATTTAAAAATTCATGTCTGTCTTTGTGTCTGTATGCCCTTTTATAATTTATGAACGGTTTTACCAATCTTGATAAAAAAATCGTATGGAGTAAGAAGATGTTATTAATATATGATTCCGATACAGAGTATTGTAGCTATTTAAAAAATGAATAATTATTTTTTTTATTGCTATATTCATCTATTTCTGTATAGTTTTGTGTTGTCTAATAACAGTAAAATTAATATTGTTTTACCCAGTACATAAATTTGACTGTATTTTGGGAATAAATGTTATTAGATAAGTATTGAGAATTTTAAAGAAATATTTTAGATTCTGAGTAACATTTTGTTTCTTTTTATAGAAAATGCATTCGACTTTCTTGGTTACACCATGCAGGTTATTTATTAGAAAAAACAAACTAAAATAGAAATAGAAGCCGAAAAGCGAAACGCCAATCTCAGCGCAGTTAGACTTATTTTATTAAATTTAGGGACTGTTGTGGAAATGGACAAAAAAGTTAATTAATATATGTATTATCGTCCATGATGTTGCTAGGTAATTAAATATAATTCAACTATCAAATAATTAACGAACTACACAGTTGCATTTAGGCGGTCTGGCAGAATCTAGATAACGGAGACATTGTGAAACCGCGTGCGCCGAGTCGTGTACCGCCGTGCGCGATTTATATTAGAAATTTGCCCGAGGAAACTGCTCCCATTTTTGTCTCCCACCATTACCCTAGGGTTGCTAACTTATAATAACAAAACTAGACATATTACATTTCTCTATGATATTTAAAATGGAGTCGACGAAGCTGTGTTATCCGAAGATATAAAATGCACCTAGCATACGTATCATCATTTTTATTTGACAGATGTTCTTATTCTTACAATAAAAAGGTAAAGATTAATTTTATTTATTGTTAAATAAATTTAATTAATGAAACGGAAAAGAATGTATTAGTTGAATTAACGGCAAAATATGTACTATTTTTAATACATGTTATGTTTTTGATACGTTACGGTAAATATCTGATCTAAAACAATAGTGCTTTTGATCCAATGAATTTAGGTGGCTTAGGGTTTGTAAGAAAGCAATATTTTCAAAGCATAGTTCAAAGTTGATATATATTTTATATTAATATCGATAGAAAAAAGACGAATAAGTGATTAAATGTCCTTCAAACGATTTAGGTATTAATAAATCATTAGAAGGACAAGGTGACATTAATAAATAAATAAAAATTAAACGTGTGGCACTCGAGGACTACCGCGGTAAAGCTATTGCATATCATATCGATATCTTTTAAACTTTGCTTTTAACAATAAAAAAAAATCATAACAAACCGGTTCATTTTGATTAGTCAAAGATGCATTTGATTAAAGCTTTTATTTTTAATTTTATAGCTTAATCCCAAAAATTAATTCCAAAATCAGAAATCCTTTACTCGCGCTTATGTTCGCGATTGGATCATCTGAATACGTATACGTACTAAACTATGTTTGTTTTTTTTTTGTAGTTTTGGGGGAAATAGATTATGATAAACGGACAGACAGACGGGTGACTGATGAAAACTCTTGGTGATACTGGGATTCTGTTTTTTCATCGGTGTATAAAATGGTGACAATCATTTACAGTGTAAAATAAAATAAATAAGCTTAGTTTTAGGCTTAGTTTTAGTGTGATATGCAAATAATGCAATAATATTCAATTGAAGTACTAAAATAATTATTAAATAATATAGAAAGTTACAGACATGCTTTGTCACATAACTTTGCCTTTGAGTAGATGTTTGACACGCATGTGGATAAAACTTAACGTAAGATGTTTGTGATCTTTGTAAAGATCTGTAATCTCTATATATATAGTAGTTATCAAGAGAATTAAATGTTATATATATATATATATATATATATATATATATATATATATATATATAACATTCAATTAAATCTCTTGACAACTAACTTAACGAAATAAAAAATTTCCACGAATTCTGTATAGCACTTCAGTTCAAATCATAGATAAAGCAAATGTTCAATTCTAAAATTTAACCCCCGACACGTCCAAAGAAGAATTTAAATTAAAAACTGGTGTGATAAAATGATAAACGCCATGCGAACACAACCTCGTTCTCACTAAGTAGAGCCTAAAACAAAAAAAAAAAGAAGCAAAACCGGCCAGTCGTACGCTAAACGAACAGCCCTAGATTACGCGTCGAGTAAAGATTTATTCGTTCGTACGCGTGATTTGCGAGACATTATGATAAGTGGGCGGTCGCCATTACAACTAATGCTACAACGTCGATACCGCAAATTAAATTAAATCCAGCTCCCGCGACCGCTCCGCCCGGACTGTCGTGCGGCTAATGAAAATATGACGTCCCCGTGAAATATACGTCAGTCCTTAGTCGCAAGTCTGTCTGTTTGTCCGGTATTCGGTCACGCAAGGCATACACGATTATTAAATTCGTTCTCCAGTTGCTTCAACGCATATAAGACTGCGAGATCTGACGGTTCAAGATGGATACTCAATAGGGAATTGCATAATTTTTTTATGAACTTAATATGAGGACAAAATTGCGTGCGTGCACATCGAAGGCACACTGCGCTTTAATATTTGTAAGAAAACAAATTGACCCGCTTAACTCATTATAGGACTAGTCGTTTCGTGTATTCGAGATGCAGCGACATAATTGAAGAATGTGCTTTTAAAAATTAAAAAAAGGTTCATTATTCAAATTAATATATCTGGGAAACCGATCTTTACTCGGAGTCTTACGGTTTGCTGTTGGAATACGATAAGTTCTCGTGGGAAAAATTGCTGTTGTTCGCATCCAGCAATAAATAGGTTGCTTGCAAAATTCACCTAAGTATGCCCTCTGTGGCTCATATCATGTCCACGCATATATCACATCCATGGCATTTCTTGTTAAGAATCAAAAATATAGGGATTATGCCTTAAACTTCACGAACGGTGCTAAATAGAGTAATATTTGCTTTTTTCCGTACAGTTTTTCTGAGGAAGACACTTATTTAGAAAAACTTTTAAAATCGATAAGGCCGTTTACGAAATCGTGGTAACATTTTTAAGAGCACACGTTTAAAGACATAGGACACTGTTGTAGACGATTATATTGTTACAAAATGTTGAATGATATCTTCTTTAAATTAGTATTTGTTACTATGCAACGATTTCATTTTAAATTTGCTTTTGACGAAAATTCACTTTTAAAATGAATTTCAACTTTAGAACTAACAACTAAAAAAGACTTTTTGTTAAAACAGATATTACAAGAAGGTCGTGACGAAGAGGTTAAATGTCGCTGTTTAAAAAAATTATTACTAACATTCTTCTTAAAAATATTTATTCAACAAATTGTTGCAAATTCTGTTAGAGTAATGAAAAATGTTTTCATTTCAAATACATTTTGTACCTTCGTTTTTATTGATTAAATTACAAATAAAACTATTTGCAATTGTAATTATTTCTTTCTAAAATTTTGTATTAGGCAATATTTAAATGTCTCGTACGTAAGCCTGCTCTTCGTTATTAGAGGCCTGCGACGTGCAGTACGCAACTCACCGCTGACCCTCAAATCTGTTCTTTCGCTACAAATCCTCATCCAACGAATCGAATATTGATTAGAGAGGATTAATAGATATCGAGCATTTAGGTGATCTTTATGTGTAAAAGTTGATGTGTGTATTTATATTCCCTATGGACTCCAAAACGGCTGTACCGATTTTAATAAAATTTTCACAAAATCTTCAAATTAGCCCAGCGGATGATCCTGTGAAGTTTGATAGCGATTAAATTAACAGATTTTTTAATTTCAGTGTATAGGTGGTCACCGCTGCTCATGGACACTCAGCACTTCAGAGGAGTCACCACCGCGTTGCCAGCCTCTTAGGTAGGAATTCGCAATAGAATATTTGATGGAGGAAGAAGCAAGCTGACTGAGGGGGGTAACCCATCGGAACTTTTACCCACTGGATGAAATACAAGAAAGAAAACTGCTATATCACGCCTGTATCCTATCAGTACGGTATTACACAGGTAGAGCCAACCCATTTACGTGTTACAACCAAGTTGAACATAGCAATAAACAGCAATTTTGTGTCATATTATCCCTAAAAATTAATACATTTTTTTTTGTGCATAGCAAAACACTGTACTTATAGATATCCGCAAAAATTTCTTCACATGATCAATTTTATCTTTCCACCAGAAGTAATCTAGTTATCGATAATTACTGTTATGTACTCGTGCAAGGCAAGGCGAGTCGCTAGTAAGAAATAATAATAAACATGAATTTCAAATTTATAGAAAATCTGCCTATTCAAACACTATAATACCCTTTTCTTTTTGTCGCCCAAGGCAACATAAACTCGCATCATATAAACCCGTGATTCGTCGGACCTACTAATAGTCAAAATTACTTCCTAGAGCCGAACACTATTTACAAGATAGCATTAGCAAATGGATATAGTACAAAACGAGACCTTTTAGAATACTATTTTGGCATTGAGAGGGCAGGAAAAATACAAGCGTTACATTTACGAAATCGAGAAACAAAAAAATCGCCAGCAACGCGATATTTTTTATTAAAAATAATCACTCATACGAAACTTTAATTATTTCGTGGTCCCAGACAATAAAACTCCGTTGTGCGGTGTGTGTATTAATTCAGCAATAAAATCTGACGATTGTCTTTCTTATTGTAAAGGCCATTAACCGTGTTAACTCATTTTTCTTTTTAATTACACACACGCATGCGCGCCCGAAAAAAAAAATATGAGAAGCTATTATTCCGTATAAGGCTTCTGATACTTCCTTGGGGTTAATGATATTTTACACGCTCGAATGATTCATGCGCCATATCCCATTCTTCACTGATACGAGATCTCTGGGATTTTACGGAGTTCAATTGGAATTTACTGCTACATTTAGATTTTAATATATTCAATTATTTAAATTTTATTTACTTCAACGTTACATAAGACGAATTGTCGTTTCACTTAAATACGTCGGTTCGATAGGATGGCTGATAGCTGGACTTTTTAAATAGCCGATATCAGCACTTTGCAGATTGTTTGAAATTTGATATATTTTCTGTTTATTCAGCATTGGAGTGTTGGTGCGCGATAGATCAATAGGGATATTATGGCGACGGTGATTTAGTTAACGTATTTATCAACACCACGAAGAACGATAATGAGATATTCTGATCGATATCCTCGTTCTTTATTTAGGAATTGGTTCTCTATGATCTTATCGTATAAGATATTTGTGATTCTTTTCCCGTCTCCGTCGGACGTAGCCGGGTCATGAAAAAGGAGAATATGCGAATTTTTAAGTTAATTCTTGTTACCTATCACAAAACCAAAATGATAACATATTTTTAATGAAATTATTCAGCTTAATATTTAAAATAAATAATCGATAGTTAAATAAAACAATCTTGATTCTTGTAATTAATTAATACCAAAGTGATATAGCACATTCTCAACGAACACAACCAATGGAGTAACCGTACAAATCTATAGAGCGTCGAAATACCTATGTAAGTATTGGAGAGCGAATGCAGACGCGAGTGTTCAATATTCAGTAGCCAAGTTCTGACTCCAATTAAATAGAACTCATTTGTAAAGTTGTTTGACTTCGATCCATTTATAATCAAAACGGAATATTGTTTTAAGATGAATTTAGGTTTATTAAGATGAAAAACGTGGAAAGTTTAAATGAAAATGCATGGAAGGTAAATTGAATAATGTTGTACAAATTTCGGTAATAATAAAAAAAAAGTTACTTTGATATTTTCCTAAAAAAAATATTTCAGTTATTTAGTATTTCATCGAAAACTTGTTGGAAGAAAAAAGTGTTCAAAATGTTTTTCTTACACAACATATCGATACGTTTTTTGAGGATTTATTTAATGATTTATACAATTGTTATCCTTTGATATCCATTGCATAAATCATTGTTTTTCGCCACAATTTATTGCTCCTTAATGGTAAAAAAATTCAAAGATAAGGTCTTGGAAGGAAGATGAATTCTAATATATTTTAATATTCAAAATATGTATTACAGCGATACAAAAAAAATTACAAAAGCAATACTGAAGTTCATTTATTAATTCTTTGTAATTTTCAGAAATTCGGAAAAGCATTGACAATAAATCACATAAATTTCACATGGAAATTTTTAGTATTGTACAAGATTTTCTACAGCAATTATAAATTGCAGTAGAAAATTTTACAAATTGGTTTTTCGTTTAATAGTGACAAAAGCAGTGAGAGCATCTCGGAAAAATATTTATCAAATTCATAGGAAGGAAATGGACTATTCGAATGTTAATTGACTCTTATAAAAAAAAACTGTTCATATAACAAATAAATGAATTTAGAGTATATCTGTTTCTATGAAAACTTTCAATAGAAATTTATTTATATAGAAATATTTACAAAAAATGAATTAAATGTCAACCAGTTTTGACATGTGAAATTTTAAAAGTATGCATGCTATATCCGACACCAATTATTATGTGACATAAATTACACATTTTTTAGACGAGTCATAATGAATAAAGTAAAATTTCATTGTTCACAATGAATAGAAAACACTGTAAATGTAACAAATATATTGTTCATAAATTTATTAAAATCAGAATTGGTCAAATATCTAGACTCGGTTATTTATACGTCAATTGAATGCTAGCATTTGAATCGTATTAAAAATCTCTGTATGTCAAGGAAATTGAAAATGGCAAGAAGACGCACTGTCTTTAAGACGAGATCGCTTAAGTGATTTCGTAACAAAATCCGTATAGTTAAGCCGTTAAATGTGACTTTCGGGTCTCAGTCGTAAGTTTTTAGATATGAGAGCGCGTTAAAATCTTTTGCTCGAGTACGATATAAATCTCACTTTCCGTATTGAATTTCTGAACAGTTCTCAATCGTAGGTATTGTCTTTAAAAATATTAATATAGTGATAGATTTCTTGCGCATTATTAACTGCATTACACTCGCTCGTGCAAAAAAAAATTATAGAAAATTTTCAATAGCCCCTGTAAAGCTAAACGAGTATTCATTTAATTTAAATATAAATTATAAAACAAATTGAAAAACAAAAATTATAATTACTTGTGTAAAAATCATGAAAAACCCAAAAATATATCCAAAAGACTGTTAAATTTATTGTGTTCAACTAGTTTACAACTACGTTCGCATACATTTTTTCTTCAATTTAAATTTCGTTCAGTTTAATGCGAGTATGTCATATTATGCTAATACAGAATACATGATATGTAATAAATAACATAATATAATCAACGAAAACGTTATATATATATATATATATATATATATATATATATATATATATATATATATATATATGTTAAGGCCTTCTCGAGACTCGTATTTCACAAAAGACCTATTTCTCCTTTCACATATTTGATAATACAGTAGTAAAAATTGACCACCTTTTAGGAGTTTCGGTTTAATCTATATTTTTTCATATCTGTTGTGGAATGTTAAAAAAATTTAATAGCCTTAATATGTAATCAACGTTTGTATCAGACTAAACCATCATTAGAAGATAATCGCTTATGCGAGAGGACGCCATCTTAACACGGACAGCTATCGAAGTAATTGCCGGTCGGTCCCATGAAGATGTCGCCAGTCCTCTTATTAGGTGCGACCGTCTTCTGCTGAATATTCAACTGCGAGTAGCTCCTGGCCAGCTCTCTAGTTAAGCAAACGCTTACAGGACCCTGGACTATCACTTAACAGATGCTTAATTGACAGTCATTTCATGCTACTCTCAAGCCGTCTTTAAAAAGCTAAAGAATGCGTCGCTAATCGTGTACACACGAATGTCGTTTGATTAATATATTTTTTATTTTACAAATACGAACAACGTCATTGTAATGATGTTATTTAAATATTTCAAAATACAAATTTATGTAACAAAAAAAAAATACAGACTTCCATATCGATTTATAACCCTTACGAATGAAAATATTTGCTAGGAACTTCAGCACTATTTCCCCTATCTCGCAATATTTGCGCTAATAGCGCTATCTCACAATATTTGAATAAGCGCACACCTCTAAAATGTAATTGTGATCGCGGACACGGCTGAGCTCGTAAAGGCAAAGGCGGGGAGTGCTAGACGCGGGCGGCGAGCGGGCGGCGCGCGATAGGCCCCGCTCATTAAAATATGTAAATGGCCCGCTCCGAGACATTACGCAGATAGGTGCTTCTGACTTATTGACCGCGCCGCCGCATGCCACATGTGCCCAAAAAAGTGCACGTCCGCGTGTCGGGCCAGGTTTTTTGGGCCCCTCGACCCATTGTCGAGGTAAGACTATAGATTTCCACGTGGTTAAGGTCTTTGCATATTTCGCTTCATTGAAATCCATCAATCTTTTCATGCAAGCTCGTCGGTTTCGGGTGATTAAAATTATTTTAATATATTTGTAAATGTAGTTTTTTTTTAGTATATCACCAATTTGGTCTGTACAGGATCTTCTAGGGCGATTCTTGCAGAACTTTATAGATTTGTTTTGTCAATCTCCTTCTATTCATCCTTTTCAGATGGATAAATCACCACAACATACCTTTATCTACTCTACATCTTCTTTCAAACGAGATTGTAATCTTGCTTGAAGATAAACTGTACAAATCGGCCGTGGTGAAGGTTGTATCCGGCATCTGGTTTGAAGGCGACGTTCTCAATCATTGAACTGTTCAATCACTCGTGGCTTATGAGTAACATAATGGTTAGCGGATTCTATTATAAATTTAGGAAACGCTCCCTGAGCGGGAATGCTGAAAATGACGAATTATCCATTTTTTTTATGTAAATGTTTTTAATAATCTTAGAAATTATTTGAACACATTTACTAGATTTAAAAACGCACTAAGCCAAATTCATGTACTTCAACCAGAAAAATGCACACCACAGTAAAGGATCAGCCTGCGAACAGGCTGTACCTGAAAGCTCATACGTTTTTAATGAAATATCTTAGATATGTAATACATATCTCACATATTTAAAGATGTTTTAATGCATAATTTTATTAAAACTAAACATATTATACGATATTATTTTATTATCTTTTGAAGTCAGCCTTGCATGGTCGTAATAATCTTCAAAATAGTACTATGTGACTATATCTTGTGATTATGAGCATATATGTTAGCTGCAGGATCAGTACAATTAAATGCAATTCTTTGATAATACTAATAGTTTCGTTATAATACTCAAAAATTTGTCAAATTTACGATAAATTTCACCTTGACCCTGAATAACTTTTGAGCAAATGGAATTATCAGAAAACCACTTGAGATCTTTTCTGTAGTGATTTCTCTGTGATCTGAAACCTTTCGTATGACGTGTGTTTAGCTAGTTATAAAGAAAATCGGCTAAAAGCGAGTCGGACTCTCGTACCGAGGATTGCGCCCTACAACACAATATATTTGTGTTAAACATCTAAAATAAATTATAAATGCATTAGTTTCGGAGATAAAGGGGGAGATATCAATTTTAATGTATTTTCTTAAATAATTTTTAAAACATTTTGTTTTAAATTATCAAAAAACTTATTCAATATCTTCATAATAAGTGCTTTCATTTGATAAGTTGCTTAGTGCACTTGTAAAACTTTTCTAAATTGGCACCCAATACTAAGCGTAATATTTAAAATTCATGTATTTACGTTAGACGTCCATGGCTGGATGATTAATCATAAACTTATATACATATATAAACACACATATATATATATATATATATATATATATATATATATATATATATATATATATATATGTCTCAGATTAGTACCAAATATCATAATCCTTCCAGCAAATTCAGAACAAATTGACTGTGACAGTGATAGAAGGAGACAGGCACACGAGTGATCCTGTATAAGTTCCGTTTTTAACATGCTTTTATTTGCTTCATCTGTATATATGAATGTACGTTTGTTTGTAACCAACTCATTTGAACTCGATTTTGACCGACTTTAAAAGGTCAGATTTAATTTAAACGTTGTAGGTTTATCAAGAACCGATGGCAATACAATAATGTCATATTTTGAAAAAAAAAAAATTTTGAAGAAATTTTAATTTCTGACATTTTGTAGTTTGAAATTGAAAATTTAAAAAAAAATTTACTTACTTAAAATATCGTAAAATTTAACAATTTAAAAAAAATCTTTCATTATTTTATTCCTATATTAAAAATAGGATTTTCAATTTTTATTCGATTTTATCATTAAAGCGTGTTTTTTAGCTTTCTTAAACAATATTTCTTTTAATTTTGAGATGCGAAGTCCTAAAAAAACTGAAAGAAAAAACTCGCTTTAATAGCAAACCGAACTAAGAAAGAGAAAATAATTTTTTATTATTGAAAGTTTGTGTTAAAGAATTAGATTCAATAATTAATCGTGATAATAATGTCAATAAAGTTAGAGCAAAACTTAAACTATTAACAAAATAATTCGATTTATAGTAAAATAGCTTGGGATGTTTGATATTAAATCTCATTCCTTAGGTAACTGTTTACAAAAGTGGAATTATTATGAAAATAAAGAAAATCGCAATCTACGACTTAGAGTTACATAAGGCTGTCCGGCAGCAAACAATTGAGAACCAAATAAATAACTGCACAATCGACCGTACAACCTTGCATTTCGTGTAGGTGGATGTCCAGCCCAGGATCAACAGCAGCATTCGTCTTTCAGCGGTGCCACAGCCATATGAGGTAGACCTGAATTTCACGTTAGCGACATGGCATTTTTAAACACCCTCTTGCCCTTCACCCCTTGGCATGTTTCTGATATTGGATTAGATGAATTCAAAATTGAATGAAAATTTAACGCCCGACGTAAGTTAACTTTGCGTTGTACAGTTTATAGTTGTGATATACATAAGTTTTTTTTCAATTTTTTACTTTAAAATTATACAAAATTACAGAATTTCAAAATTCCTTTTACCACTTTTAGTTTCAACTATTTTCTTTGTAATATCCAAATTCGTTTCATTTTTCATTATTTTTTTTTAATTTTTCTAAATCACTAAATTCTATGATGTTTTAGGTAACTAAACGTTTTTTCCAATTTTCAGTTACTTTCAAATTTTAGAAAATTTCAGAAAAGCATAAGTTTTTATTAATTTTATTTTTTAAAATTCAAAATATGAGATTATTATATTCTCATCAGTCCTTGACACTTTCGCAAATTTTTAAATTAATCAGACATCTGGGAATTGGTGAAAATTACACTCAAAAATTATGTTACATACATACAGGTCAAGCTAATAAAAGTGTTAAAAATCAGACGAAACAGAAATAATATGTGTGGGGGTGCAAATTATGTTCTCATTATCCAGTCTAATTCGCATTGGTATAAAAGCGAATTATGAGTTAAAACCATCGTTGGACTTGACTAGGAGCACACGGGCTAGTGTCCACGTTGGAAAATTTTCTGGGGCGGAAAATTTGGAAAGGGAAAAAAAATTTTTAGTGGTATCAAAATTTCGCAATATATTTAAATAATTCTTTTATTTTGTCATTTTTTGTTTAATGGTAATTCCATAAATTCAATTCATGCATTATTTGTAAAATCGAAAATTTCGTAAATTACAATTTTGGCACTTGTAGTTAAAATTAATAATCAAAATAATTTCATTAATGTATTTTCTTGATGATTCAAAATAATAATATTTGTTTTTTATTTTCTTAAAATAAAAAAATTTAATTTGTAGTTTTTTTTGAAAATCTAAAAATATTTTTGAGAAATTCGTGCACTTTTGAAAATAAACTATAATCAATCAATGAATAAAAAAAAATTAATAGTTCAAACAGTAGGGCGTTTGCCTGTGAAAAAAATTAATGTAATACAATTATGTATGAGTCGCCCTTGGTGCAAAATTTATAATTTTTAGAACAAAAAAATGTTTTTTTTTTATATTTGATTATAATATATAATAAAATTATTGCAATAAATTAGTTATTTATTAAAAAAAATGAGACATCAAAACTATAATTAAGAAAAAATTTCAGTTTTGGCGGCATTTTCTACAATGCCCAGGGACGGTATTACGTCCAACTCCGGCCCTGCCGAACAAAGCATCTAGAAACATACGTCCCCGATAATTAAAATATGTATACACACGTTTTATGAAAATCGTTAATATTAATAATCATTAAACAATATATGTAATAAATTAACAGTGCCGGCATGAACCCGTTCACTCATAAACGAACATATTATTCAAGCGCGGCGCACCTACCGCGCGCGGATAAGTATTTAGCATCATTACAAATGTTCAGCGACGGGCCTGTGTGCACTTTCCTTGTGAACCCCAGCCTGTGTGCTTTTTGTACAGACAGCAAAAAAAGCGATCAACCAATACGTTTCGAACACTCCCGTTAATCGTTAAAGTTAGAACGACAGAACTACTAAGTGTCACGTAACAATGAGAAGAACACATTTTGTGCTTGAAATAAGGAAATGTTAAAAGTTGAATATGTGTTTCATAATCTGTTTTAATGTACAAAGTGGTAATCTATGTTTGCTTTTGTTTGTAAGGGATAATTTTAGTACGTGCTAAGTACGTGCTGAGAAATAAGAGCTACATTATTCCTCAGACTCAGCGCTATAGGTTATTTTTTCATTACGATTACTAACATTTTTTCACCGACTTCGCGTACATGTTTGTAAATTTTGCTATCTGATATTCATCAGGTTTTTGGGGACATATATATTATGATGTTGCAAAGGGCATAAGTAGTTTTTCTTCTGGCTTTATTTACATATGTATCCATAGGTTTTACTATTTAATCTGATTTTTTTTTCTATTTTAAATCCTTAATAGGAGCAGGTAAACTTTGAATCACTTCCGTATCTACGTAAGAAAAGCTACCACAGGTCATAATCATATATAAAGATATAATAGTATTTGCTTGTTCAAGCTAAACTTGCTACTGTCTAAATTTGTCGTCTGATTACCTTCGGTTTGTTATGTATATGTTTATTATGATCGTCCAAATGAAGACATGAAACTAAGGTCATTCTTTGTCATCAGATGATTAATACAATAAAAAATATATATTATGGTGCATTAGTAGTAATGTTGACCAGGTCAGCGGAACTAGAGTGCGAACTGTCATAGCGTACGTATTAAATCTACAGAAGAGTAGAAATTCAAAAGCTTAGGAATGCAGATAATCGATTATCGATACTGAAGTCTGTGTGGATCCGGACTGAGACTGAAATTAAGAGCAAAAACGGAATCGTAAAACGCGGCCGATATCAGAAACAAGTGTGACACCGGGATTAGAGCTGAGACCTATAGCGGAATTATGATCGAACCGTCAGCTTTAGCGGCACTTACCCCGACACTAGTGTCATTATTGCAATAACGTGAGCGAACAAAAAAAAATCACGAACGGAATAGAATAAAAGTGATATTACGTGCGGGTGAAAATTCGGGTCGAATAATCAATGTAACGCATTATCTGGATCAAGATCGGAATTGTGGTTGCAATCGCGGGATTGTTATCACGATCGAAGAGAGATCGTTAAATACGATACGAAATCAATTCATTGTCCACAAGAATGGAGCTATAGATGAAAGCTAATGAGTATATAAAGCATAGGTAGCTCAAAGAACTCTCGACACTACGTCAACGTCATAAAGACTCTGGGTGTGTAGTAATGGGCTTTTTCTGTCAAGTTGCAATAAACGAAGACATCACGAAGAAACCTTCACTTAGGGGTAAGATAAAAACTATACTTGTAGCTGGTGAAACCTGTACCCGGCGATGGGCTCGCAACCTGACATGTTTGGTTACGTAACTACTAGTCGTGGATGTACACCAATGTGTGGTTACTCCGTATCGGGTATGATGCTGTGCGGTGATAGAGATAAAACATGATATTCCTGTAGGAAATGGACGTTTTTTGTAAAGTGAAATGAAGTTTTAAGCCTGCATTTGCGCAATAGAAATCAAAACTATTATCGTAAAAACAAAAGAGATATAAAGCATCCCAAAGAAACGTTCCCTCGGACGAATTTAGAGAAATGTCGTAATTTGTTGTTGAGCTAGACCTTAAACCTTCAAAGTAAAACGGTAAACTGTATTAAAAGGCTATTAAATTAAAACGGGTTTATTGCGTGTAACGAAGCTCAAAAGGGTTGCTATAATAAAAAGGTTTTAATATAATTCGAAGCGGCCATGAAATTCAACAAACTAAATGATGCTTTTTAATAACTCCGTTTTAATACATTATTTTTATATTTAATTTTTTTATTTTCATTTTATCTAAATTAGTTTACATTACTTTAATTGAATTGAATACGCATGTACTAACATTATATTATTATCAAACATCGTTTGGGCGATGAAATGTTTATAATCGATAATAACCATTTCGTCTCGGCGGCGGCCGTCCGTACGTCTGTGTCCAGTCGCTCAGTATGCGCAGGCGAAACTCGACCCGCTACCGTTCCTTATTAATAAGGTGTGCACCTGCTAACTTAGTATGGAGATGCAATTTTAACGTTTACGACACGGACTGAAGATAAGCAGCGATATTTTATTTTTAGTGTTCTATGAGAAGTCATAACCTAATTATGAGACTGAAGTATATTTGATCGAACTCGTTTTATATTAAAATTAGATCTAAAACTCTTCATAGTGAATTTGAAAAGCAATATATTTTAATTAAAAAATAAACGAGTCTACCGGTAGTTGATAATGATGTGTAGTATCTATTTTTAGTAAGGAATACAATTATTGTTTTTATGACATTAGAGTCGGTCTTAATCGGGCTCATATGAATGCGTAATAATTACTCTTTTTTTTTAATCCTTGAAAGCCAACGTTCACCAAATATCTACTGTAGCCAGCACTGAAGAAGCATATTACAGCACTAGCTTCTTTACGCCTTCTTACATATTTCTTGCACATGCATCACCAAATACCGTTTACCTAGAACTTTAAAAATCTTTTCTTTTCCTACTCATAACAGGTATGACATACATAGTACTCCTAATAATCTCAAATACACAAATAATACTGATGATCGGAAACCAGCAGCAATATCGCGATTAAAACCGAAACAAAATTTCTTCGCCGATAGACCAAAGCCGTTTCCATATTTTTCGAGCGATCTCGGTCGTCGGCCGGCGGGCGCGGCAAGCGGGAGGTCTCGTTGTCCGCGTCGCGTCATTACCGCGACTTAACTCATTACCGGCGAACGTCATCCGTTAATTTGTCGGGGGATATTCGAAATGGAGCAACGTACTTGTTTTGGCCGTTTTGAGTACAGAATACGCGTTTTTGCCGTCTTTTGAGTGATAGTACCTGGGCAACCGAACTTTGATGTGCGTCTTTCGAGTCCGTCGCGAGAAAATGGTGATAATTTATTATATGTATACTACATACTATGTAAATACGCTGCTAAATAAGTGCTCTAGCGTTAATAATTTCATATAGTAAACATTTGTCTAATTTCGAACCTTCGAATCTTGAACTTCGAACCTTCCTTGAAACTTCAACATACTTCAATCAACATAAAGTCTCTATTCAAGAGCGAGCGTGTCCGGTGGATGAAAGGGATGCAATCATGAGATAGAATAAATAATTAAAAAATAAAAATATACGTCTGCAAAAAATCAGCAGATAAGAAACGCACTAAAATAACCGAAACAAGATTGAGGAAAAAAAACTACTAAAATCTAATAAACTCTACATTGGTTTGACAGACTACATTATGAGCTGAAAGCCTAAGTTAAAAATTTACATTAAATTTGGTAGGAGGTGGCACCCATTTGCAAATTAAAAATCGTAAGAATGTTAATGGTCCCACCTGCTATCAAACATAATGTATTTAACAAACTTTCGAATCATATTAAACAAATAGAGTTTATTAGGTTTTAGTAGATTGTTTTCTCAATCTTGTTTCGGTCTTTTTAGTGCTTTGCTTATTTGCTGATTTTTGCAGAAGGGTTTTTTTTTTATTTTTTAATTGTTAATTTTATTTTAGACTTTTTAGTGTTATGCATTTAAAAAAATGAGTAATACGATATCCAACATATTTGGCCGATTTAAAGCCAAAATACGACCATTTGATTGCATTGATTACAAATTTATTCGAATGATGAACAAAATGGTTGTCACTATTCCTGATTTAACTTCAATACATGACATATGTATATTTTTAATCTCCTTTTAATTATTTTTATTTAGATACCCTACTCGATAGGTTTGGTTAAAAAATTTTTGATCTACTTACAATTTGGCGCCAAAAATCGCCATTTTTTTAATACCTACCTAAAGACACTTGGGTTTTTGAGACAAATCTAACGATACCTTAATTGTTGAAATCCATTGAGCCGTTCGGAAGGTACGTGGCAATTAAAAAAATTACAAATAAACATCCAAGATACGCGCGAAAAACAGGACCCTTCTTCGGCAATCGGGTAACAAGTTAGCAGAGCGTTCAAAATAATGCTCTACTAACTTCTTTCTAGCTTATATGACTTTTTCTCTCACTGTCCGTCGGACATGTTCGCCCATTAACATTTTTTTATGTCATTGACGTCATTTTTATTTCTTACATTAAGTATTGCCTACATTTATGTGTTCAACAGCTTCTACAAAAAGAAAAACTAAGCTAAAATATGCCAAAATAGTAGTCAAAACACTATAGTCTATTAATCGCATTTTTAAATTAATTATGTACAAGCTGCAGGCTGGAACTGCATACACTTATGAAACGTCACCTTTATACTTCCGTACCACATCCAAACAACGTGATCGCCTTAAATTTATATGAGGTAGCGTTATAACACATCGTTTAGAAAAATATTTTTTAATGTCGTCTTCAAACGATAAACTTGAAAAATAAAACGTTATCAAAGTATAAAGCTGAACTCTATAAAGTTACTACAGGATCGTTACAGTGAAGACTTACAAAATTTCTCACTTAAAGTGACTCCAACTTTGTAAACTGCTAGGTGTGCCGGGCGCTATTCTGTTTTCATTTCTAATTTTTATTTATTGAAACTAGAAAGACATTTTCAAGTAATTTTAGCCAGTAATGTTTACAGTAATGAATGTTTATTAATTATTTGTATTGCTTTTTGTTTTTATTTCTACATTTAATTTCATTTAAGTTTTTTTCAATCCTGTATCAAACATTAGTACCACTTCGAGTCGGATATAAAATAATTATCCATCAATATTCATTTTATATTTTGACGTGACAACGTCTTAAATTAGTTGCGGCTGGGAGTCACTTATGAAAAGTGTAACGCTCGGTAACGTAACGATGAGTCACCGAACGAGAGGAGCCCGCCGAATGCTGCGTCTCTCTCCCACTCAACTATGATCGGTCTGCCGCGCGCAATACTAGAAATAGTGCATAGCTTGCAAATGTATTGCAAGTTATTGTATGTATATTTGTATATAAATACGTATGTATGTGTAAAGGTAAAAATAAAATTTTGTTAATATGAAATTCAGTGCGAGATTCTTTGTATAAATTAATGTTTTAAATATAATTCTTTGTATAAATAAATGTTTTAAATTGTTACTATTATTTCATCCTTCTTCCTACTATACGAATGAATATTCACATTAAAATGATTTTACCATTCAAAGTCGTTGTCGTAAAACTTTCGCCCGTATACCGACTTTACAGGCAATAAATTTTTTTCTAAATATGTGTTTTAAAATGTATATTTAATATGTATCTATTTTTTACAACTCATTTTTAAGGGACCATCCATAAATTACGTCACAGGTCGAAATGGAGTGGCGGGGCGGCAACGAAATGTGACAATGCGCGACAAGGAACAGGTCAAAAACTTTGTGACGTCAAAACAGAAAAACGAAAACAAAAAAAGGTTTATATCTTTTGTTTTGTCCAATATTTTAGGTATTTTGAACAAAAAAAAGCTGTAAAATCTGCTGTTTTCATTTACGTGTGACCACTACACACAAGGACGGGGGGGGGTCAAAAACCGTATAATTTATGGATGGCCCCTAACCCTATCCTACCGGGTTTATTTACTTGTTATGATTTTCTACAATTTCATTTTTTTACATTAGTTAAGAAAGTACAAGAAAACGCATACATATTTTTCAAATTTTTATTGTGTCCAGAACCTAGACTAATTTGTACCGTCAGGAACTTTATGTAACGCAATTTTACGAACTTTATTAGGAATTTAAGAATATATATTTAAAAACTTAGTTAACACATAAAATTATAAAATATATTTTAAAATAATGAGATCAAAAGTTTACGTTGTGGTATTCAAGGAAACATTTTTTTTATCATTTGGACAACAAAATATATTGCAATGAAAAGATTCACTACGAGGTTTTGACTGTATCTTCTTCATGCTACAGACCTCACACATTCGTCTATTATCTGTGAATATAGGTCAATATGTCCATGTGTTAACTAAACATACGTCTCTCAAAGTAGATTACTCGAATTTGCACTTCTTAGAAGGACCAGGTCTTGAAGCATTATCTACAGAAGATCTTTTTTGTAACCAGCATCTTTCATCGTCATTAACTCTTGAGAAACAGAAAGTCGAAAAGCTTTCACGGTGTTTTTTCGTAGATCGGAGTGGATGTGAAAAGCTTTTTCAAATTACTAAGTATAGGATTTCCCAGAGCAATCCATGCCACTATTTAGATGATTTTTGGCTTACACAATACAGAACTCACACCTTCTCAGCTATGTCAACCCCTCATATAGGTGTTATAATCATTTATTGGCATTAGACAAGTTATGACAGACGTTGATCCATTTTTTTCTATACGTGACACGATGGTCTATTCATTGCAAATTTAACACCGAATGCACTATTTTATTGTCCTTTCATTTCCAATAACCAATATCCATGTTTAAAAACGATAATCGCTCTCACCTCTTTTCATTTTAGAATCATCGAACGGATTATCGAAATCAGTTGCTGGTACTTTGACAGCTTCACAAGCAAAAGGTATTTTCAGTTTCGGATCTTTCGAATAAATAAATAGATGAAAAAAACGTCAAACAGATTGTTTTTCTTTTTCCCCATTCTTGCACTGTCCGCTCAATTTCCTTTAAAACCTTTTTAATACCCTGCTCAAAAATGTCATTAAAATCACTCGCTAATAGTAGATTACTGTTTACATCATTTTCTTCATCCGAAATATCCACGTCGGAGCCTTTGCCGCAGTCTGGAAGATCTTCGCAGTCTGGAACAGAGCCTCGAAGAGGGCAGTATTTTTGGTAATAACATTTTCTAAAATAACAAAACCGAGCGAATAAATTAATAACATAATAAATAATAACAGTCATAAGATAGGCTTATCATAAAGTTCACTAAAACTTGTTACAAAAAGTTACTGACGGTACTTCTTAGTCACGCGTTATTTTCATTAGATTTAGACGTAAAATAATGTAAAATATACTAATATAAAGATCTGTTCACACAATTGATTATATGATGCGACTAAATAGCAACAAAACTCACTTACCTATAATGTACTATTTTTAAAATATTTTCGAAAAAAGAGCACAACATACTGATCGCACGACAGACAGTAACTTGCAATTCATATTTGATTGATCGCTTATCTAGGGCTTCGATTGGCTTACGCAAATGGCACTCGAAAGGAACGTCAGCGATTACAAGTGTAGAAAACTTGCTTATTCGATATATTTGATGAAATAGTAGACGGTACAACTTAGTACCTTCAGATAGAAAAGAGTTAATTTAATACTATACAAGCACAATATGTCTCGTACAATTCAATTTTATTTATTCCGCTTTTAGAACACTACATTATTAAAAAAAAAAGAAACTAATATGTAGCAATAATAACTTTAACAATGACATAATATTTAATCCTCATAGCTCTCGATCTCTTGAAGAATTGTAAAAGTTAAGGATTCTTTCATATTCGGATATATTATATAATCCTATACGTAATTATTATAGAAAGCTAAAACGTAAAACTAACGCGGCAAATTTCTTAGAAAATAAAACCTCAAAATAATTTGAAAAAAAAATAACATAATAATAATGTAAACTCACACCTATTTCCCAAAAGGGGAGGCAGAGACTATAGATGTTAGTGAAGCAAAAGAGATATTATGTAAAGATCGTACCATGTGGAAATCCATGAAAAAGTAAGTGTGCAAACTAAAACACGACTACAAATGAATCTCACTATAAAAATGATGGAACACGAAAATATTCTTGTCTGACGTTCATATCTACTAACTGTTCAATATTTATCATCTAAGTAGTTGATCCGGTATATCTTTTTCTATCTTTTCCCTAAGATAGCGTGCCCGAATAATATACGTCCGCATTTTTAGCTATGTAGCATTGTAAAATGAAGTTAATTGTGATTTGTTAGTATGTAATGTTTAGTTAAGAACGTCATCTATTGTCAAGAACCTAGCTTTGTCAAGCTAATTGTCAAGCTAATTGGAGGAAACGAGAAAGAATCAAGCCCCATCGATTTAAGCACTACGCAAAATGAAGAGACCGCTATGCATGAATAGACATGTTTCCTAATTCTGAAAAATTCTAGAAAAACGAGGATACGGGACAGATGCTCGCTCGTTACATTTGGGCCTAAAGCAAAAGAAGGAGTAACACATTATATTAACCGGTTCCTATAGAAGGCGATAGAAGTTTTGCTGGCGAGCGAGTTACGGCGGACGCGCAGCCGGGTGTTCGCGTACCGGTCGCCAGAGAAATGATTCGACCACATGTGTGGGTGTGGACGTACATCCTAGATTAGGAGGTGAGGGGTCACCAGCCTCGGCTTTCAACAAGCCGCTGCTGCTCGAGGAGGAGCAGTCCTGCTCTGTTATCATCGCCCATACAACTCGGCTAGCAATATGTCGAGTTCAGAAATTAGATAGAACTACCGACTGCTCCCAGGTGTCAACACATGGTAAAAAAGATCACTCCGCTCAAGAAGTAGACAACGACGTAAATCTGTCATCCGAAAGGCAGATGATAAGGCAGAGGTACCGCCGGCTCCGGCCGGCGTCAACTCGCCAAGGCACATCTATACGGCAATTTTGTATTAACTCAATCGTCTGGTAATAATCGAGAGTTTCATTATGTTTGCGTGAACCCTCTAAGTAGTTTTAAATCAAATGTTTTGATGTATAAAAATTATGTTTGATTTCAGTAAAGTGTAAGTTAAAAGTAGAGTTTATCAATTTAAAAAAACCACCAGAACTCATTTCTAAGAACCTTTGCTCACGTTCATTAACGGCCCGTTCTACATAACAAGGTTTCCATTATTTTTATATCGTTACAGAATGGAATTAATTCCTTCATATTTTACATCAATCGTTTTATTACCAATCTCGATTTCGGCCTCAGTTTCGATTACGATCCATCCCTGATTCCGATCGCGATTATGTTATTGATTCTGACCCTAGACCTGTTCTCGATTCTAATACTGGTCCCGTTTTATATTCCGATTAAGGTCACACTTTCATTTTGGACAAATCTTACTATCAAAACAAAGTATGCCTCAACTATATTACTCTGTGAAGATGTTATCTTCCTTTATGTGAAAGTATTAATAGAATCGTATTAACTAAGCCGATTCTAAATGCAGGAAAAGCATCGTATTTTATTAACTCTATTATATTAACTCTAGTACAAATACGCAACTCCGTCCACATGGACTAAACTTCTCACACTTATTCTTATTATTGCATTAATGTGATTTATTTACTTTCATAACGAAATAAAGTGTAATAGATGCCCATCTTTAGGATACAAGCTAGCTTTCTCGCAAAGTTCATCATTTTGGTCAATTATCATTCATGGAAATATGGCAAACATACAGATGCTGTATATACTTCTTATTTTATTTGAACTTTTTCCCGTAGGTCCGTCCTCTAAAACAGGTTTATATTATCAGTAGCTATCGCGTCGCGGCACTCGCGATCGCACTCGCACCGCCCGTAGTGCAACCTTTGGTCACACCAACACTTCTTATTTGTTCTAGTCTCGTTTCGTTCTTAAATACACTCGAAATGATCAATTCAATTAGTAAAAGATAACAAAAACTATCAGCGAAATCGGTCGAATTATAATATTTTTTAATAATTTTCATTAAACTCTTATCTATGAAATTGTATAAAATGTAAACTACATATTTTCCTTGAATCAAGCTATTTCCTTGCCAAATTTCATTGAAATGGGTCAAATTACAAGGGTGCTTATGAGTCTCACACAATACAAACACACAACTATAAGCTACTCGAAACACTCATTCCGTATTAATAAGAAAAATTTGTGCAAATTTCAAAGAAATTATTTAAACAAAAAGGTTTCTTACTAATTCCTACGGAACCCTAAGATATCTTATATATTTTACTGACTTCTAGCTATTTCTATAGTATTTTTTATTGAAAACGGTTACACTAAAAGAGTTCTTAGTGATTCCCACAGAACCCAAAAAAACCTGTAATGTCTCATACTAAATTAACTTAAAATGTAACTATCTCATACTAAATTTTATGGAAGTCGGTTAAACTATAAGGATGCCTAGTAATTTTAATTAAACTCTAATAAATGTATGTCCTTCCATTGGCTCTCAATTATCTTCATAATATATTTTATTGAAATCCGTTAAACCGTAAGAGTCCTCAGTATTTTCTAGGAAACCCTAAAAAGGAATCAAACCCTTGATAATTTTGTTCTACATAACTTTCGTTCATGACTTCGCCCTAGTGTTGAGTTGGCGTAGAATGAATTGCGACACCGTTTAATTGACTGATGATGTTGTGCCCATCATCGTCCCGTTCCCGCTCCATCTGCTCGATTTCATCTTGATCTATCTTATTTCGGTTCTGCTTCCGATATCAATCCTGATCCAATTTTGATTCAATTCCGATGAATTATCCCATTATTAAGAGATTTTCGATTTTCAGCCAGAAACGCGACAGAAACAGAGAATTTTTCCGGGATAAAATACTCTAAATATGGCACAGTAAGCTTTCCTATGACGGGTTACCGGTTATACATCATGACCGGTTCAGCGATTCCAAAAATATCCTCACAAAAAGACAGATAGATAGGAAAGTGTTATCATATTTTATAAAAACTGACTATTATGAAGGTAACAAAAAAGGAATCAGCAAATCGGTCAAGCTGTTTTTCAGTTCTAGTGAGACTAACGATCAGCAATTTTTTTATATATTTATACAGATAAGTCGATAACTTATATATACATTTTAATTTAATATATAGATGTAGCGATGTTCAGGGAATAGCCGTGGTCGTATGTCTGTCTCTCCTCAGGATTGTTTATACCATATGTGGGCTACAACCGGCCCGCTGTAAGATTTGATCCGACCCGCGAGACATTTTGAAAAACTCAATAAAAAAAATATTATACAACTTACTCATACTCACGGAATCAAGTGAGCGAGCAAGCTGAGTAGTGGCGATCATCAAAGGGTGAGGCGGCTAACATCAAAGCTTTTGATATTTACCGCTTCATTGGCGGCGCAACAAAAGATTATTGCTTCTCAATTATTCTACACTAGACGATTCTAAATCATTCCTTCATTTTCCCTACATATGCGGGTGGATGATCCGAATTTTAGTTCAGTTCTATTTGAGTTACCGAGGTGATAACTTCGACAAGCGGTATCCTAGCGAACTGCTAGTGCCGTCAATTTGCTTTGTGGCTTTGTGTGCATCTTGAGCGCTTATGAATTATATTTTGTTATGAAGTTTATCGAACGAAAAGTAAACGAAAATGATATCTGATGGAAAGAATGAAAAGTAGATGCAGAAGATCTCCAGTTTCAACAAAAATGGACTGAAGAATTATTTTTTTATCTTGCACAATGGTAAACCTATCTGTTTGCTGTGCAATTAATCCATCTCAGTGATGGAAGAATTCAATATAAAGAGTCATTACTCAACTAAGCATTCTATGTTGTATTAACTGACAAGACAAATAAGAAAAGACAAAATCCAGAACCTTATCGCAAATTTGGAAAAATAGCAACAAATGTTTCATAAACAAATAACACAATTTTGTTAATGTTGTTAAAACTAGTTTTATAGATAGTTTTAAATTGTTAGTCATTAAAACCATATACCGTAGAAGAATGTATCAAGTAGTGTATGTTAAAAGTTTACAGTCTTTTGTGTTCTTAAAATAAAAATGAATTTAAAAAAATTAGTCTATCAAGACGAACTGTTGTCCAACGTATAAAAATGATGGCTAATGATATAAAAACAACATTGATTGACCGTATGGCTGGTTTTGGATCATTAAACGAAAGCCTACCGATTTGGCTGATACAACTCAACTGGCTATATTTGTTCGAGGTGTTGATAAAGAGTTCACTATTACTGAGTAATTGCTTGCTTTACAGCCGCTCAAAGTAACCTTTACAGCAGAGGACATTTTTAATGAAGTTCAAAAGGTATTCACAAGTTTTGGCTTGCCGTGGTCAAAATTAGTCGGAGTATGTACAGATAGTGTACCTTCTATAGTCGGCTTACGTAAAGGTTTCATCCGAATTTTGAATGAAATAGCAACTGAATTAAAGAAACAAAAAATATGACTTGATAGTCCTTTATTGCATTATCCACCAACAGAACTTGTGTTCTAAGTCCATTCGATTCCAAAATGTTGTGAATGTGGTAGTAAAAAACATCAATTTCATTCGATCCCGAGGGTGTCTATTGCAAGGTATATTGTAGTACTTCCTTGGCTGACACTGACTCCAAAAATAACAATAAACGTAAATTTCATTGATTATCATATACGGTAGGTGACTCAAATATCCAGATAGCCTATAAAAGATTCGGCTCGAAACGTTATCCATACCTGGTTTGTACAACGATTCGTTTTATAGTATTACAATAAAACAAAACAACAATAAGTGACCTTTAGGGCCAAATGGCATACAACCACTAAATTATATTTTCATATTGGAAATAAACTCATTATTATTCACTAAAGACATCATTTCATTATTTTAAATTTTATTATGATTCGATTTTATTATTCTAATTGCAAAGTCCAAATGTGTTACAAATGATGGCCAAAGGAACAAAACGCGTAGCTGTCAATTAACTGACTGGTTAAATAATAACATTTTCTATTTTTATAACTATTTTTTTTTTACTTTATTACCTGTATCATCTTTAACAGAATGGTATTATATTTATAGGAATTTGGCATAAAAATAATTTATTAGGAAAGAAGTTTATTTCTGTTTTTCTACCTTTTTATATGGAATTTTGAAAGGGCAAATCAGCATGTTAACTACCGGAGAGTGGTAAACGATCACCGCTGCCCATAGACTTGGCAACTGCAATGTAGTCACTAGTGCATTATCGGAATTAAGTAAGGACTAGGCTTTTTTGTTGAAAATTTCCGTTTTTCTGAAACACTGCTCATAGTAGATCATTTCAAAGTTTTGCTGTGCGTAGTATAATAAAGTTGCTCTTGAAGCAT